>JAKWJD010001766.1:9458053-9845553 GCA_027705065.1 Solanum peruvianum | reverse complement strand
AATAAATCACTATTAAACTGAAAATCGATCTATGCTACAACCATTGGGTAACTTTCCAAAAGTGAATTTTCCTTTCTAATTGTTTGGTTAAAGTAGTTAAGTCTTGTTAGTGTTCAATTAGTAGTTTAAGTATTTCTCAAATTTAATCGTCGCTTGAGTGAATTTATTTGGGCATTAACAATTGGCATTTGTTGATTCGAAGTCCCTTGGGCATAAAAAATTCATCATATATCTTCTCCAAGCTTGTCCACCTGTAGCAGAATCAAGTAAAAGTTTTGTGTTTGGTTCTAGCCCTTCAATGAAGGTGTGGACCAACACTTCGTTATCTTGAATGTGATGTAGACAACTTAATAGCAGATACTTAAGCCTATCCCAAGCTTCGTACAAGTTTTCCCTTCTATTTGTCGAAAGTTTAATATGTCTCTTTTCAGCTTGGATGTTTTACTGGACGATAAAAACCTTATAAAAAGATTTTCGATCAAGATCATCCCAAGTTTTTATGGAATTTGCGGTTTAGAGTTCACCCATCTTTTTTCTTCCCCCAACAGAGAAAAGGGGAATAATGTGAGCCTCGCATATCAGAGTTAACTCCAGCTGGAGTGTATCTGTCACTTATCTTGAGGAAATTCTGTATATGCACTCAGGGATCCTCATGAGATAGGTTAGTGAACTTCCTGTTTCTGTGCAATAATTTCATTATGTTCTGCTTCAATTCAAACCTCTCACCCAGTGTGGGCTTTTGAATAGTTGAGGTCACATTTGTGGTCTGTGGGATTGCCACATCCCTCACTTTCATTTATTCCATCACCATCGGTAGTTCTTGATCCTCCCTTAGTTTTGAAGTTTCAGGCTCACTAGTCACAAGAGGAACAAGATAGGTGAGTCTTCTTTATCTTCTTTGCCTTCTCCGGTAATGAACGAATCTTTCCAATTTAGCTAGAGGCTCTACCAAATCCTGGTCGTCTTCCCATGTGAAAACCTGACACAACCTGCGAAATCAAGATCGAAGATCAAGTTTTCAATACTTGAACAAACAATTTAGATACTCAAAATTATACATCTACTAATTTTAAAGTCCCTGGCAGAGGCACAAAAAACATGTTGGATCCAAAAGTACACGCAAGTGCACGTGGTCACTCAAGTAGTATAGCAACTCTTTCGAGCCGGATGTTTGTACCCAAAGGATTTCAAATCAACAAACAACAATTCTCTTATTTACAAATTAAATTTACTCAAGCAGCAATTACTTTTAGAAATTGGTTTTTAATCAAACAATTTCAAACAAGAAAATTTCACAATTAGGAAAGGTATCCCAAGGTTGTTGCATAGATTGATTTCCGGTATAATACGGCTTTATTTTAGTATTTAACGGGTTAAACTCATTATAGGTTAGCAAGGTTAATTTTATGATCACGATCTTCGGACCTTTAATCGTTTACCATCATTGACAACCTAACTACATTGTTGAGCAAGGTTAGGTATGAACTAATGACGGAGAATTAAGAATTCATCTTGCATAACAACCAAGGGTGATAAATAAGTATAAGGCTATATTATATACAAAACAATCTAAACTTTACCCTAGAATGAATAGCCTTCTATATAAAACAATCTAAACTTTACCCTAGAATGAACACACTTCTCACATTCTTTGGTTTATCCCTCTATTCATCTTCCAAGTTCAAGAGTGGAAAACAAGTTTATTCTAATGTTGATCAAACATTAAAATAGTAAAACATAAATGCAAGAACAAATCATAAAATAACCTTTTTCATACTAGAGACAAATTATATGAAACCATCAATCGTAGAAACAACCCTAGAATAGGAGACTGTAGCTACCCATAACACAAAATGTCAAGAAATAATGTTTTTGACTCATACAAGACTTTACCAAGATGAATAAATAGAAAGAAAACCCTAAAAAATGTAACAAAATCGCCTCAAATGTTGAGCTCCAATCTTTTTGGAACTGATCAAATAAAAAATGACACACTTAAACTATTTATAGTCCACAATAAAAAAATATGACAAAATTTTGGTTTCTAAGTCTGCGACGCGGACCTATTCCCTCGCCTAACATTGTACACAAATGGAATGGCTCCGCGACGTGCTCCCGACGCGGATTCCTGTCTTAAGTGAAATTCTTTTTTTTTGCATGGAAGGATTAGCTCCGCAACGCGGAGATGCTCCCTCGTAGTGCATTTTCCATATCATTGGTCTGTTTTCTTCACAACTTCGTCTTCTATTTACGACCTCTATCCAAGTGTCCTATTTTGTCTCATTTTTCTTTGTTTTTCAACCCCAAACATCTAATCATATTGGTTATGCGAAACGAAATCAAAAGATTCTCAAAATGTAAATTTAACACTAAAAATGCTCTCAAACACAACTATAGATATGAGATAAATTATTTATTAAGTATATAAATACACCCAAGATCAGTATTATTGAGAAGATTTATATTGTTGAGTTATGAGTTCTTAATTCCTGAGTATTGAGTTAATTATCATTGTATTGAGATCCTTGATGTTATTTGTTCATGTCTATATCTCAGCATGAACCCTACTGTTAAGTTAAATTTGAGAATATTTAAAAGAAAAATATTTTGTATTTAAATTGATTTATGAGGAGAGCAAAGATGAGTTTTAAGACAACGGTTAGAAATATGAATTGAGTACGAATATAGGAAACTAAGTATTTCCAAAGGTATCACTTTTTACATTGAGAAAAGAGAAACATTGATTTCTAAATGAGCTAATGAGTTCCAAGATATTTCAGACTAGTTACCCTTTTTAAGAGGATATTTTGAGTAATTACCTCAAATTGAGAAATAATATGTTTTATCACTATTCCGAAAATCATCTTTAACGACAACAAATTAATTCCTGCTAAATATATTTTTATGGCTATTTCTAGTGACAATTACAGTTTAACACTCTTTGTAAATGTTGTTAAAGCCTATAACGATATTGAGTTTAATCACAATGAACTAATGTTACTAGAGATTTTAATACTCTTTGTTAATGTGAATATTTGTTGCAAGTGAAAGTTATTTTTGTTTTAGTGCCTACAATAGCGTACATAGGATTTTTTGTCAGCCGTGTCACCCTTTTAAAATGTGAACTAATAAATATAATAATGTAACATTATATTCTAAAAAATATAGAACACAAACAAAATACAATTCACGTATAATATAACTTCTTCTCAACGAATTCTGCTTTTTAATGTATTCAAAATAACTACATAAAATAATAATAGTACTATTTTTAAATATTTATTTATAGAAAGCTTCAAACTATCATACAGAGTTACAACAACAAGTTAATTGAGCTAGAGATAGGGATAGCGACGGGACAGTGCGGAGGCGGGAGCGGCTTGAGTTTAACCTGTCAAAATCTTAATCTGCCCCCCTCTACCGCACATAACCATATTTTTAATTTTCAACTCGCCCCACCCTGCATAGACCCACCTCACATGAACTTTTTGATATTTTCCTTTTTATTTAAGTTTGATACTAGAAATATTTCATAAAAATAAATTTAGTTTTTCATTAAGTTATATTAATTTAATAGATAATGACTCATTAATTTTTTTAGAGGTATATTAAGAAACTAGAAATTATGTAACATCTCATAACCCCAAAAATCTAATAATAAGCTAAGAAAATAAAAGAATCACTTTTGGAAAGAAAAGGAGAAAATTTGGGGAAAAAATAAGTTTAAAAAGTGAGTTTTGATCATTTTCAAACGTTCATAACTCTTATCTCAGGATGTTTTAGAGTTATTTATTGATATGGTTGGAAAGCCCTTGGAGATATCTTTCCAACGCCTCCGAGTTTGAGCATTTCGATATCATATGAGGGAAATATGCCTGTCGAAAGTTGGGTTATTGGATTGAGGAAGGTTCTAATCAGGGTTTAAGGAAGGGCAAACTAGTCTTTTTACTCATTTATTTCCTATTTCGTTTTAGGAATTTATTTGGGGGTAAAAACAACTTTTAGTTCAGATTAGAAAAGTTATTTACGCTTAGGTCTTGGAGAAAAGAAAAGAGAAGAAGGAAAAGGGAGAAAGATCAAGGATTTGTCAAGAACGCTAAGGAATTTCGAGTGGAATTCGTCGGGAGTGATCCTTATTAAGGTATGTGAGATCTTTCGTTTTGGGTTAATTAATCTACACACCAAAACTTGTTCAATGCAGTGATATTAGAATGGTTTACATGATTAGAAGTGAATTCTTGATGAATCTTGTTGAATCCCTATTTGGCTGAGTTGTTTGAATGCCCATTGATGTTAATTCGTAGTTTCCAATGTTGTTTTTGAGTTAGATCTGTTGGGTATTTATTATTCTAAGGGTTTGGGGAATAGAACTATTGAGGTTAGGGAATGTAGTGTTGAAAACAGAGAGAGAAGATCATCAGCCACACCTGGGTAGCACCAGGCGTGGCGCGCCCCATCTGTGTCCGGGGCCTGGGGTGGCGCGCCTACAGTGTGCCAGGATGAGGCCTCAGACCAAATGATCTGGTGCGGCGTGCCTCAAATGCGCCTGGATCAGCGTTTTTCGCCTAGTTTTCGTAGTGTAGTATTTTTAAGCCCTTCTAAGGTACTTTAATACCTTCCAATGATTCTACTTACTTCAAATGATTTCTAAACACCTAGAAATCATCAAAGAACACAAATCATAACCTTGAATCCATAATCCAATTCAAGAAAAGCTAAGGTAAAAGTCAAAGAAGTGAAGAGTCAAGTATAAAGTTAAGAAGTTAGTCCAAAACAAAGTTCTAAAAGGTTTTCAAGAGTCTTTACTAAACGTTTTATTTTTGTTTTAAGGATCAAGTTTCAAGATTAAAGTAAAGAGTGAAAAGTTGAAGT
Organism: Solanum peruvianum; assembly: GCA_027705065.1. Lineage (NCBI taxonomy): Eukaryota > Viridiplantae > Streptophyta > Magnoliopsida > Solanales > Solanaceae > Solanum > Solanum peruvianum. Next base: position 9,840,681 of record JAKWJD010001766.1, on the reverse strand, counting down.
CTTTCCTTCAAAGAGATATAAGGGAACTGAGTATTCCCTAAGAGTTGATTAAGGGTCAAGTTTACAAACTAAGCAAAGAGTAAAGAGTAGAGTTCGTTTCTCAAAATTTACAAGGGAACTAAGTATTCCCTAAAAGTTTATAAATGTTTTCACATTTAAGTTAAGAGGAAACTGAGATTTCCAAAAGAGCCTCCGGGCTAGTTCTTAGAATAGAGTAATAACTATCTAAATGAAGCAAGCAGGGAGACTAACATTTCCTAGATAACCTTTGAGCTAAGTTTTGAGAATTAATCTCAAATCACAGAACTAAGTATGTTTTAAAATATAAGAGTTAATCTAATGATATTTTTGGGAATAGTATTGAGCAGCGAAATGGGGGAGAGTTCAATAACTCCTAGCACCCATAAACCATGTGGCCACCATGGGTAGAAAAGGGTCATACTTTTTAGATGATTCCTTTAGTGCTTTTTATCATAGACTAGTAGATCCATTAGGCAGTTCAGGTTCCACATCAATGTCAAGGTGTAGGAAAGCCCTGGAAGCGTGAGGCAAAATGTTATATCATCACTCTAGCTAAGTGATGATTGTTGGTTAGAGAAACTCCCAAAAAAATTGAATGTATTTATAATATACATCAGTTCAGTTGTATTTTTACATACATCTCAAAGTTATTTGTATCATTGTATACATTAAGAATTTGCAACATGTTTTCAAACAACTTTTCTTTATTTTGAACTTGTATTTAAATTGCTTTATATTGAAATGGGCTAGTCATGTTGAGTTGAGTTAAACCAGATAAGTTTTTCAGTTTGTTTCAGATTATTTATAACCTGTGTTGTTTCGCATTCCAACTCGCATACTCGTACAATTAATGTACTGATACCAGTTGGCATGTATTGTATCATGATGCAGACGCATCCAGCGCACCGTTGATCCAGCTTGAGCATTCAGAGTCTGTTGGTGAACCTCCTTGCATTCCGGAGGACATCTTTCATTGATTTACAGTTAGTTCATTAGGATGTTGTGGGGGGTTTCCAACATCCATCTCAGTCATTTTAGAAGCTTCATAGACAGTTGGTAGTTCAGAAGTCTTTACATTATTATTTCAAATATTGTTAAAGACTTGAGTTTCCATTTTGACTAAGTACTTATGTATATAAGTTTTTGATCTATAGTTCTTATGTTTAAGTCTTCCAGTGAGATAAGTAAGTCAGACCAAGGGTCTGCTCAAGGCCAGCAATGGTCATTGAGTGTCGGTCACGCCCAGGGTGTAGGCTCGGGGCGTGACAAATTGTTCTAGTTTTGATTGAAATATTTTCATTTACTATCTTGAATATTTTATTAACTTTGAAGAAACTATCATAATTGATAATGTTCTACACTTATAACATGTGAAAAGTTAAAATTAAATTTGAACCAGCATAAAACCACATAGACCACAACACGCCCCATCCCACATTCGATTTTTTGAAAAACCACTTCAACCCGCCTCACATTGCTCCCCGCCCCACACTACTGTAACACCCAAAGATTTTCTAATTTAAGACCCAAACCATTCTTGAGTTATGTATAATGTCGTATTGAGTGATTCTTAATTTTTCTTAGGTTTTAAGGTCAAATCTTTAGTGTGAGAATGATTTTAGATATCAATTAAGGTCACTAGGATCTCCTGCATAAAGTGGAGTTGAAACTTTCCTTACCGATTAAGTTTTGACATAAGATTTTACTTGGGTCAGCTTCAAATGAACATATCTCTTTGATTATAAGGAGTTACATGACACATAACCTAACTAATTAGAAGTATTTGGATCTTCTTCCAACCACCAGTTTTGCGTCAATCCAAATTTCAAGTAAAATTTATGATCATTATAGTAACTTGATACAGTGTAGTAAAGAATTAGCCGATGGGTACACATTAAAAGGGGCCATGTTTGTCTTTTTACCTCTAAAAACACTCTAGACGAATTTCTTGACTAATTAAAGACCCAAAACAATCAAATTTTCATCTCTTAATCCATCATTCTCTTCTCTCTCAAACCCTAAGGCAAAACCTTTAGGAAAAAATCAAAGTAGAAGACTCCATTCAAGATTCTTTCAATATATTTCAAGACTCTTCTTCAAGTTAAGTCTTTCTCCAAAAAAAAAAATTTCTTTCCAACTCAAATTCATCCATACAATTATGAATCGCTTATGAAAATCATAATTCTTGGCTATAGAGATTTAAGAAACTAATTCAAGAATCTCAAAAAAAAAATTCTTTATTGTTCTCATTCATGTTAGGTTTCCAGGCTTATAATCAAGTTATTCTTCAAGATTCTTCATGAACCTTCTTGTTCTAGGTATGTAAGGCTATCATAGTGTTGGAATAGTTCGTCCTCACACCATACATCTACTTTCAAATCAATAAAAGAGTAATTGAATTCTCTCTCTAGATTCGAGTATTCTTGAGATAAATTGATTTTGAGTTCTTGTTTCTTTGGAAATTTTATTCCTAATTATTGAATTGTTATATGTAAGTATTAAGATTCTTGAGTTGATTCATTCGTGTTCGATATTTTAGCATGTATCCTATGAATTGAGTACCTTTTTAGACAAATAGTATCACTAAGTTTTGAGTATCGAATTTCCATATTGCTATTAAGATCCAACGAGTTGAGTCGTTCATGCCCATAATTTCGCATAAACTCTATGAATCGAGTTATAAATTTTGATTTGCTTTTTAAAGCTAACACTTGATTTTTAAACTGAGTTTTTGAGGATGTTTAAGATGAGTTTTGAGAAAGAGTTTCTAAAACATAAGTAGTATGACAATCAAGTGTGACATCAATGTTTAAGCAATATGGTATCTAGTTATGCCATCAATATCTATGCAATATGACTTTTCGAGTCATCAATGATCATATCACAATATGATTTTGATATATTTTTTTGAAATAGTTTTTAGTATGAATAGAATAAGAGTATAAGTGAACTAAGTATTTCCCAAGGTATCAGTTTTTACATTGATAAAAAGAAACTTATATTTCTAAATGAGTTATGAATTCAAAGATACTTGAGCAATTATCTCAAATCAGAGTAAGAGTATGTTTTTAAAGATTGAGCATGAGTATATATATTTGAGAGTAGTATTGAACACCGATATTGGGGATGAGTTCAGACAACTCACATTCCTCATAAACCATGGATACCAACATGGATATATGATCATACTTTTTAGATGAATCCTAAGTGCCTATGGGCAGAGCTTAGTGGATCCACTTAGTTGAGGTCTCCTATATTTCGGCAAGGTATAACACAATTCTTGCAACGTGGGCGAGACATTGTACCAATATGTAGCTCATAGTAATGGTCGTTTGTAGAGAATTTCCAAATAGAGTTAACTTATATTTTTATATATCAATTATTATGTTTAGTCCATAGATGATAATGTATTTTGTAAAGTTTTAAATTATTTATCTCCTTAATTTCTTTACATTCAACTTGAGTAAATTTTTATCTATTCCAGTCATTTCTCTTAGTTATATTTATCTATACTACATACTCGTACATTCAATGTACTCATGTCATTCGATCTGCGTCATTTAATGATGCAGATACAGGTTCTGTTGAGATCACTTCATCTGTTCGTCTTCTTATGAGTGAGAGAGTACTCTAGTGTTATGAGTTATTAGTAGTAGTTCTTTAGAGAAATTGTGGGTCTTGTCGTGACACTCGTCTATATATAGCAGAGGCTTCATAGATAGATAGTTTGGAGAGTTTTAGTTTCAGATTTTTTATTTAAAACTTATGTTTCATGCTTAGTATATTTAGCGAAGCTTTGAGATTCAGTAAACTTGTTTTAAACATTTCTTTCAATTTGATGCTTATGTATGCTCAAATTAGTCTTCCTCTTGTACTCAACCAAAACAATGGTTCGCTTGGGGACCAGCAATGGTTCTTGAGTGTCGTTTACATCTAGGATGCAGGCTCGGGTCATGACAATAACTTTAAACCCGCCCCGTCCCAACACATATATGCCCCGCCCCATTTTCATCCTAGCTACAAACACGATTGGTTTAAAAAGTGTCACCTTAATTATATTATATCTTCTTTTCCGTTATCATTATATAACTACATTTTTTGATGAAGTAGGTTCTCATGACATCCCTCGATACTTTCTAAAATCTGTCCTTGAGTACCTATACCAAAAATAAATATTTTATTTTATTTGTCCATTTTCGTAAATCAAAGGATTTTTTTCTTCACACTACTCTTAGTATTCCCTCTGTTCCAATATACTTGTTATTCTTCCTAAAAACAAATGGTCCACAATATTTATCATTTTCAAAATTTACTCCCTCTAGTCCATATGAAGAGAGTTGTTGGGGAGGGGGTGGGGTTTATGTTACACCTCTTTAAAAAATATTTAAAAATTAAATAAAAGGTTATTTTCCATTATTACCCTTTTGATTATTTTCAAATTAAATTATTTTCCTTGAAAATGTAAAGTAGTTAAGAACCTTACTAAATGAAAAGTAAATATGGAAATGAGTCCCAATAATTCACTTAAAAACAATTCATTTATTTTGAACAATAAAAAAATTTAACAATTCATTAAATATGTACTACAGTAAGTAAGACATAATTATTGTTTGTTATCACTTTTATCTTTAGTCAAAAATATGGAGAGAGATAAATTAACACTACCTCCATCCATGTTTAAGTATCATATTTTTTTATCTTTAAAGTTAAACTATAAGAACTTTGATTAATTTTTTAAGATGTATTTTTTTTATCATTGATATGGAAAATTGTAATTTATATTACTTTTCTTATAGTTTTTTAATATCTAAATTTTTTATTGAAAATATCAAATTAATGTAATATTATTTAACTTTAAAAATTAGTTAAATTGACTTTCGAAAGCTCCACATTACATATAAAAGTGGACGGAGGGAGTATAAGAGAATTAGATATAATTAATTGTTTATTACCACATTTACCTTCGGTCATAAATGAAACAAAAAATATTAATTGATTGGAGTAATAAGTAATTAAGGATATTATCAAATTAAGATCTACGTAATATTTTCCTTAACACATAAAGAAAAAAAGATCATGATAAATATTTAGGGATGGGTTGTATTAAATAATTACATAAAATAGAAATAGTCAAGTCTAGACTTTCTAAATATATCAATAAGGTTAGTTTAACAAAATACACATTTAATTTAAATTTTCTTAAGCAATGTGTTAGGTCAAGAACGCGCAAGTAATATAAGACGAATGAAGTAATTGAGTGCATTCTTCCTATTTTGATCTTAGTAAAAACTATCCTTGAAAGTAAGCATTGACTAATAATCAACATTAAAAACATCCAAAATCTTAATTTCCTTTTTTTATTTCTTCCTATTTTGATCTTAGTAATAACTACCCTTGAAAGTAAGCATTGACTAATAATCAACATTAAAAATATCCAAAATTGTAATTTCCTCATTTTATTTACCCTCTTTATTTCATATTAATTGAACTTTTAGATTGTTTTCATTGTCCAAAGAATTGAATCGCTCAAAGTTCAAAGTGAATGTTTGAAACTTTTTTCATATTTGTCCTTTCATGTATTAAACTTTAATATTTTTTAGCAGATAAATTACACTACTTAAAAAGTTATATTTATGATTTTATAAAGAAAAATAGTGAAAATTATGGTATAAATTATTTCCTTGAATATTTTTTAATACATGTGTATTGCCTCACAAATTCAGTTAATATGAAATAGAAGGAGTATTAAAGAGTGATTAGTATTTTAATGATTAAAAATACTAAATAAGAATATGTTATATGATATTCAAAATATGAGTTTTTGGCTAAAATCATCCTTGAAGTATGATATAACTTAAGTACATCCTTGTGTTATATAAGTGAATAAAAAACATCCTTGAAGTATCAAAAAAGTTGCAAGATTTATCCTTCTGTCTATTTTTAAAAAAAAAACTCACGCCACCAACAAAAAATTAAATGTGTCAAGTCGAATGACTATATGTACACAGCGTTAAGCTAGTCAAGTTAGGTAACTTTTTTTTTTAGAAATTGAGAATCTAAATCATATTCAGACAAAATATATTCAAATTCTAAATATTCTTGTAAAATTATGGCCAAATACTACTCCAACTTCAAATTTTCGAAAACAAGAATTATTTCTTTTATTTTCATAACAAAACGCCTACATAATTTCACTAAATTTCTAACATTTATGTACATTGTATAAAATGTGAAATGCATTGTATATAAAGTACATGTGCGCTAAATATTTTATTAAAGAAAATCTCTAGATAGTTGGACGTAATACTTTTAAAATGTTTTTTTTACTTAATCTTTCTAACTATCATAACCTACTCTATAAATATTTCAAAACTTATGTATCGTCGCAAGTCAATTTACTTGATGATGCAAAAAGCATAAAAATTGACAATACGCAAAATTTAAATTTCGAGAATGAAAGATTTGTTTTCTATCCATATCCTTATTATTTTTAAATAACTTTGATCTTTTCGTCATGGCAAGACATGATCAATTTTTTTAATTGGTTCAATTAGTATATTAACAAAAATAGATTAAAGAATGATTTTAGATAATATAAGGATGTACATTAGATTTGAGTCATAGTTAAAGAATGATTTTAGATAATAACTCGTCAAAATGCATACTTTCTCAAAAGACTGGTAAAATAATAATATGACAAATAAAGTGGCCCAAAAAAAATGACATTACACTACGATTTATATAAAGAAAAAATTGAAGGATTTTCACCTTCAAAAACTTTCATCACACGTATTTGAGATTACAAACCAGAGATAATTGATTAAAATTTGTATCAATATTAGAAGAAGTGATTAATTAGTTTTCGTAATACTCAAATTTGTATACATAGTTATAACCATAGTCATGATACATAATTTATCTTTAGTGTTTCCATTTTTGAAGTCATTTCGAATACACCAATCACTTTCTCCGTAGTGTATCAGTAATTACTCCTTTCATTTTACAAAGATAATGATATTTTTTATCTTTGTGATCCTAAACTAAAGTTATGTCAAATTGACCAAAATATTTTTCTAATTCTACAGTCTTAAACATACCACGTGAAAATCTAAAGTTAAAGCGTTATAAGAAAAAAAATCCTTTTCTTAAACGTACTATAAGTTAAAATAGGTGATACTTTTGAAAACGGGAAATATATAAACTATCAAGGAATATATTATATTGAGACCAAAAGAAAGAAAAAAGCTCAACAATATTCATAAAACAAAATATAGCAAAAACTATGAAAGTACACAATTGTTGATAGTTCAACCCATCAACGCATAAAAAAAAAATTTTAAAAAAATTAATCTAAGTTACATTATTCAAGTTTTGATTAGTCATATATATCTTCATCATCGTCCTCTGATGGTGGAAGAAATTTGAGATCCGGACAGTGGTACTTCACCATAGGAACCACATTGTCTCCTACATGTTCATCGGTAAAGTTGTCTCCAACACCCTTCTCTATTGTTACAGCAGCAACATCAACAACCTCTCTTCGTTGTGCAGTTGTAACCATAGGAGAAGATACAGGCAGATCAACTCTCATTCGTATTGGGAGAACTTATGTATTTATATTTTTAAAAGTTCAATCATAAAATATATATTTTGAAACAAATTAAAAAGAAAGGGTAAATATATAGAATTTTCTTTCTAACTAGAATAATATGAATGTATCCGATTTTCACACAATGGTTGATGTGAATGAGTATTTTTTCCTTCAGGCAACTCATCTTTTGTTGTACATAGTCTTGACCATTCTAATTTGTCGCGATGTGTTTGATGGATCACCAAACACATCATACAGTCGCTTACATGGAGCGTATGTGTGTGGTCTATCACCAAACACATATTGAAACCATTGAGCCATGATCCGAATGTTCTCTTGTATTTTTGCTTCCTTTTGTTGTTTTACAGCAACAACAACAACAACCTCTTTTGTCTTTTTAAATTTTTGTGTGTTCTTGTATTCATCTCAAAGATATATCAGCTTTTTAAATTATTAGTTTTTATTTTGTATTTTTAGTTCTTTTTTAGAATTTGATATTCTTCTCAATTTGTATTCAAATTACTATGTATACTAGCAATATTTGTATCTATTAAAAATCTCATATTTCATAGTTTATAAATCTTTTAGTTGTCCCTAATTTGTATTCATTCCAAAGATATGTCAGCTAGTTATGTATTTTATTTATAGTAGAACATCTTTCTATTAGTTTATTTTGTTTTTATATTTTTTTCTTAAAATTTTTGTATTTTTTCTCAATTCATATTCAAACTAGTATGCATGTTATTAATATTTGTATTCATTCAAAATCTCATGTTGCATAGTTTATGAATCTTTATTTGTTTTATCTCATAGGCAAGCCAACTAGTTATGTATTTTATTTTAGAATGGTTGTAACAAATATTCTCGCATTCTTTTTCAATTTTATATTGCATTCTCACTTTTCCAAATATTAATTTTATATTTTATACATCATTATACAAAATACAGTATAAAAACTAAAACGAATAGAAATACAAAATATATACATATTGAAATAAATACGACTTAGGACAGAAAATATGATTTTGAAGAGAAAAATAAATACACATTGAAAAAAATATATGATTAAAGATATGTTTCTTAAATAGCTACATATTTATTTGACATACATATTGCAATGAATAAAACTAATAAAGAAATACAAGTTTCATTATACAAATTACAACGTGAAAACTAGAATGAATAAAAATACAAATGGTACACATATTGGAATGAATACGATTTAAGCAAGGATACACAATTCTGAAAAATAAAATAAATATATGTGAGAAAAGTATGTCAAATAACATATAAAACTATAGGTGTTCAAATTTCTAAATTAAAAAAATTAAATTTAATAGATAAAACTATAACATATTATCGTAAAATTTTAGAACAATAATTTGTGAAAATTAGATATTGAATTTTTTGATTCCGTGATTTCCATAACAATAATTGATCAAATTGGATATTGAATTTTTTTATAGATGTGGTACTTCTTTAATTCTGTAATTTTCATAACAATAATTAGTGAAAATTGGATATTTATTTTGGTAAAAAAAGTCTGTAGAAATAAAAAAAGTAAGATTAAGAAAATTGAATAGTGAGTTTTTTTAGAACAATCGTAAAAGACATGTTTTTTAGAACATGGTGAAAGAAGAAAAAAGAGATGGATGTATTTTGAAAAAGTGTAACTCATGAGACTTTTAAGCATTTGTTCTTTTTTAAAATAATTCTCTCCCCTAAATACCACCAATCTATTATATAAAAATTGTACTCTTTAAATAAAAACATAAATAAAATACTTGACAAACTAAAATTTTGATATTTTTAATAAATATTGAAAGTGTTTGATGATGAGCCCTCCTAAATGTTAATATATTAACATTTTGAAAATATTTCCCTTATTTAAACTTCGATCCATATTTAGGTTAGTCCTATTTCTCAAGTACTTGATTAAAAATTGGAAGCCCAAGAAAATAATTTTAAATTGGTAGCTAGATCTACAAAGTTGAACCCCCTTTATGCTACCCTTTAAAAGTTGAACTTCTCTAGTATGATTTACAAAAATGTAAAAGTAATTTTTCATAAATAATATTTTAATAAAATGGATAAAATAAAAGGTTCAATATTATAATGTTTTAGCCGATTGGTGAAACAGACTTCATTCCAACACAAACATTGTTTGTATGTGTTAATCGTTGAATACAAGTTACAACGAGAATATGCAAAATAAAATAATAACACAGTAACGAGGGAGAGATGACTTCATGCACCGAGCCTACATCTGGTTACTTATGTCTGCTTCATAACAACGATGCATGCAAAATGACTTCAGTTCATCGAATGTACGAGCATGCGAGGGAATTCTAAAACAAGACATAAGCTTGATGGGAACCGAAAGAACATACATGTGCTCAACTTAACTCATTTCAATATAAAGTAATAATATCAATACAATGTAAAGAAAGCTTTTAAAACATGGATAACAGCTATGTGTATTCCGAAATACAATAGTAACTCTATATGTATGCAAAGATACAGTATAAACTCTGGATGTATATACAATACAATTAACTCTGTGTATCTGAAATTTCAAAATACTTCTCTGGGAGTTTCTCTAACTGATAATCATCACTTTAGAGCTATGTGATGATACAACGTTTTGTCTCATATTGTGAGGGCATCCTATACCTTGCCAAGAGCCTAGAACCTAACTACTAAGTGGATACACTTGTTTATGCTTAAAAGTAATAAAAAATCATTCAAAAAGTATGACCCCTTTTTCAACGCATGATGGTTACATGATTTATGGGGATTGGGAGTTGTCCGAACTCTCCCCCTTATCGGTGTTAAACACTAATCCCAAAATATATTACCTCATATGTTTAAAAACATATCTTTCTTTATGTGGTTTGAGATAATTGCTCAAAATCATAGCTCAAAGGCTCTTGGAATCAAAGTTTTCTCCCTTGCTTAATTGTGAAAGCATATACTCTTTACTAAAAACTAGCTCAAAGCCTCCGTTGAAATTCAGTGTTTCCTCTATTGTTTAAATCTGAAAATATTTACTCTATGATAACACATAGTCTCGATATACTTTTTTGAAGAAATGGAGTTCAATCTGTACTCTTTACTCGAACTCAAAATTCAAGTCTTAAAGCAAAGTTAAAACATTTGTGTAGACCTTTGAGAGACTCTGTGAACTTTTTTTGACTTGACTCTTAACTTTCCTTGAATAGAATTATGGATTCAAGGCTCATGATCTCATAACAATATTATGAATGATTTTATGTTGTTTAGACGTACCTTAGAGTGAAAAAGTCAACTAGAAAATATAGGTACATTTCAAGGGAACTCATATGAAAAGAAGTGAGAAAGAGTAGAAGACATAGCGTCCCTGGCGCTTTGAGTGGCGCAGGGCGCCAGAGGTAAAACTATAGAACAGGGGATGGACCGAACTGGCTGGCGTGGCGCACAGAGCCCAAACTACTGAATACTTTGTGGGGAGCTCTGGCTGGCGTGGCGCCCCACCCCTTTCCCTAGAATTCTCCAATTTTTCTTGCTTTCTTTTCAACTCTAAACCCTCTAGATTCAATTTTTTCTTTTTCAAACACTTAGATCCGACTACACAATCAAAATATGCAAGAATCTACTCAAACAACATCAATTTTCATGAATTTATATCAAGAACTTCTCATCTACTTTAAGAATGAAGAACCCAATAGAAATTTCATCCATCAAGAACTCAATTGCTATACTTTCAAGAAAATAATTTGCTGAAATAAATCATGATTGGCGCGTGAGTGAACAAACCTAATGCTATTTGATCTCACATACCTCGTAGGAATCAACCCTTGGCGAAATCCATAAGAATATCTTCAAGAATGTGATGATTTTAAGCTTCTTCTCTTCTTCTTTTCTCTTCTCTCAAAACCCTTATTTTTATGAAGCCTAAATTGAATCCAATCAGTTTAGACCCCAACTTAATTATCAAAAACAAATTTAATTAATTTGTTAGTGAAAAGACAAGAATACCCTTCTTAAATCCTGTTTTGATTTTCCTTATCTAGACAACTCAACTTCAAACGGATGTGTCTCCCTCATACGAACTTAAAATTGAGTAAACTCGGCAGCATTGGAAAAATCATTCAAAGATCTCTCCCTTAGGTATCGTGTAGCACACCTAACTCCTCCTAAGATAGGATATGATCGTTTGAAGTTGATCCAAAACTCATACTTAGCTTAACTTTGTCAAACTTTTTAGATTTGGTTATTTCTAAAAACGATTTCTTTCTAATTCTAAGTCTTTCTAATAGTGGGGTGTTACAGATTAACAGAGAAGAAGGTAACTATAAGGGGATGAGATACTATTACAAAGAAAGGAGATGGGAGATAACTGACAGTCAAAGCTTGGACATAATTTGCAAAACCGTTGTTTCTAATCCATAGACCTTTTTAACTATAGCAAATTGAGCGTCGGATCTCAAATAAAACTCTTCAACATTTCACTCGGCCCAGTAATATCAATTGAATCAGTCCTTATTTACCACATGTAGCCCGTATACACTTACGGAGTTATCTTAGTTCACAATAGTGGGATTATTAAATAGTTTAGATGAATATCATACTATTTTTTTAAAAAAAAATGGTATTAATAAGAAATTCCTTCCACCAAATTTTAATAAAAATCAATTAAATATAATGTAGATGAAATATTTATATTTGAGTAATTTTGAAATTATGAAGAAAAACTATGTGGCTTTTAAGGGAATAACTCATAGAATACCATATGAGATATTATCTCAGATTTGGTGTCATAATTATTGAAAACTTTTCATTCACTTAGAAAAAGGGGACCCTCCGAAATTCTATCACATAGAATAAACTAATACTCTTACATCTCAAACATTAATTTTTAAGTTGGTTATGTCCTATTTTAAGAATTTAGGTACCATATTATTTTTCTAAAAACAGAATTACATCCCTATACAGTTGTAATTAGAAAAAGCAAATACCATAAGTGAAAACAAATTTGTTTAAGTAACATTATACGGTGTAAAGGTAGAACGAGTGAGATTAGTTTGTTCAAAAATTATTTTCAGTGAAAATCATATTGGGCAACCTTTTATAACAAGTGCAATTTAAAATTTATTCAACTATGTATGTTCTCTATAAATAGAGACTTCATTTAAACTTAATCGATCACTTCTTCTTCAACTTGATAACATGATTGTTGTATTTTCAAAGGAGTGTTGTTTGCATAGTCCAACGTGCCTAAAATTTTTGCTTTCTTCATTTGTCTTCATCTATTTCTCTAACATACATATAACATATCATAATTTATTCACATCTCAACAAATTTTCTGCCACAATCTATATTTGTGATGATGTTGTCATCCAAATTGCCTCTACTTTCAATTATAGACGATGATTAACATATTAAGAGGCTTTATTTTTCTTACAAAGAATTGAGATCTACACACACACATATAAACTAAAAGTTATATTATCAAATCATGTCACATCTTATAATAAACATTAATATGTTGTAGTAGGTAATTAATTTTTATTTTTTTAAAAAAAGTAACAAATCTCTCATTTTAGATATATTTATCGTAGATATATTTTAGATGACTCAACTGATAGTGTGAAAAAGTTACACCATTTATATAAGTAACTTAAACTCATACTTACATGTATCAAATGATATATTCCTTTTAGGTTTTTGATGACAACTAATTATTAGAATGGTTTAAATTTGAAAGAGTACCTATATACTTCCGACTGTATTTTCTTCACATTCCTTCTAAACTGAAATTAGTCTTTATCACCACCACCACCACCACCACCACCACCCCCCCCCCAACTCCCCAAAGTTTCTAAGTTGAAATCTGAACAATTTTTCATTTACATAAAAGATTGTATCAGGTGTTTATTAAATTGATCGAATGTCTAGAGGTAAAAAATTTGATGTGAGAATGATTTTGAATATCAATTAAGGTCACTAGAAACTCCTAGCACAAAGATGAGTGGAAAGTTTTCTTACCGATCAAGTTTGATGTAAGATTCTCTTTGGTCAGATTCAAAGGACCATATCTCTTAGAATATAAAGATTTACGTGGCTCCTAACCTATCAAATTGAAGGTATTTGAATCATATTCCCAATGCAACTAATTTCTCTCCAATCCAAGTGTTGATTAAGAAAATTATGACCATTTTAGTAACCAGATATAGTGCAGTGATGAATTAGCCGAATGTTAAAACATTAAAAGGGATTGTTTTTGTCTTTTTACCTCTAAGAAAATCCTAAATGAATTTCTTGACTACTTAAAGATCCAAATCAATCAGATTTTCATCTTTTAATCCCCCATTCTCTTCTCTCACAAACTCTAAGGATAAATCTTATGAAAGAATCAAATAGAAGACTTTCATTCGGGATTCTTTCAATCTTGGTGAAGATTCTTCAAGGTAAGTCATTCTCCGAAAATTCCTCTATACAATTATGAATCATCAATGAAAATCATAATTCTTGTCATATAGTTTCAAGAGACTAATTCAAGAACCTCAAAAAAGGCTTCATTGTTTACCTTCAAGCTAGAGTTTCAAGGTTTCTAATCAAGTTCTTCTTCAAAATTATTCAAGAACCTTTTTTTTTTCAGGTATGCACGACTATCATAGTGTTGAAATAGTTCGTCCTCACACCCTACATCTACTTTAAAATCAGTAAAAGAGTAATCTAGGATTCTACCTCTAGATTTGAGCATTCTTGAGATGAGTTGATTTTGAGTTCTCGAGTTCCTATTTCTTTTTGAAATTCTATCCCTTAGTTTTGAATTTCTATATGTTATGCATTGAGATTCTTGAGTTGATTCTTTAATGTCTATATTTCAGCATGAACCCTATGAATTGAGTATTCTTGAGATGAGTAACATCATTGAGTTCTAACTTTGAGTCCTGAATATTGCGTTCTATATTGTTATTGAGATCCTTGATTTGAGTTGTCCATGTCTATATTTCAATATGAACCCTATTTTGAGTTATAAATTTTGAGAATCTTTTAAACCAACATTTTTGTTTTAAATTGAGTTTTTGAGAAACTAAAAAGGAGATCGAGAAAGAGTTTTAAAACATGATTTATTATGACAGTCGAGTATGACATCAATGTTTAAGTAGTACGATATTTAGATATACCATGAATGTTTAAGCAGTATGCCTTCCCGAGTCATCAATGATCATATCACAATATGATTTTGATATATTATTGAGGAAGAATTTTCAAGTATGAACCGAGTAAGAGTATAAGGGGACTAAATATTCCCAAATGTATCAGTTTTTACGTTGATAAAAGCGAAACTTTAATTTCTAAATGAGTTATAGGTTGAAAGATATTTCAAGAGAAGTTACCTATTTTAAGATGATAGTATGAGGAATTATTTCACACTCAAGGAAAAATATATTTTTAAACATTGAGCATGAGTATATATATTATTGGGAGTAGTATTGAGCACCGATATGGGGATGAGTGTAGAAAACTCATATCCCTCATAAACCATGTATTCCAATATGAGTATAAGATCATAATTTTTAGATGAATCATAAGTGCCTTCTAGCAGAGCTTAGTGGATCCACTTAGTTGAGGTGTTCTATACCCGACAAGTTATATGACAATTCTGGCAGTGTCGACGATATATCATCATGTAGATCATAGTGATGGTTGTAAGTTATAAAATCTCCCAAAAGACTTGAAGTTATTTTTATATATCACGTATTATGTTGAGTTCAGATATGAGAAAGTATTTTGTAACTTTTTAAATGATTTAAATCCTTACTTTCTTACATTCGGCTTGAGTACATTGTTATTTATTGAAGTCCTTTCTTTCAATTATTTGTTATTCAACTATATCGCATACTCATACATTCAATGTAATGATGTCAGTTGACCTACATATTTCAATGGTGCAGATACATGTTATTAGGATAATCAATCTATTGATGTCATTTCATCTGCTCATCTGCTTATTGTCGCGCCACATTTTCTCCCGAAACGGGTTTTGTGCACGACCTAACAACTCTTTCAGGATTTTAAGCTTTGAGGAGTCGCCACCTAACGAATTAAGGCGCGTTAGGGCACCTATCTAACCTAAGTCTAACTAAGCTATCTAACCTAAGTCTAACTAAGGTCAACGAATCAGAGATCAGGGTAAGTGTTCAAATTACCTCGAGGGGAAGGTGTTAGGCATCCCTCGAGGTCCACAAATGTGGGTTCCGACCGTATCTCATGCATTTTATGTGGGGGTTACAAGTAGCAAATAAGGTCGCGTCATTTATTAGTTAATTAATTAGCATCTTGCTAAGTGATGGCATAATATTGAACAAATTTATTATTTTAATTAATTTAAGCATGCGAGGCTAGGTGACAACAATAAATAAAATATATACTAAACAATTAAATAAGAGATAAGCAAGAGGATAGAAAAGGGACAAATGAGTAAGCAAATAATTTATTTTTTTGTTTTAAACTACCCCAAATAAACATAATTTAAACAAACAAATAAAGGGATAAAGGGAAAGGAGACTCAAAGAGACTTTTTGAATCAACACTCGATTTTTTTTTAATTTTCCGATAGGCTGCCGTATAGGGACAGAGAAAATCAAAGTTTGTCTTTTCAAGCCTGAGTCGATGTCATCATCTCCGTAGGGCCAACTATCCCTACCCAACCACCGTATGCGTTTCATACCTAAAAGGTTTCTAATCGTCCCAGTTTAATGTCCAAGAGGCATTGGACTTTTAAAGGGTGGGTTTAGACAAAATAAAATATAAGGCCCTCCTAGACACAAAGTCAAACAAACAAGGTAGAGAAGACAGTCATTTTAGCAATACAAGTCTCAATTCGTCCTCTAAAAATCAATTAGACATGCTTGCAAACAACACATAATTGTGAAAGGTTTCATGTTAAGTGTGTGAACATACAAACAGACAAAATTGTAGTAACAACACTTTAATTATGAGAAGGCAAATATGATAACATGGATGTAAATTTTAGTATTAACTTTAAAGTGAACAACAATTAGTGACATGATAGATTTTACTTTATTTCCAAGTGTAGCAAAAGGATATGATCCCACATGCATATGTATTTTATAACAACAGAAATATTAATTATCAAAGCAAAAAATATAATATAGGACAACAGATTTATTATTTATTTAGGCAGAAATTTATTTTAAGAACAATAGATTTCATATTAGTGCAGAAAATTATTCTAAGTGACTAGTTTGTTTTAATGCAGAAAATTATTGTTTAGAACACTGACAGATTTACAGATTGGTTATCAATGTTTTAAAAAAGATATTTTTATGCAGAAATTAGAAAGCAATATCTTTAATGCAAAAATGTTTCTTAGACTGTTATTTTTATTATATGCAGAAAATAATTACTAGAACAGTAGCACATTTTTTATTTAATGCAGAAAATTGTTCAAGAGATAGTTGTTTTATGAGATGCAATAAATCAATAAGATATATTTGTTTGAAATGACAGAAAATATGCATAACAAATTTTGTTTCAATTATTGATATGCTGAAAATTACAAGTCTATTGACATGATTTCTAGGTAGTTTAATATACTAAAATGACAAAGTAAAAAGAAACAATGCAAAAAATTAGTTAATACTTTCTATAAACATAATTTCTAGGTGATTTAACAATCAACACATTTAAATCACACCTATAGGCATGATTTCTAACTCGAAATGACATATGAATGCATAAATTCTATAAACATAATTTATTTGATGAATAGTTTCATACAAAATACACATAAATTATTTTCTTAACATTTTTAGCAGTTAGCCAAAACTCATGACTTAATATGCCAAATTGAATAAAAATGATTGCAATCATTAATTGGGCAAAAAATAAATGATTGAGCGAAGATGATTTGCTTTATTTTATTTTTTATCTTTTATGGTTATATCTAAAGCTACTTTATCACATAAACATTTTATCAAAACAAATTACGAACCTATAGGCACGCTTTTCTAACACAAATAAGTTAGCAAATAAAGAGACGATTACCACATAATTTCCCTCCCATTAGGCGATTCCCCCAAATATATTTTATATATATAGGTAGGGTTAGAGAATTATACACATATTGTAATAAAAATAACAAATGAAAATATACGTACACAACATTAAAATAAACGAAGCTTCGCCTGAAATTTCTTCAAGGCCACTCTTCATCATCTTGAACTCTAAATTCAAAACCTACTAGAATAGGTAAGGTAACACATATACAATGGAGAAATAATTGTAATATATAAGACTCATGAAAACAAATTACTCTCATATATATGTAAATAACACACAAAAAGAGATAAAGAATAACCATAGTTATATTATCAAACGTAAAATGATAATGAAACTAACTTGGATGCTTCCTTGTTGTTTCATTTTTCAACACACAAATATTTATAATTATGCAAAAATCAAATTAAAACTAATAAAGAGTACTAACCAATTATGCAGAAAAGATTATCAACAATAAAGACAGAGTAATCCCAACACAACAAAGTAGCAAAAACACTTGAATATTTGCCTAAATCTTAACTTATTTTTAAGAGTAGAGCAATATTATTAGTTATTCAAGTATGAGTAATGAGAGAATGAACGAGAGTTAAGAATAAGGTAGCACTTGTGTGTGATAAAAAAAAAGTGAGTGTGAGTGAGCAATGAGAACTTGAGAGTTCTTGTCAAGATGTGTCTGAGTAGTAGAAAAACTTGTTAGAGAGTCAATGTGTGTGTATGAGCAATGAGAGAATGAGTGAGTGAGTTCATGAGAGAATGAGATGAGGGATTATTTATATAGCAAAGAGGGAGAGCACACATAAGAAAATGAATAAATTAGATTAATTTATGAGCATAATATTCTTTTACCATAAAAAAAAAAAAGAAGAGTTAAAACAATATTATTCTACCATATATAGACAAGCAAGAAATTAGTCCGTAGATCAATTAAACTTATTCTTATTTTAAGAGAGCCAAATCAGATTATTGAAAAAATATTATGTCAAACTTAAGCAAGTATTAAGAAGAGCAATATATTTTTCTTAAATAAAGAAGAGTCAAAATCATATTTTATTTTAATTTATTTAACCAAATATATGAACAACTAAATATGACAAGGAAATAATAAGATTGTCATAAACAAACAAGTAAGAATTAATCAAGCCAAATATTAATGTAAGGAGGGATTTATTAAAATTATTTTTCATATCGCAAAGAAGCCAAAATAAGCTTTTGAATTATTTACCATAAGTCAAACAAGTAAGAAAAAAAAATCTATTTCCCATAATTAAGCAAAAGCTAATGGCAGATTAAAGTTTAATTGCTGATTGAAATTATACCCAATCAACCACATAGAAAAGATTTTAAGAAAAAGAAAGTCGAATAAAGAAAATCTGTTCACGAGCCAAATTGCGACAATTCTTATCTTATCCCACTTGTCCAAAAATTAATAAAGAACTCAATCAGAAGATTACTACACCTAATAATTTCTTTGGCAAGTTTTACTAGAATATAATAAAATAAACAAACATCATCCAAGGACACCTAATAATCAAAATTGGCTAGATCAATTCAAAACTTATCCATATTAAAAAATAGATTATCAAACAATATATATCGTAATTGGCAAAGATTGAGGGGTGTGAATTAGTCTTAAACAAAAGAGGATCACATTAGTATGGAATAAAAAGTTTTTCAACAGTATCAACCCAAAACACTCAACTATCATTCGATTCGAAATGACTTTTGTAAATGATCTGTGTTATCAAAACCAAAAATTACTGATTCTAATAAATTGTTCAGAAACACGAAGTGATTGAAATTTATAAAAGCAGTAAGAAAGATGAATAGAAATTTAACTAAAATCTATAAGAAAGTACCAGAATTTAAAAAAATCTTTTAAAGCGGAAGAAGATCAAGTCCACTGAACTCACAGTGTCCCCTTAAGGAAATTATTCCCCTCTTGTATCCGAGGTTTGATTTGGAATATAACCTCCCAGAGTAAACTGATCTTCATCAGCAGAGTCTAGATACCAAAAACTCTACTGTCAATGAATCAATCCAAAGCACGAAAGTACACGAAGAAAAATGTGTGCAGAAGAAGAAGAAGAAGATCAGAAAATTCGTTTGGAAATATTCTGAAGAATTAGTGGTATTTAAAGGCAAGAAGAATTTGTTCTGAAAGGTTGCAACCCTTTCAGAATTCACACGACCATTAATGAAAGTTTGAAACCTTTCAGATGGTACTGACTGTTCCTGAAAGTTGCAGCCTTTAAAAACAGTCATGGCGGGAAATTTATATAAAACAGGAAAGTTCAAATAAAACGGATCGCGCGCGGATCCGAGTCGGATCGGGTTAGTCAACTAAAAAGTTGAAACATTTTGATTAATTTTCAACTTCTGTTATCAACTAATTAATTGAAAATATTTTTTTGGCCATTTTAATTAATTAATTAATTAAATAATTAAAATAAATTTTGTCCAAAAATTTATCTCTCGATCATTTGGCAAAGCCAAAGCCGAAACCGAAGTCGAAGTCGAGCGAGCGACGATGACGGCGCGAGGGGGGTCCCTCTTTCCAATCTTTTTAAACAATTAATAGGAGTGTCTCTGTATTTAAACTCTCCTGTTTTTCTTTCCATCACCGATGAGGAACAAATACCTTTTCATTAAAGCATAAGAGGACTTTTCAAGTTCTCAACTTTTCAAATTCCTCTCCTTCCCTCTATTTCCCATCAATTCTTGCTACATACCCAACAGTCCACCACATTGATGGGGAGTGGTTATAACATACGAATGCACGGACAATTGTGTACTTTACAGGCAAGGATTAATTGCATCTGGATGGGAAGATTTTCCCTTGGACTTTCCGTAGTGAACATATGTCGGATATACTTGGTCAGTCGGTAGATGTGATATCTTTGAACCGTCGAGCTTTTGTGTATACCTAGACAACCATATGTCACACAATTAACCCTTTACGGTTTATGGTTCTTACGGTTGTGTTCGTTTCAGCCATGAACACCTCCTGGTTTCGTGACTGTTTAGAGAATAGGCTTTTGACACAAAATTCTCTTTGAAGCGGCTTTCGCTTCATACTCACATAGGTGATTTCTAACCGTGTCATCTCATAGATACACTATTTTGTCAAATCTACAAAACTTAGCAAATCATTAAAAACTTTAAGCTTTATTACCTCATTAACAAGCCTTAAAATCTTAAGTTGTTCCTGAACATTGTGTTCATCATGAGAATGGATTGAGTTAATTGACAATGTTGAACCGTCAGCCACAACTTTATATTTCTCCTTGAATCTAGCTCTTGGGATCTCCAATTTGCTAAATAAAGTTAACGTCATGCTGACTTTTCCTAAGCCGTAAATCCATTTCCTTAGATGATCTTTCAACTGCCTCTCTCACTAGGCCTTTCGTTAATGGATCTGACACATTATCGCTTGACTTTACGTAGTCAATTATGATAATTTCACTAGATAGCAGTTGTCTTACGGTGTTATGTCTCCGTCATATATGACGAGACTTCCCATTGTACATAACGCTTTCTGCCCTACCTATTGTTGCTTGACTATCGCAATGTATGCAAATTGGTCCAACAGGTTTGGGCATGAATGAAATATCCTCTAGGAAATTTCAGAGCCATTCAGCTTCTTACCAGCCTTATCCAAAGCAATGAATTAGATTCCATTGTGGAGCGAGAAATACATGTCTGTTTGGACGATTTTCAAGAGACTACTCCTCCACTAAGTATGAGCACATAACCACTCGTGGATTTTACTTCATTTGACTCGGTGATCCAATTTGAATCACTATATCCTTCAATCACGGCAGGATATTTATTATAATGCAAAGCATAATGTTGTGTATATTTTAGATAACCCAACACACGTTTCATTGCCATCCAGTGAGTTTGATTCGGATTACTAGTGTACCAACTCAGTTTGCTAATAGCACATGCTATATCTGGTCGCGTGCAATTCATAATATACATCAAACTTCCCAACACTCTGCATATTCCAATCGAGAGTCACTTTGACCGTCATTCTTTTTAAATGTACAACTTAAATCAATTGGAGTTTTGACAACATTGAAATTCAAGTACTTGAACTTATCCAATACTTTTTCAATATAATGAGATTGAGATAATACTAGTCCCTGGGGAGTTTTGATAATCCTGACCCTTAAGATCAAATCAGCAACTCCTAAGTCTTTTATATCGAACTTGCTAGACAACATGCGCTTAGTATCATTTATATCGTCCATTTCTTTACTCATTATTAACATGTCATCAACATACAAACAAACAATGGCTTCATGATTCATAACATTTGTAATGCAAACACATTTATCACATTGGTTAATCTTGAATCCATTTGCCAACATTGTTTGGTCGAATTTAGCATGCCATTGTTTGGGTGCTTGCTTTAGTCCATAAAGTTACTTCACAAGTCTGAACGCTTTCTTTTCTTTACCAGAAACTATAAACCCTTCAAGTTGTTTCATGTAAATTTCTTTCTCCAACTCTCCATTTAGGAAGGTTGTCTTTACACCCATTTGGTGGATTTTAAGATCATGCACAGCTGCTAGTGTTATTAACATCCTAATTGATGTTATTCTTGTTACTGGAGAGTATGTGTCAAAGAAGTCCAGACCTTCTTTTTGTCTATACCCTTTGACTACCAGTCTAGCCTAATATTTGTCAATAGTTCCATCGGATTTCATTTTCCTTTTAAAGATCCACTTTGATCCTAAAGGTATATTTCCTGGAGGAAGATCATCCAATTCACAAGTGTGATTGCTTAAAATTGATCCAATCTCACTATTGACTGCTTCTTTCCAATAAGTTGACTCAGAAAAAGACATAGCTTCTTTAAATGTTTGAGGCTCATTTTCAAGAAATAGTGCTACAAAATCCGGTTTGAAAGAAGCAGATTTTCGTTGCCGAGTAACACGCCTAGTTTCCTCACTAGTTAAAATATTTTCCATTGATTCTTCTCGTGGTCGTTTAGGTCTTTCACTTGTTGACTCACTTTCAGTTTTATACAGAGTAATATTTTCAACAACTCTGCATATCTGATTCAATTATCGTATTAACATGAATCTCCGAATTATCAGATTTGTAAACCAAAAATCGACAGGATTTAATGTTCACAACATACCTAGTAAAGATACAATCTACTGCTTTGGATCCAATTTTAATTCTTTTCGGTAAAGGAACCTCTACCTTGGCTAAACACCCCCACACTTTAAAATATTTCAAGTTGAGTTTTCTTCCTTCCACAACTCATATGGAATTGATTGTGTTTTTTGATGGGGTACTCTATTGAGTATTTTATTAGCTGTAAGGATGGCTTCCCCCAAAGGTTTCGCGATGAACCAGAATTGATCATTAAGGCATTCATCATTTCCTTTAATGTTCTATTTTTCCGTTCTGCCAAACCATTTGACTGTGGTGTATAAGGTGCAGTAGATTGATGAATAATACCATATTCCAAACATATCTCTGCAAAAGGAGTTTCATATTCTCCACCCCTATCACTCCAAATCATTTTTATCTTTAGATTCAATTGGTTCTCCACTTCATTTTTGTATTGCTAAATGCATCAATTGCTTCATCTTTACTATTAAGCAAATATACATAACAAAATCGAGTGCAGTCATCAATAAAAGTTATAAAATACTTTTTCTCACCACGAGAAGGTGTTGATTTCATATCGCATATATCTCTGTGAATTAAGTCTAAAGTTTTAGAATTTCTTTCAACAGACTTGTAAGGATGTTTAACAAACTTACTTTCCACACAAATTTCGCATTTCGACTTATCGCATTTAAAATCAGGCAATAATTCTAGATTAACCAATTTTCGTAAGGCTTTGTAATTTACATGTCCCAAACGGGCATGTCATAAATCACTTAACTCCATTAAGTAAACAGAAGCAGAATTTTTAATACTGTCAACAACCATTACATTTAGTTTGAAAAGACCCTCATTGAGGTAGCTCTTTCCTATGAACATTTCATTCTTACTTATTACAACTTTATCACTAACTAGGACACACTTAAACCCGTTCTTAACGAGTAGTGCAACAGAAATTAAATTCTTCCTAATAGTAGAAACATGCAGAACATTGTTCAAAGTCAACACCTTGCCGGATGTCATTTTCAACATTACTTTTCCAGTTCCTACAATCCTTGTTGTTGTTGTGTTTCCTATGAATTAATCTTCATTGTACTCAGCAGGAGTGTACGTTGCAAAGACTTCTTCCGCAGAGCAAATATGTCTAGTGGCACTTGAGTCGAGAAATCACTCCTTAGGATTTCCAACTAAGTTACACTCCGATATCATTGCACACAAGTCATCTGCATCTTCCATCTTCTCAACGATGTTTGCTTGACTTTTGCCTTTACCTTTGTTTTTGTCCTTTCTTGGATCATGACAATCAGAAGACCTATGACCAGCCTTGCCACAATTGTAACAGTTGCCTTTGAATTTCTTCTTGGCCTGTTCTGACTTCTGCCCATTGGACTTATTTCTCTTTTTGTCTTTGGTAGGAGCTTCTTCAACAATATTAACTCCAATGATTGTTTAACTCTTACGCGACTTATTTTCGGCGTTTTTGTTATCTTCCTCAAACTTGAGCCGAATCACAAGATTTTCAAGCTTTATTTCTTTACGCTTGTACTTTAGATAATTCTTGAAATCGTTCCATGAAGGAGACAACTTCTCGATCATTGCAGCCACTTGAAAAACTTCATTTACTACCATATCTTCATCAATCAGATTATGGAGAATAAGTTGAAGTTCCTACACTTGTGATCCAACAGTTTTACTATCTACCATTTTATAGTATAAAAAATTTGCGACCACAAACTTTTTCAAGCATACATCTTCTGTCTTATATTTATTCTCGAGTGCATCCCACAACTCTTTTGAAGTTGTTATTACACTATAGACATTATATAAGTCATCCTCTAAAGCACTCAAAATGTAGCCTTTACATAGGAAGTCTGCCTGTTTCCATGCTTCAATAATCATGAATTTTTTTTTCTGTCCGGCATATCATCAGCATGAACTGGAGTATCTTCACTTTTAAATTTCTGCAGACCAAGAGTGGTGAGCCAGAAAAATACTCGTTGTTGCCATCATTTGAAATTAACACCTGTGAATTTACTCGGCTTGTGGTACAAGAGTTTGAGTTGGTGCAGCAACAACCACTATAACACCATTGTTTGTCATTTCTGATAAACAAAAATCGATACAACTATAATTACAGACTTAAAGGAGTATAAAATCACGAAGATTTTTGTTGCCACCAGAAACACAGATTTAAGAAAGTAATTTCCTTAAGATTGTAAATGATATGTGTTATCAAAACTTGATTCTAATAAATTATTCAGAAACACGAAGTAACTTAAATTTATAAAACCAGTAAGAGGGATGAACAGAAATTTAACTAAAATCTGCAAGACGTACCAAAATTTTAAAAAAAATCTTTTAAATCGGAAGAAGATCAAGTCCACTGAACTCACAGTGTCCCCTTAAGAAAATTATTTGCCTCTAGTATCTGAGGTTTGATTTGGAATATAACCTCCCAGAGTAAAATGATCTTCATCAGCAGAGTCTAGATACCAAAAACTCTACTATCAGCGAATCAATCCACAGCAGGAAAGTACACGAAGAAAAATGTGTCCAGAAGAAGAAGAAGAAGATCAGAAAATGCGTTCGAAAATATTTTGAAGAATGAGTGGTATTTATAGGCAAGAAGAATATGTTCTGAAAGGTTGCAACCCTTTCAGAATTCACACGACTATTAATTAAAGTTTGCAACCTTTAAAATGGTACTGACTGTTCCTAAAAATGGAAACCTTTTAGAACAGTCATGGCGGGAAATTTAAATAAAATGGGAAAGTTCAAATAAAACGGGTCGCGCGCGGATCCGAGTCGGGTCGAGTTAGTCA
Source organism: Solanum peruvianum (assembly GCA_027705065.1). Taxonomy (NCBI): domain Eukaryota; kingdom Viridiplantae; phylum Streptophyta; class Magnoliopsida; order Solanales; family Solanaceae; genus Solanum; species Solanum peruvianum. Next base: position 9,815,045 of record JAKWJD010001766.1, on the reverse strand, counting down.
ACTAAAAAGTTGAAACATTTCGGTTAATTTTAAACTTCTGTTATCAACTAATTAATTGAAAATATTTTTTGGCCATTCTAATTAATTAATGAAATAAATAATTAAAACAAACTGTCCAAAAAATTATTTCTCGATCATTTGCCAAATCGAAAGCCAAAGCCAACATTTTCCAGTTTGATACTTATGTATTCTTGAGTTAGTCTTCTACTTGTAGTCATTCAGGATGAAAGTTCGTTTAAAGGCAGAGAATGGTTCTCGAGCTCCAACCACGTCGAGGGTGTAGGCTCAGATCGTGACACACATAAAGTTTGATCTCAGACATACTATTTATTCACATATGGAGGTATAATTATATCATGGCGCTCGATGAAACACACAACATTTTCTACTTCTTCAAATTATACAGAGATAATAGTCATTCATAAAGCCACCCGAGAGTGTGTATGGTTGAGATCAATGATTCAACACATTTTGCAGTTCTGCGGTCTTAAAGTGCAAACAAAGACTTCAACAATATTGTATGAAGATAATGTTTCTTGCACAACTCAATTAAAGGAGAATATATCGAAGGAGACCAAACAAAACATACTTCACCTAATTAAGTTCTTTTTCACACATGATCTTCAACAAAATGGTGAGATAAATGTTCAACAGATCTGTTTGAGTGCTAATCTTGCAGATTTATTCATTGTCAACGTCAACATTTGAGAAGTTAAGATATAAGATTGGAATTCTTTGTCTCCGAGACATCAAATAAAGTTTTTATCAGGGGGAGTAGAATACGTGATGTACACTTTTTTCCTTAACAAATGTTTTGTTCCATTGGATTTTCCTGGTAAGGTTCTTAATGAGACAACATTCAAAGCGTATTACAATATGTGTGTACTTTTTTTTTCTTCACTGGGCTTTTTTTCACATGATTTTTCCTAATAAGGTTTTAACGAGGCACAATATCTATAAACATTCAAGGGGAGTATTACAAATCCATTTAATTATATTGTGGATGTTTCTCTTAATATATCCCTAATATTATATATTTATTTATTGTATTAATTAAAGTTGCCCTAACTTATTTGTTTAAAGGATGTAAACAAGTGTTTTCTAAATCTTAGAAAAAGGTATTCTTTATCCTTGTGAATAAACAACTAAAAAGAGATAAAATACTATTTTTCATAAACATTTATCTCCCTATATTGTTTAAGTATTCTTGTATTTTTCTCTTATTTTACAACAAGTTTATGATTATTTGCTCTTGTTGCATTGCAATCTAAGTCTTTCAAAGTCCTCTTCTTTTTATGTTTTTTTGTCTGAAATTTTGAGTCATATGTCTAACACAATTTCTATATTAAACCAGTAGATATCCTTCACAATCCGATTAGCTCCTCCAAAAACTTTTTACTTTAGCGAGGAAGCAAGGTTTTGTTCGGTTGTTCTTTTAATACTATCTCTATTTACTTTTAACTGTTATAGGTTTTTGTTTAGAGTCAAATGATAATAATTTTGACAAACAATTTACGATGTATTATTCATCATATTAATATGAAAAAAATGAAATTTATAGTACTTTTCGTATTATTTTTGAATAATTATTTCTCATTTAAAGTATAATCTAATTTTATTTTGAAAATTAGTCAAATTGACTTTAGAAAAGTGCAACGTGACAATTAAAAATGGACAAAGGGGAGTATAATCTTTCATCATATGAATTTGAATTTTGGATTGAGTTAGATTTTATCGAATTTTTAAAATGTCAAATTTGTTCTAGGGACCCTTTTTTTTAAAGCAGAAAAAAAAATTCGTTTGAATTGGCTTTAAAAAAAGTAACTTTTGAGTCAAAAATAAAAAGTCAAACTGAAATGAATTTTAAGTCAAAAAATAAAAAGTATGGGGAGACCTTATTTAAATTGTTTTTAACTTATTTTAAGTCAGTTTTACCTTGTCAAATACTACGTAACTTATTAAAGTCATTTTTTACTTATTTTAAGTTACTTTTTTTATATTTTTAAAACACTTTTACAAGTCAAGAACTAATTATAAAATATATATGACCAATTTTTTAAGCCAATTCAAAAAAACTCTTAAGGATTTTTTAGTTTTTTTAATTTTTAGTTAGTATCTCAAAGTTTGGTGCTTTTAATGCTAGAAAAGATAAGTAAGTAATTTTTGTATTAGAAAAAAATAATTGAGTAACTTTTGTGAAATGAAGTAATAGTTACATAGCCACATCTCAAATTAACCTAATCATAATTAATTTTTATGTTCCTTAAAGTAACATTTTGGAGGAGGCTGAACACATGGTCTTTATAAATTGTCGATATATATATATATATATATATAACGATTATCAAAGATATACGGAGCTAATTCGAACTGCTGGTTTTATCGATGTTGAGATGTTTACCCGTGAGTTCTATATATTTGCTAATAAAACGAATACGAAGCAGGGTCCAGATACTGAGTGGAACCCTCCAAAGATATCATACTTAGAGCGGATCTAGAAATCCCCAGGTAGTGATAGTTGGCTTGGTGCAATACGATAATCATTGGCTTTAGAAAGGCGGAAAGCGGCTTGCCCAACCTAGACATTGTAACTGAAAGTTCTGCTATATATATATATATTATTTTTTTATTTTTTATTTTTAGAAATAAAATCAAGTACTACATAACTCTGCATAATTTTCAAGAATATAATTTTCATATATTAGCAACTATTTCATATAGTATACATTTGAAAGTTCACAAAAAATTTCTTTCAATTTATTGAATAGAATTTAACATAAATGATAGTACTTAAAAATTACTTATTTGATAAGTTTCTCAAATTAGATATAGTAATAAAATTATCCACGAGACTTGAGAGTACCATTGTTGTACAAATAAACGGGGAGTGGCAAGTCATGCTCATCAATCACATAAGAGTATTTTCGATCATAATACCAATCACCAAATACCTTTATTGTAGTCTGCATCAATATTTCATCTAATTAATATCATAAAATAAGTTCCTATTTTTCACTAAAATATCAAACGATATTAAAAATAATCAATAATCATAAATACATTATTCAATTGATATATTTAAACATTAAGTAATAAGATGTAGTTATTATCTTATTAAAATCATGTTCATGTATAGAATTTTATATATTTTTCATGATTGAACTATTTACTTAATTCGATGTTATAATAAATTCTAGATGAAGAGAAGACAAGAAAATTGAGCAATTAAAAACTTAATCCTTTTTGTGTTTTTTCTGGAAAATTTTCTTAGTTATCATTTATATATTAACCTATTTAAAGTTTCTCTTCATAATTATTTCATAATTGATTTTCTTGTTATTTAAGTGATTAGGAAGCTATTTTAATTGGAACATATAATCAATAAGAAAAAAGAGTGATTCAAAAATTTCAATATAAACATACAACTTATGAGAAAAATATCTATTGTATTTTAAAAAATCAAGGATTAAAAAAAGTAATAAACAGTCTTTTAAAAAATTAATATGATAATTTGAATTCGGAATTAAATAAAAATGCTTCTAACCTTCTTATATATATACTCCTATAGTATTATATAATGGTAAATTTTTATTTCTTCTTTCTTCCTTTTTGTTCATCATTAGTTTATTAGTGAATTCATTTACCACATTCATCATATTTTTGTTTTCTACAAAAAAAAAAAAAAAAAAGAATTGTTCTAATATTTTCATTTTATATGCCTGCAACCTAATATTTTTAAAATTATTATTAATACATACATGCTTGAATTGAAGTAAGTAGGAATAATTTTCATTCTTTTTGTTCGTTTGTGTTTTTATAAAAATAAATACATTCGATTATGTATGTGAAACATAAAACATCACATTTTATTGAATAATTTAGTAAGGTATTTTAGCTTTATGAATGACAGCTTTTGTAATTTTGAAAATATAATGAATTAATCAATTTCCTTTTTTGTGGATGTGAAAGGTAATTTTGTAGATATTAATTAAATATCACATATACTACAGTTTATATATTTTTAAATTTAAATTGAAGATATGTGAATAATAAAATTAAAAAAATCGTAGTAAACAAAATAAATGAATTTGTGATATATTAATGAGAAGGGCACTTAAAGCTCGTTTGGATTGACTTAAAAAAAATAACTTTTAAAAGTTCTTTTGAAAGTGCTGAAACTTATTTTTAAAATAAGTAGTTATGTGTTTGGATAAAAGTGTTGTAGTTAAAAAAAGTTGTTGATGTGTTTGACAAATAAGTGTTGGTAAACCCTTTTTTCTTTATCAAAATGTCGGAAATATCCTTAAAGTTGTTAACATGATAAAAAAATTGATTGATTTAAGATTTTTATACTTAAAAACATTGATTTTTTTTTATACTTTACATTTATAAGTAATATATTTCCTATCATTCACATATTTTTTATCATCACAAATTAATAATAATAATAATAATAATAATAATAATAATAATAATAATAATATAATAATAGAATAATAATAATAATAATAATAATAATATAATAATAATAATAAGATAATAATAATAATAATAATAATATAATAATAATAATAACCACAACAACAATAATAACAGCTTAAAAGCTGGTCAAACTGACTTAAAAGTTGATTTTTGACTTATTTAGTTGTTTGGCAATACTCAAAATAACTTATTTTAAGTTAAAAAAAAACTTATTTTAAGCCAAAAGTTAAAAGCTGGGGTAGGGGTGCTTTTTTTTTTTAGCTTATAAGCTGTTTTAAGTTGACCACATTTTTACCTTTTTGCCCTTAATATTTTTATACAATCTCCAAATTACCCACATAACCCTAACATCTCTTTCTTCATTTTTCCCTTTTCACGTGTGGATGATAGACAATTACTATTACTAATGAATGAAAATAAAATAAATCTTAAATCTTTCAAGTGATCTATTCAAATTATATATTATTAAAATGTAAAATAAGTTGCACATATAACTTAAATAAAAATTTATATTCTTCTTATAAATAATTTGTGATAATAAAGAAATATGTGAATGATAGACAATTATTATTACCTATGGATGAAACTAAAATAAATCTTAAATCTTTTTTTGATCTATTCAAATTATATATATATATATATATATATATATATAATATATATATATATATATATATATAGATATATATATATATTATATATATATATATATATATATATATATCTTTTAAATCTATAATAAATTTATATTCCTCTTATAAATAGTTTGTGATGATAAAAAAATATGTGAATGATAGCAAATTATAATTATTTATGGCTATAAAATATAAATTAATCAACTTTTATTATGTTAACAGCTTTTAAGGGTATTTCAGACATTTTGATTTAAAAAGCTGTTTGTCAGCACTTATTTGCCAAACACATCAACAACTTTTTTTTAACTTCAACACTTTTATCCAAACGCATAACTGCTTATTTTAAAAATAAGTTTCAGCACTTTCAAAAGTACTTTTTTAAAGCTGCTTTTATTAAGCCCATCCAAACGGGTCACTTCGATAATTGTCAAACACTCAAATAAGTAAAAAATTGACTTTTAAGTTAATTTGACCAATTTTTAACCCCATTCAAACAACCTCTTAATAAATTATATTAATCCAAGTGATAAGCTAATAAGAATCAATATTAAAAATCTAATAATTTTTTAATAGTGAACAATGTAATAAAAGAATTATGGAACATTTGATGTTATTAAATAAAAAACATGATTCGTTATTTATATTCATATAGATTTGTTTATGAATAATGAAAAGGGGTGCATTGGTGGAAATGTGGGACTACATTTCACTAAAGAAACAATGGAAAGGGACCTAAGATATTCTCAAAGTATTAGAAATGGTGTAAAATTATTATTCATCCATCTATTAGCTCAAAAATATCTTTCTCACTCATTTATTGGGTCCAAAATACCCTTGTCATCCACATTTTGGTTCAAAATTGATCACTTATTTAACGGTTTTATATTTAAAGTATTTAAATATTTTTTAAAATACATGACACTCAACTATTTGTTATAATTTTACTTATTAGTATAATTTATAAATCAATTCACTATTCACCCATTACTAATTAAACTCCTCCAAATTAATAAACCCGTCATATTATTAGTGCAACAACAGAAAAACTACTACAAATTGAGTATTTTTAAAAATTTGAGGTGAAAATATCTATAGTAGTAAATTATCATACATTGATACATTCTAAATAAAAATTACCGATAAACTTAAAGTCTGACTATGTTCATCTTAATTATTCTTACGTCTCAATTATGTGATATTACTTCATGGGTAACTTTTTTTTCAAAATAATATATTAAAGGTTTTAAAACAAATCATAAATATTTATAAAATTATATTTTAAAAAGGTGCATGAATTAATTCGGGATATATTACTTCTTTACCTTTAATCATAAATTTCTAATTCAATCTTGAAAGAGAATCCTATTGAAAGTCTCATCCTAAATAAGCGGCTCAACCTAAATTTAATTGGGGCTTAAATTCAAACTCGAATAATTTTGAATGTCATTTTCATGAATCTATAATTTCTTCGTGTTTTAATAGTGTTTATGATAATTTTGAAATTATAATTGGATTATTACTTGGATGGGGTTTAGTTAGCAATGAGTGGGTAGTTGGTTGGTTTATAAACTATATTAATAAATTAAATTATAACCAATAGTTGAACGCCAAGTATTTTAAAAAATATTTAAAGAGTTTAATTTTAAAATAATTAAATAAGTGATCAATTTTGAACCAAAAGATGGATGACAAGAGTATTTAAGGCCCTTTTCCAAAGAAACAATATGATAGTTTAACTTTTTTGTAAGGTAATATTATTTAACACGTTTAAACAAGATATCACATTCGATACATTCGGAAAAAAATTAATATTATTTGTGCATCACTCAAGCATGTATACTAGTTTAATTCAAGGAAAAAGAGTTTGATATACCCTTTAACTTTGTCATTTAAAGTTGATATATCTCTCATTCTAAAAGTGGCTCATACTAAACCATTTTCCTCTAACAGAAGCATAAGATTATTTTTGGATTAATTTTTATTAAAAAATAATTCATATAGGGGTATATCTTATCCTTCTCACACGTTTTTGTTTTACTATTTTCTTCAAAAGTTAATTTGAATTTATTATTTTGATGTTTAAATTTATTTTTTTTACTTATTTTACTATAAAATTTATTATAGATGTCATAATTTTTTTTACAGATATAAAAACTAAATTTTATCACCACAAAAAAATAATTTTAGTTTTTTTCCATTCACACTTCTTTCTTTCATTTCTCTCATTTAACATTAAAGAATGAAAGAAAAAAAATGATATACGAATAAGAAGCTCAAATAACAATAAATAATAAAAAAAGTTAAAAAGTAATTTATGTGAAAAAATTAAATACATAATTTTTTTAGATATCGAAATCAAAAAATTAATTTAAAATTAATTTTTATCACTTTCATAATTGTAAGCATTTTTATAATAAGGGATATATGCATAGTTGTTAAAAAGGGCCGGCCCAGCCCCACCCGGCCCAAGTCTCGCGCGCCAAGGAACTTGAAGGGCTAGGGCGGGCTGGCCCTTCATTCGGAATAACCTGAAAATGTTCAACCCAACCCAAACCCTAGAAGGGTCGAGTGTTGGGGCGGGCTAGCCCTTCCTATTTTATTTTTTTAATTTTATTTTTCTTTTCAAACTTATAGTTCTATAACATTAAGAAAATGAGAAGATTTTTGAATCAAATATGACAATTAATGGTATTTTTTAATAACACTAACGAAAAATCTAGTGTTATTAGCATGTATCTCGCATACTAGATATGCGAGCGAGATAAAAGAGTGACAAGCAAAATTGGAGGGAGGCAAGGGCACGATATATGTCTATGCATCCTAGATACATGTGAATCTACTTGGATAGAGTGTATCAAGAACATATTAACCTAATTTTGAGTCCATAAGAGATACGTGTATTTGGACGTATCAAAATCTAGTAAGATTTATAATATTACAACATACCGTGTATTTAAGTAATTAGACTATATACTAGTCATATTATTGTAAATTACCCTTGAATAAAAAGTTTTGGCTCATGGGCCAATCCCGTCCCACCCCCATCAAGTCTCAAGGGCCAAAGACTTGTACAGGCCGTGCTTATAAGCCCTAGTGTTAAAGGAGCTTGAAAAATCCTATCACAACCCTACCCCAATAAATGGTTGGGTTAGGCCGGCTCGATGGGCTAAGTTCATTTTGACGGCTTTAAATATATGTAGGTCACTTTTATTACGAAAAATATATCAATTCAAAATGACAAAATTAAAGAGTACATCATACTCTTTTCTTTGCAATAACTTTCAAACAATTCATTGGTATTGACATTTAAACTTCCTTTAGAGAATGCTACTTTAGATCCAATTCTCAAAAAATGACTTGTACTACCAGGATACTTTCCTACTTAACCCTGATAACTAATAAAATTAAAAGCAAAGTTCTCTTCTCATCTTATTTATATGATGGGTACTTGTTAATATGATGGTCCAACAAAATCTTTTTCACTCTCACATACAATTAAATTAATTAAAATACATTTTTTACATTTCTAACACTAAGAATTCATATCGAAGTAACTCCCCTCTACGTATTAATTTATGTGGCATAGTTTAAATTTTGAGAGTCGAATAATTTAATTTTGACAATTCAGATATGAACTCATAAAATTTTTTGAAATAAAATATATAGATTTGAAAACTAGTACTACTAAGTTTTTTTAAAGATAAATTATAAGTCACAATAATTAATAATTTTCAAGATATTTAATACATATCTTACCAGATTATTAACCGGAGTAGCATTGATTTTATTCCACCATAGTTCAAGCTGTGTATGACGATTAAACGAATCAATGAAAACTCCTCTTTTTTTTGGATCATTTGCTTTTGGCAAAGCTCTTAGAAATTCTGACCTCAATTCTGAAATAAACAAATTGCAAACACATAATTATCGTAGTAATGTATTGTAAAATGTAATTGTCCATATCATGTTGCGTAATAGAAGAAACTAGAGTTTGAAATTTTTCGAGAGTGTGCAAACCTTTGAAGGCATTGTTCTGATTTTCAGTGCAATTTCTAGCTTGAATGTATTCGCCGATATCAGAGCCTATAATACTGTTTACCTGTAAATCATTTCATTTAAAAATGTCAAATGAAAAAAGGAAGAATATAGTACTCATGAATTATTACTATATCCAAATATAATTAAACGCGTGGAGAAATAACTAATTTAAGTACAAATGATTTGTCGTTATGTATGTACCTGATAGCTATCAAATGCTGACATTACAGTAAAAAATGGCGTCTTGATGTCTCGTTGTATGTTTTCTGGGAAGAAACACTGCAGAGAATTTGTAGTTTTGAATTAATTCATTACTTGAGAAAGCATAAATGTCAATATAGTTAAAATGCATGACGTACCAATTCTGGTTTCATTCTCGAAGTGCATGATTTCGGTAACACTTTAGTAGATCCCTGCAACTCAATATAAACATAATGAACTCTTTGATCTTCTTCAACGTATCGTAAAGTAAGTGAAAGAGATATAGGATTTTACGTGTAATGTAACAACATCTTTAAAGATGGACTCGAACACATTTGTTAGCAGGGGATTTTTCCTGTAAGTAATAAAAAAGGAAATCTCAAAGTTAGATTAGTTAGTACGCGGTATATTGGTTCTTAATTAGCATGTCAAATCACTAGCTTATATAGGAAATACAACGTATATATCTTACACGCGGATAAAGTAACCAGCATCAACCAAGCATTTCACTCTATGAGCTTTAGGCAATAAACTGTGGAAGTGATCACAGTATAGCATTGCTGGATATCCGTTAGCAGAACCACCGGACAGAATAGCCTGCAATTATTAAGTTGTCTCAGGATTTTCCATTGAACGATAACAAATATTACTATTTCTGTTATAGTTTAAACATACGTACGTTCTTGGCATCCTTTAATCCTTTTGCTAAAAGATCCTCGATTATTGCATCAAATATCCTTGCACCTCTAAAATGAAGATTGGTAGCCTAAACAATGTACGATGTGAGAGTAGGTCAATGTTGTCTCGTCGAAAAACACACCGCTAAAGAAATGTCAGAAACAAACATTCTGAGGGAGTTTTAAAATAGAAACTATAGATTGAAAAAGAGCATACAGGATCAACGTTTTCGATATCTCCAGTGAAAGCTCCACCATCACAATACCTAACAAAGACTTTGTTCCAATTGTAAAATTCTGCATGATTTACAATAAATATAAATCGATCACGTATATAACTCTTTCTCAATCAAATTGAACTTTTTCATTCGGTTCATTCTAGATTGTCACATAGTTCTCGAGAATTAACCTGGATTTTCTGTTTTGCTCTTGCTGAAAATGCCTAAAAATATAAATGGCAGCATAAGTGTTGAAGAACCCAAGTCAGTCTTGGAACGATTTAGGCAGTCTGTCGTGTTTCTGCACCATGCTCCTCCCTATTTGCAAAGTGGAAATAGAGGTGTCAAATAAGCGGGTTGAGTTGAAATTAGATCTTCTAAACAGAGATTTTAACCAAACTAAGTCATTATATAAAGCCATTCACCAAAATAATATGTTTTTCTAAAATTTTACAGATCTAGTATAAACGTATTCTATAGTAACGTTTTAGGATATATTTTATTTTTTAAAAGTTGATGGCGTCAGATTGATATATGTTACTCACAGTAACGTTTTACTCCTAAAACGTTACTCACATTAACGTTTTAGGAGTAAAACGTTACTGAAAATAACGTTTTAAAGTTAAAACATTACTTACAGTAACGTATATCAACCTAATGCTGTTAGTTTTTAAAAAATAAAATATACCCTAAAACGTTACCATGAAATACGTTTGTACTAGTTTTGTAAAATTTTAGAAAAATGTATTACTTTGGTAAATTGTTTTATATAATGACTTAGTTTGGTTAAAAATACTACTAAACATGAGTTGTAATAAAAATTGAGTTGAGTCTTGATCTGCCCAGGTTTACTTTGGACTCAAATGAACTTAAACACGAGTTAGGGCTCAAGAGTTTAACTTGTCTTATGTTTATGTTGAACTTACTGAGAGTAGAATAATCCAGTTTCGAACTCCATGTCCAAATCCTGGATCAAGATGGTATGCTGGAGGAGATCCGTCCAAGCAAACTGCAAGTAAAACAACACTCTACATTATATAAAAAATGAATTTTTCTAGTTTTAAGTTAGATTTTGTTTGTACATATACATATTCAACCTGCTCCTTTTGATACAGCATTCTGAACAATTGTTTTATCGACAAAATATGCATGATCTGCGTGTTTCTCTTGTTTCAGTAATTCATTTGCTTTTGTAGAATCAGTTTTGCTGATGGCAAGAGAACAAATAAGTAAGCAAACAAGTCGAACACTTCTTGTTGACATCGTTAACCTGCACTACATAATTCAAGGATGAGAAATGAAATATTTTCTGTACAAAATTCAATCTAAGAAAATAGTACAATTTGATAAATTTTTGTTGATACATAATATAATTGAATGTAGCATAAAAATCAATCTCAAATTAAGGCTTTCAAAAAGTATTGTTACATGTAGCTAGATTGATCAAATGAAATAATGTCTCCATTCTAATAGAGAAATAATGGGTCATATAAAATGATTAAAGATAAAAGAGGATAAGAGAAGGACCTAAATTGAAGTTGAAATAATGACAACTCTTCAGTGGCTGTATGACTATGAAGATGGTGATCTATATATTATATATTGCCTCCGTCCAATTTTGTGAGGTAGTTTGACTCACGCAGTTAAAGAAAGAAAGGAAGATTTAAAAAATTTCTGGTCCAAAATGAATGATAGAAATTTGTATAACTGTAAAATATATATTTTATAATTAAATTGTTACTTAATATAGAAGTATATCTTTATTTTTAATTGACTAAAAAGAAAAATAAGTCAAAGAAATTGAAAGAAATAGAGTATATAATATGCTCAAACTAGATATGAATTGACCTGTTTTTGTTTATTAATTGATCACATGCTATATGGAAGAGAGAACATGGGAGTGAGGAGTGTGCAGTGCAGCAAACAGAGGATTGACTATAATTTATTTTTTATTTTTTTGTGTTTATTCATAAAAAAATGTGAAACTAAGGTTGTACACTCTAATTTTAGATATTAATAATGATCTAGTTGCTTTTATAAAATTCTGGCTAGTTAAGTAATTTTGGGTGTAAAACGGTTCACTTCTGAAGTACCTTTTGATGAAGTCCTTGAGTAGGGCTGTCTTGATACTCTCAATCATAAGTCCACAAAATTCGCTTGGGATTTCCATTTTATTGAGAAAAAAAAAAAATTGGATAGAAAATATAACGATCTTTTATCTCATTTAGTAAAGGAATTGTTACAAGGAAAAAAATATCTATATACACATTTTTTTACCAGAATTCCCATTATTCCTTATCATTTCTAAATTTTTTCAAAATCTTTTAATTTCCTCGTAAAACTAATCTGCCAGATACATAACTCATAACTCCAAAAACCAAAGTTTATCACTTTCTCATTTCACTCCTTAAGTCTCTCTCTATTTTCTTATCAGTTAATTTATCAATTACTTTTCAAATTCAAAATCAAATCTCTATCCTGTCAAACCTAATTCAACATGAAACATGTAACTTGTTCATCTCTTCAAATTGTCTGTTCATCCTTTATTTTTTTATTTTTTTCTTTCTTCTTTAAAAAACATTGAATCATATGAATGATGCACCGTCTCTTAATCTTGCTTTTACATAATTAAACTCAAATAACACTTGTCCTTTTTTTTATTCCGAAGATATTGGATTGAAAACAAATCAAAGAACTACACGACTCATTGATAATAGAAATCTCATTGAGAAGTTGAAGATGGAGCATGTAATATTGAATTTGTTGTGAGACTGAAAGCATTGTAATTATGTGTGAATAAAAAAGGGGGACGAGATGAGATGGACATATCAAATAGTTTATTCTTAAGATTGATAAGTTTTCTATTGAAGAAATTTCCAAAAAATGATGAGGTGCGAGTTTGCCGAATCTGCAGAAAGTTCATCAATATTAGAAATATAAGCTAAATAGGACTTATATATCAAATGATTTTTTTAATAAAAAATCTACCAATTTTTATACTTTTTTTTGTTGGTAAATCACTAATGATACATAAACAAAAAATTCATCTTTCATATTGTAATGTATCAGTACTTAAGTGTAATCAATTAGTATGTTGATCTTGTTGTATTGATTCTTAAATTTGTTTCAGTTAGCTAATCAAATAATGATACATTACTGAAAATATAATGTGTCATATTGTAATGTATCAATATTTAAGTATAATTTGTTGATACACTAAGTCCTAATTTTGTTCATTATTTGAGGAGTTGTTGTACTTTTTCTGATATTATTGATACAAAAATAATGTTCAATAGTGTTATCATTCAAAATATGTATTTTTTCAGTATGCATCAGATATAAAAATTTACGAAAATGTATCAAATACAAACATAAGATAAATGCCAAATTACTAATTTAATTGCACTTTTTTGTTTGTATCATATTTAAGGGTTGGAGAATTTTTGTATCATCTTCAACTGGTGGACTTTTTTGTATCATGTGTGGAGATGTTCTAATTATGTGAAATTATTGATACAAAAATTTCAATATCCTATCAAATGATTTCGAGTTGATTATCTTTGCACAAGATATGAAACATTATCATGGAGGTACGAGACAAAAAAAAGAAAAGTCAGACTATGTTAGCGATAAAGATGATACTCTAAGGACCAAAGGTCGCTCTATTCTACCTCCTCAAGATAATTTGATTCTTGTCGATTAGCTATTATGTACTAATGAATGGACACTCTTTGATGTTTTCTTTTGTTAAGACAATTTTACTTAGGCTTTAGAGTTTTACTATAAAAACTGTTCATGTCATTTTTTGAATTTGAATTTTTTTGGTTATTGATTATATCATATAAATTTTTATATTTTGTGTTTTAATTATATTGTTGTTGATACATAACATATCACATAATACTGAAATCTTTTACATTATTCATTTAAAGTTAAAGAATATATGTATGAGATTCATAACTAAGTTTAATCAATTGTATATAAAGAAAAAGATGTTTGTTTGATACATTACGTGTATATGATGTTTCCCACCTGTTGAACATGATACAAAAGGAAAATTCAGAAACACATAATCAATCTTTCACTTCATGTATATGATACACTAAATATGAGTTTTATCAATGTATATAATTACATAATTATGCATCAGATTCCCATAAGTTAATTATGTATCAAAAGTAGTGAGATTTATGTATAATGTATCTGATACATATTTACTGCAATGTAGTAATTAGAACAGTAGGATGCATAAATGTAACATCTTGTTCTTCAAAACAACAATTGCGTGTGCACAAGATATTTCGTATAGTTGAAATCTTCCATAATACATATTTTTCGCTCGAGGCTAACAATGTATCTTCTTTTAGATTCATAAACCAAAAGGATAAAATTCAGAGATGCAACAACTCGCAAAATTTGAATAAGTCAATGATAGATGAAATGAATACCATTTTTGATGTTTTGTGAAGCAATACTGATCAAAGTTTTTTTGATGGTTCAAGCATTGACAAACATGAAAAGATATAAAAGAACATGCTTGAGTTTTGATCGAGGCAAATTGAACATGACAAAGAACTTGATGGAACCCCAACTAGTAAGACATCCATCTCCATCTGTACCAAATTAGCAATCTCATCATTTAAAAATTATTTCTTTTTACTCTTGTTTAACAAAGCCACTAAAAAGAATTACCAAAAATTGGCAAAATTAAACCATTGTTGATAGATCTTCTTGTGTTCTTTTGATCATCTATTAATGGGGCTTGATAGATTGCCGAATATGTAGCATAAATGTACCTATGCAACCATCTTGTTTGTTGTATCAATGACAGGTTTGAGAATCCATCACTTTTGTAACCTTCATAACTCACTTTTTTCACCTAAATTTATGAATGTCTCAACAAAATTGATATATTCACCTTGTATCAACAACTTTTTTGAGTTATTTGAAATTATCACTTTTTTGACATTAATAGTTGTTCAATAGAGAATCTGTTACCTATGGGGGTAGGGACTGAAAAGAATCAGGTAGGCGTTAATCAAGAAATTAAAATAAGTAAGCTTATACTTACGTGCGTTAATCAAGGAAATTAAAATAAGTAAAAATAAATTTTACTTAATATGTTCCTTTTTAATCGCAGCAAGAAGTTGTTTTGTAATGTATCAGATATAATGTATCCGGACAGTAAGTATGTATCCAACTGCCTTTTTTTTAAAGAGATTTTTGTAAATGGAAAATTAGTAGGGATAGGGTGTAATTTGAATCTTACACTATGGGAATTTATACTTGTTATAATAATTGAGAAATGGAATATTGTTTAGTTAGTTGTAGAATCCTTTCTTATGTGACTATCTATTTTGTTGTCTCATTTATGTTTTGACGATTATCATGAACTAAAGTCTCTCAAACAATCAAACCTACTACATTGCAAAATTTATTATTATGTGTTTACAAAAACATCAATTTATTTTTTGTTGTCTTCTACAAATTTCAAGCATTAAAACTAAACTACATTATATTTGAAGGAATATTGATTGTATTGAAGTGCTAACCTAATAAGGGAATACATGGGAGATATATATAGGAGATATAGGAAGGAGTACTAATTCTAATAGGACTAGGATTAAGGAGTACTAATCCTAATAGGACTAGGATTAGTCCATAGTAAATACTAATATTATTTAATACTATTATTTAATACTATCTGTTATTATCCCCCCTCAAGCTGAGCTGAGCGGAAGCGAACGGAAGCTTGGAACTGAGGTAATCGTGCTATTGGCTCGGGAGAGGCTTGGTGAGAATATCAACCGGTTGTTCTTCAGTGGGTACATACTGCACAGTCATGGTGCCGGCCTGAACTTCATCGCGAACAAAGAGACAATCGGTATCAACATGCTTCATTCTGGTGTGTAGGACAGAATTCTTGGCCACACAGATGGTTGATTTGTTGTCACAATAGAGAGCAGGAACAGTGTAAGTGGCGCGGAGTTCGCGAAGAATATATGTGACCCACATGGTCTCAGCAGCAAGAAGAGCAAGGGCGCGGTATTCAACTTCAGTCGAGGATCGAGAGACCTTGGGTTGTTTTTTTGTACACCAGGAGATCAGGTTCGGCCCCGAAAAAACGAGAAACCCCGATGTAGATTTTCTGTCATTTTTATCATTCGCCCAATCTGAATCTGAGAAACCCCGAAGCTCCAAGTCCCCGGGTCGAATGAGTAAACCACGACCAAGAGTGCCAAAAATGTACCTGAGAATGCGTTTTAGACAATGGTAATCATGTTCACTTGGTTGATGCATGCGCTGAGCAACTCGGTTGACAGCAAACTGGATGTCAGGACGGGTAATGGCCAGATACTGTAGAGCCCCATTGAGGCTGCGGAAGTGGGTGATATTGGCAAAGAGGGTGTCGGCTCCATTCGTAGATGAAGAGACTGCCATCGGTGTTGGTTGACTGGTGCATTTTTCCAGTCCAGCTTTCTGCAACAGATCTCGAGCATATTTTGACTGATGAAGAAACAAGTCGCTGCCTTTCCGAGAAACCTCCATTCCCAGAAAATAATGTAACGGTCCAAGGTCCTTCATTTTGAAGGTAGTATGCATAGCTCGAGTGACATCCTGAATGAGAGTTGCAGTAGAGCCTGTAATAATGATATCGACTACATAGACAAGAAGAATAACTGTACCATGTGCTGAATGTCGAGTAAACAGACTCGTGTCGTGTACGCAACACGTGAAGCCGAGTCCCTCGAGGAACATTTTTAGACGTGTGTACCAAGCACGGGGGGCTTGCTTGAGCCCATACAGAGACTTCTGGAGTTTGCAAACATGTTGAGGGAAGCGGGGATCAACATAGCCCGGTGGTTGCGTCATGTAGATAGTTTCATCAAGCATGCCATGAAGAAAAGCATTGGAAACATCCAACTGATTGATGAGCCAATTGTTGCGCACGGCGAGTGACAGTACCAGGCGAATGGTTTCCTGCCGAATAACAGGACTGAATGTCTCGGAGTAATCAAGCCCATACTCCTGATTGTAGCCTTTAGCAACCAAACGAGCCTTGTACCTGGAAATACTGCCATCTGCATTGTGTTTAATTTTGTACACCCATTTACAGCCCACTAGGTTCCGCCCATGGGGCTTAGGTACAAGAACCCAAGTTTTCTGATCAGTCAAAGCCTTAAACTCGTCATCCATAGCATGATGCCAATAAGCATTTTTTGAGGCAACAGAGTAGGTTGTTGGTTCACTATCGGGAAGGGGTGTATTTGGTAGTATGGTAGCCTGAAAGGTTTTGGGTTTAAAGATACTGGCTTTGCCACGGGTTAACATGGGATGAGTATTGGGGAGTGGCACGGGCGGTGGTGATTCGGGGGTGGCTGGGAAGGACCAAAACGGATCAGGCTGGAGATGGTGTGGGTATGGGGTGGTTCGGGTTGGTTGTGGGTGTAGGTGTATTGTGGGTGACGGTCGAAGGGGTGATGAGGGGTGGTTGGGTAATGGGTGGAGGTGTGGGGGAAGGTGGTGAGGGACCCTGTGAGTATGTTGGAAAAAGGGGAAGGACGCTAATGAATGATGTATCTCTGTAGGAGGAAATAGACTCGTAGGGAAACTCATTTTTGACAAATTTGACATGACGAGATATGTAGACTTTATGAGTTTGTGGGTCAAGACAGCGATAACCCTTGGAGGTAGGATGATAGCCCAAAAAAATACAAGGACGGGATCGAGGTTGTAATTTGTGAGTAATATGAGGGCGTAGCCAAGGGTAGGCAAGACACCCAAAGACGTGGAGGTTGGTATAATTGGGAAGTTCTTGGTAAAGGAGTTGATAGGGTGATTTGTTGGAGAGAGTGTGACTGGGCATTCTGTTAATGAGGTAGTTTGCGGTGGCTAGAGCTTCTACCCAAAAGGAGACAGGGAGATGAGATTGACGTAGAAGAGTAACCACCGTTTCAATGAGATGGCGATGCTTACGCTCAGCCACCCCATTCTGTTCGGGAGTGTATGGACAGGAGGTTTGATGTATAATTCCCAGGGATTGCAGAAACTGGCCAAAGATGTTATTGACATATTCCTTTCCATTGTCACTTCGAAAAAGTTTAACATGAGAATTGAATTGTGTTTTGACCATTTTTTCAAAAGTGACAAAGGTGGTGTATGCCTGTGATTTGTGTTTTAGTGGGTACAACCAAGTGTATTTTATAAAATCATCCACAAAACAAATATAATAGCGAAAACCAGCAAATGAAGGAACAACAGTAGGACCCCATAGGTCAGAATGAATAAGTTGAAAAGGTGCAGTTGTACGCTTCTCAAATAAAGTAAAAGGTAATTTATGAGATTTAGCAATTGAACAGGAGTCACAATTGTTTACACGAATGGAAGAAAAACCTAATTGAGACATTAAAGAATTTATTATTTGAGTAGACGGGTGACCCAGACGACTGTGCCACAACAGACTGTGGCCATCAGCCGAAAGAGCCACCGGAGCCACAGGAACGCTTTCTGAAACTGGGTGGGCAGACGAACTTGTGCCAGGAAGAACGTACAGACCATGCTCACAGGGGCCCTGAAAAATCACCCTCTTTGTAGTATTGTCTAGGATTTGAAAATCATTAGAGGTGAACAAGAGTGAGCAATTATTGTCTTTTGTGAATTGGTGAACTGAAAGTAGATTGGATTTAATAGAAGGGACGTGGGTAAGGTTACCTAGGTGAAAGATAGCGGTGAGAGTTTTAATGGTACCCGTGCCAGTGTGAGAAATATTAAGGGACTCACCGTTGCCAACAGTAATACCATTTGAGCCATGATATGGATTTGGAGTGTTAAGCTTGGATAGATCAGAAGTAACGTGCATGTTGGCCCCAGTATCCAACAACCATTCAGAGGAAGGGCCGGCTTGAGATGCATAATTGGCACGGTTATCACTATTTCGGCTCTCCTCATACCGAAACCAGCAACGAGCAGCGGTGTGTCCTGTTTTATGATAGATTTGACAAGTTGGACGATCCCGCTCGTAAGTGTCCTGCCCGCCGCTGGAAGATGACTGCCCGCCGCTGCCGAAGGAGTGCAGGCTGTTGTTGCTGCCGTGCTGCTGACCGTCGTATGACGGACGACTGCCCTGCCGACCACCGCGCCCGCGGCCTCCGCTGTTTCTGCCGTAGCCGCCGCGGCTCCACTGCCGGCCGCCACCACGCCCCCCGCGATAGTTCTGGCTTGCAGTGAGGGCGGTGGCCGGCTCCATAACAGCGGATTCTCGGAGAAGAAGTTTGCTCTCCAGATCCACGTTGATTTCTTCACTTTTTAGCCACGAGTAGAGAGTAGCCAGGTCAACGGGCGTTGGACTGATGCGAACTGCCTGTTTAATGGAGGAGTAAGCTGATGGGAGCCCCCGAACTATGCACATGACGAGATCTTTTTCTGGAATGATTTCGTTCACGGTGTCGAGGGCTGTGATGATGGTGGAGACCTCGTCTAAGTACTCCGCCATAGTTTTCGTGCCTTTGGTAATTGTGTGGAGACGATCACGCAATTGAAAAATATGAGAGTGGGAAATTGATGCATAGCGTGTTGCGAGGGCCGTCCATAGGGCTGAAGAAGTTGTGTAGGATCGGACGTGTTTCTGAACCGTGGGAGAGATGACCGCAATCAAACATGATCGGATCTGACCATCCACGGCTTTCCAGGCGGCATGGGCCGGATTGGTTTTTTCTGATTTGTCCGTGGCGGTGATGACTGCCGGCGGTGGTTCTGTGCTTCCATCGACGTATTTGAGAAGGTAATTAGCCTCAAGGGCTGTAAGAACAGTGATTTTCCATGTAGGGTAATTTATGTCTGAAAATTTTTCAGCAATCAGGGCATGAAGATGCCTGAGAAAGAGTTTAACGCCAGAAGGAAGTGAATCGAGAGGATCCACCTCGGTTGACATGGCTGCCGTCGCCCAAGAGAAGAGAGGGAACGATTGGTGCCCTAAAGAGAGAAAAAAAAAACTTAGAGAAAAGAAGATCTAGGTTTTCTGGCTCTTGATACCATGAAGGAATATTGATTGTATTGAAGTGTTAACCTAATAAGGGAATACATGGGAGATATATATAGGAGATATAGGAAGGAGTACTAATTCTAATAGGACTAGGATTACGGAGTACTAATCCTAATAGGACTAGGATTAGTCCATAGTAAATACTAATATTATTTAATACTATTATTTAATACTATCTGTTATTAATATTAATATCATTATATCGGCTTATTGCATTTAGCGCAACACAATTTCAATATTATTATATGATTTTTTCAAATTTTTGAGCCAGGTTTTATTATTTTGACTTGGGAATTTTCAAATTTTCAACTTTATATTATATATTTTCTCGTTGAAATTTTACATTGTTTACATTCTTAGTTCATATTGTTCACATATATACTATCTCTAAAGACCTCATTTGTAGGATTACATTGAGTATGTTATAATTATTCAATTTGTATGTGTTAGCTAAAAAAAATAAGGCTTCTTCATTAAGTTTGTCTCACTACATAAAAAATGATCATTAGCTGCCACTAAATATGTATTTGTAGTGACAATTAACACTCTTTGTATATGTCCCTAAAACCTTTAGTGACATCGGTTCTAATAACACTTAACTAATGTCAGTAAATACTTTAACACTCTTTATTAATGTTAATATTTATTGCCGCTAAAATTTATTTTGTTATAGTGCATATGCCTCCAAACTTGTAGAGATGGCCTTATCCTTACAACACTTGAGTATTCCTATATCACCCTTGTAATTAATTTTTTTTTATAGTATTCCCATTTGTTTGTATATAAATTCCCAATAATTTTTTTAAGACGTTTAGTAATCACCGTTCACAAATAACCAACAACTTGCGTTGTGTGCTACACAAAGAAAAATGTTTTCTAAGAAAATATTTGAATTTCTTACTTATTTTTTTTCCTGTTGGGTATATGAAAAAAGTATTATCCAAAAATCATTTAATTATATACTATAATCTACTTATAGAATTAGTTCTCTTCTTTTCTTAAGTAATTCTCGTCATTATTAGACATCTTATTATTCTAGAGAAAATATTTTTTTGACCAAAAACAATTAAAAATAGTAAAATATTTTCAACCATAATATACACACCCTTAATGTTGAGTTCGTAGCCCTTAAGCTATCCAATGATTCTTAATGTTCATTAGTATTGTAAGTTTATACTAATTGTTATTCCTTTCCATTCCCTTAATCTGTTTGAAATTTTCAAAAAAGGAATATTAGTCGTTTACTACTCTCCAAGTTAGATGCTTAACTTTTGATTGTTGGTTTGGGTTTTTTCAACTGCATTTCATATTGTTATATTAGAAGTCCTGTGATATTCTTAGGCATAAATTACAAATCCTAAATTTTAATTTTTTGTTAGTTAAGTGGTTGTGGCATTTTTTATGGATAACTAATTAGTTTGATCCGGTAGTTGATGGCATCACCTGAAATTGATTATCCCAGGTTATCCTTAGGTTCTGAACCTTTTGGTGGATGCTTTAACATAATAATAGAAGAAGAAGACTCGAGACACACATTGAATTTCAATGAAGATCGAAAGTCTCCAGTTTATAATGCACGTAATATCCAGAACCTCCACCTCCTCCTGGTAAAATCTATTCGAAAATCCGATACTCATAGAGAACATGGTAAGTCTTATCGTGTCCCAATTGAAACTCTGATACATAGGACAAGTTCTTTAATGATGGATATGGAGCAGATGTACATATAAGTACCGATAATGGATCATTTATTCTTGCTCATTCTACTCATTTGGTAAGTACTTCTTGTAATATTTTAGGTGTTTTGATGATCCTCACAAATGCGGGGACCTAGTCCACATCAGAGTGCTCTCATCCAGATACAAATAGGGTACAAATGTAAAGTTGTTATGTCAGGTGGTAGGTGAAAAGTTCAGTGTCCTACACTAATAAGAAGAGTGAACGAGATTGTATGTTTCGATATCTGACAAATACAAGGTCCTAGTCCCTGCCAGAGCTCTTTCCATCTGATACATAATGGTGTACAAGTTTCCTGTCAGTGGTAGGTGAGGTACCAGCGTACTGAACCAATCAGAATGGAAGAGGTTGTTTGTCCAACGGTCGATAACTATATGGTTGATACTTTTAACATGACAAACAACATATTAAGTTCATTCATTTAAGAAGAGAGAGAGCCAACAAGTCTTTGTCAAGAACTCAAGCATCAAAGAACGCAGTATGGGACGTGGTCCCAGAAAGTGTGTGTACGTGAAAAGGATGAAAAGACAGATGTCAAAAGGTTGTCAACTCTGATGTGGTTGATGCACAACCTTTGAGAACAACAGACTCTCCGCCAATGGCCTTGCCCCAAGGTTTTGTGTTCATTTCAATATAGTCTCTTTTCCAACAACACAAACATTAAGTTTTGGCAAACAATGTTTTGGATTTCTGAAAATCTAAAAGCTCAAAAGGCAAAGGCCATCTTCAAAAAGTATCATCCTAAGATCAACAGGGACATGATAGAGATGCAAGCTACCTAGTTGTCTTAGGATTATATCTGTTTTATCGATTCTTTCGTAAAATATTATTTTGAAGTTTTTGACTTTTTTAGAATCGCCACTTAATTTTTGAGAAAATCAAGAAAACTATTGTTTTCAAAAGACTTAAAAAGAAAAATCATTTTGAAAAAAACTTTAAAGGGGGTTCGGGGATTCATATTAATGTCTTAGGAAGGTTTTGAAAGCATATAAGACGTCCGCTTACTTGCGGTTATCCGACAACTAATCAACTTGGCTAAAGTGATCTTTAAAAGTTTTAAAGTTTTAAGCTATAACATATTTGAAGTTATTTATGAAAAGAAGTATTAATTTTAATAATCAAGTGAGGTTTGGTTTGATAGTTTATTTGCTGGTTTAGAATCTGTTTGAAATTAATTTTAAGTCGATAAATATTTTATGGCGTTTGCGGGGAATTCAGAGTTTTTGAACCTTAAACTAATGACAAGTAAAACAGATAAGTAATTAAAAACATATAAAGAGAGAAATAGGGAGATAGTTTTGGGTCCAAACCCGAGTTCTGTCCGCCTTGACCAAAATTTTGGACCCACCTGTTTCTGGTTTTCGACCCCTTTTATTTTTTGTGTTTTCTACCCGTTTTCTTTTGTACCTGTCCTAGACTAAAGATAGAATAATAATAATTAATACAAAAAATAAAGACGACAAAGGCTTAGGCCCAAAACAACAAAATACAAAATAAAAATAATCGGGGTCTTCTGATCCCATTCTCGATTTTCTTCAATTCTTCGGAACTTGTCCGTCGATTTTTGACTTGACTCGATGAGAGGGAAAACTTGAGCCTCCAGGGTTCTTCCAAAACGCAAAGGAAGATGATGGGAGTTCAAGGTGAACTCGGGTGAATTTTACATGCATAAAAATGAGAATAATGATTAATACCTAGCCTTAATTTTTTCAAATCACATGTCAAAGAAAATTACGAAATCACAAGGATAAGGAATACATCGAATAAATAAATAAATAAATAAATAAATAAAATAAATATAGGACCATAACTTAACATCCTTAAATTAACACAAGCAAGATAAATGGGTTAGTCATTAAGTGAAAACCAGCAATCAAGATAAATAAGTAACCCAAATAGCATAAAATTTATACTATCGCGTTCAAAATTTACACAATACCATATTCTAATATGAACACTAAATATATAAAGTATGTCGTCAGATGCCTTAAATTCATGCACATGATTTCAAATAATCTTGCTAATGGGGCCATGATCCAGGTTGGACAAATAGTAAATCGACATAGATAATTAACACTTCAACCTAAGATATTTGAATAATGTATGGGAAGAGGTTGTGATTAATCAGTGACTAAATGCTTTGGATAATTCTTTATTACCGATTGACTCATCATTAAACAAGGATAGAAATAGTGAATATATTCCGCGGGACAAGCAACAAATGAAATGAATGATTATGGATTAATATCGCCGGAGAAAGAGAAAGTTAAAATCACATAAATAGCTCGCATTAAATGGACATGCCATCTATGGAAAGAGAGAAAAAAAAGAAAAAACAATATGCAGATTTTTCATTTTTTTTATCTTCTTAACCAAAGCCAAGTCCCAGATAATTTAGAAAAAGATGCAAATCACAGTTTGACATATTTAAGGAAGTAAGAGGTAAACCATGACACAAAAAACGAATTAAGACTACGGAGCTTGTTAACGGACACAGATGTAATGACGACAAGTATACTAACAGCTTAATCTTCCAATCTCGACATTAAACACAAAAGAAAACTCAAAACTTAAATAGATAAAGACATGGGAAAGGAATAAAGATGAAAGGGGATTAACCTTGAGCTAGTGTTTGAAACATATCATAAAGGAAGAACAAATCACATAATAGATACCTAAAAACAGAATACATGATTAGCTTACTATGCCGCCGTATACAAAGATTTGCCGGAGGGAACATGCGACACTCAAAGCCAAATCGCTTAAAATTTAAAGCGACATTCATGTAATATCGTAACGGAGTAACACTCAAGATTATATTTTCTCTTTCTAGTTGACAAATGAGCTCTGAACAACTAAATAAAAATAGGAATAAAAAGCATATCAAGTTCGAACACATTTAAGGAAGCGGAAACAAATTATATGACATTAAAGAGAAGCCTTAAAGCTTCACATTAAAATGTTATCGAGAGAAAACACGAGGAAAACCGTAACACAAGGGTAAGAAACTACTCTCATAATTTTCAAGTTAGGAATTTGAAGGAAATTACAGCAAAAACAATATTTTCTCAAAAGTCCATTCAAGATACACCTCATAACACAATAAGCTCCCTCACTCGATTTAACTAAACCAAAAGGAGACATTCACAGCCCGACTGAGCGAATGAGTAAACTATGCTCGAAACCTCAGAATTAAAATACACTCCTCATCCCTCATCACAAGATTAGCAGTGGAAACATAGAAAAAAAAGCAAATAAACAACTCAAAACCATATAAAGAATCGCCGAGATTTTTCACCAAACAAACCGAGAAATTTAGATAAAAGGACGAAGAAGCATAATTGATTTTGAACTTAAGAGCAAGTCGAGCAATGAACAACATATACTTTAAGAAATAATTCGCACGAAGAGAGATGGGGTTTACCTTTTGAGGTGCAGCGACTTGAGACTACAAGAAGGAAAAGCAATAATTTTTGACCTTTCCCGAAGATTTCGGCGAATGGAAAACGAAGCAGAGGACTCGACAGAAAGTGAGCTCTCACTTTCTCTATTTCTGAAACCTATTCCCAAATATCTACAGATGGCCCTTGGAGCTAACAGCTCCTATTTCAACTCTCAAAGTTATAATTAAACCTTATACCTAGCTCTTTCTCAAGATTTCTGTAAAATTCTCTCCTTTAAAACTTTTCCTCCGAAAAAATACCCTTTTTCTATAGAGAAGAATAAGAAGCTTAAATAGGGGAAAATTAGGGTTGGGAAAAAGGGAGAAAAGGTGAGCCCAAACGGATTGGAAGCCCATCTCCCCAAAAATTCAAAATTCCTTTCCCCAAAATAAGGGGACACCCCTTCTGCCAATTCGAATTTGTCCTTGAAAGGGAAAGAGCAATGGATGAACGGATGAACTTTACCATCCTTGCCACTTGACGTGGCGCGATCTCTTATCGTCAAGGATGAAAATGCGTCTGTTGGACTGTTGCTTTTGCAGAGGTCGTAAAAAAAGGACCTGGAGAAATAGTCGTTAGGACACGCGCCATTGGAGATTTTGCGCTCATGATGTGAAAGAGATGAAGCACATGTAATTTTCGCTTCGCTTTGGTATTTCTTGGTTTATTGAAGAGAAAGAAGAGAACGAGTGCTGCTAGGCGCTCCTGGATCTACTTGCGTAAAAAGGATAGAAAGAAAGAGGCGAAATGGGTCGACTGACGGGTCAGTTAAGGAATCGAAATGGGGGCTGCTGAATTGTGGGCTGAAAAAATGAAAATAGCGGGCTGATATTCTTAATTTTGGGCTGACTGGGAACTAATTGGAGAAAGCCTTCAACATCAGACCATTTAAGAATTTAAAGCACTTGGTTAAAAGACGGATTGACAAAAATTAATCAGCGAGTTTTTTAAGCTTGACGGTATAAATTAATTGATTCCTCCTGGCGAAATGAATTACGACTATAAAACCGTGCCAGACCAAATTTTAAAAATACCCTATAGAAAAATTGAAATGCTTTTGGGACGATTTTTGAGATATTTGCAAAATAGTAGTTATATTCGAACTTTTATAAAAACAATATTATCAGTTTGATAAAATAGTGAGAAATGTTTAAAATGACTTTTTCAAAAAATTAAAATTTACTTATCATTTCGAACCGCCTAAATCTTGAGAAATTCAAAAATTAATTCTTGTCGTGAAGAGTCAAAATTGAATGTAAACAACTGTTTCTCATTTTACTTGGATTGGTGCAAGAAATTTGAGGAAAATGAAATTGACCAAGCCAATTTTGACCCCACATATTCATCTTTAGGAAAGGATTTGGTACGGACTTTAGGAATTATGGCCGAACCCTAGACACGGGTTTCCTATATATCTCAGGTTAAATGATAATTTAGGCAACCTGTAGTTCGACACGCTTGAGTTAATGCACGATTTTTAAAGAATTCAAAAGTTATCTCGACATCGGATTATGAAGGGATCAAAATGCTCGAGAATGAGAGTCGAGAAAGAAAAAGAATGTTGGAAGACAACCGAGTTTCAGCATTGAACCCGCCTACATATCTTGAAAACTTAGGAATCAGGCTGTTTGTAGTTCGACTCAATCCGGTTGAAAAGGAAATCTATTATGCTAGATATCCTTTGGTTTTGGACGAGTGACAAATTAATTCGAGTATGAAAAATAGGTGTGTAATCTCTTAGTCATGAATGTGGTGCACTTCACTCCCATAATTAAGAACTTACACGGATATAATTTTCAAGACTCTTGGTGCACTATCACTCAGATTTGAAACTTGCTTCCAGTAGATCGAAATTTTTGGGTGCGGAACTGAAACTAACAAAAGCTGAAGAAAAATCCACATGCCTTCTAATAGGTATGTGGTTTGATTGTGGTGGAAGTCGCTCCTCTGTTCGCGTCCTAAGAGTTTGACATTCCTCTTTGGACTAGGTCTCAGTTCACTGCTAAGAGAAAGTTCCACGTTGTGCTGCATCCTTTTTGATGTTGTCCGCACCTGTGGTTTTTTTGAGAATTCATCCTTTTGGATGCTCTCGACAAAGATTGAGATAAAAACTCGTCAGCTTAAAAATGCAATTCAAATGGGAGATAGCCTCTTTTACCGTGTTGACATTTAATTGTTCTTCTCGACATTTGACGTCAATTCAATCGGTTTGACGTAAAGAAAATAAAGCTTATTTCTTATGCTTGCAATATAATCGATTTGATGTCAAAATAAGTAATGATGATGCAGTGTTGATATTTCTTTTGGTATCGTCTTCGACGGTTTACTTTTATCAAAATAAAAGAATGCAGTTGATGTTGAGGGGTAAATATTTCACTTGAGATGCACGATTCCATCTCTGGAAGTACACAATTTTTGGCGGGGCATGAATATCTTACCGCGATGCATAAATTCTTGCGGGGTATAAAATCTTCTCACGATGCATAAATCTTCTGTGAGACATGAAGTCCTCTCGCGATGCATAAATTTTAACGAGGCATGAAATCTTTTCGTGATGTATAAATTTTTGCGAGGTATGGAATCTTCTCGCGATGCATAAATTTCTGCGAGGTACGAAATCTTCTCGCGATACATAAATTTCTGCGAGGTATGAAATCTTCTCGCGATGCTTAGATATTAACTCGTGATGCATAATCTTCCGCGACACATGAATATTGGCTCGCGATGCATGATCTTCCACGATGCATGGATATTGACTCGCGATGCATGATCTTCCGCGATGCATGGATATTGACTCGCAATGCATGATCTGCTGCGATGCATGGATATTGACTCACGATGCATGATCTTTTGTGATGCATGGATATTGACTCGTGATGCATGATCTTCCGCGATGTATGGATATTGAATCGTGATGCATGATCTACCACGATGCATGAATATTGACTCGCAATACATGATCTTCCGCGATGCATGGATATTGACTCGGAATGCATGATTTTCCGCGATACATGTATATTGACTCGCGATGCATGATCTTCCGCGATGCATGGATATTGACTCTTGATGTCATCCTTGGTACTAAATGAAAATAATGCTTCAATCGAGCAACATAGTGATGTTCTGTGTGCTTTCTGGATAATCATATCGTCTCCAATGATGATAACGGTAAAACGACTTCCAGATAGTATATTGTCTTGATCGACAACAAAATAATTGACCCCTCCGGGTAATGCATAATATCATATCTGACATTATGATGCAAATGACGTCCTTCACGGAAACCGTAAACTCTTCCTTGAGATTTTTGCTTGATTCATCTTCGAATCTAGCTGGACGTTTCTTTATAAATTTCATGTTATTGGTAATTGATTGAAATAAAAAAATCATATTTCCAATTCTCTGACATAAGCGATATAAATGAATTCTACTTCTAGGAAAACTATTGATTTTGGGATAGTTTTCTCCTCCTTTGACTTCTCCATATTCATCCATCGGAGAAATTTATTGATCTTAGAGCAAAGCTATAAATCTGCTTCCACAGAAAAATTGTTAGTTTTAAAAACAAACTGATGTGTGTTGATTTATTCAGTTGTCTACTCCTTGTCCTGCTATCTCCGGTTGATTTTCCGATCTCCTGACTCTTGATAGATGAGAAAAAATATTTTATGCCTAAACAAATGAAACGTAAAAGGGAAAATTTAAGAGAAATAATATTTTGAGAAATAGTATCTGAAAAAGGTCACTGCCCCTTCTTTGAGTTTGATGCTTGGAGGTTTATCTGATTATTTGCTGGGGAGTTTTCAGAGTCACTCCGGACTTGTAGATAATCCCATGCTGAAATTTTGAGCCCGTCCTCAAAATTTCTGTTCCAGCTAACTGTCTTGCTTATCTTTCCCTTGTAACTGAGCAGATCGTGGAATTTTTGAGATCTTCTCAACAGTTGTGTCCCAGTTGCAAATCTCGAAATATCTTCAGTCTTGACTTGCTGAGAAAGAATCTTATTCTCGAGAATTTTGAGTCCCTCTCAAAAGTCCCGTCCCATTTTCTATTTTCTCACGGGAGATATGATCGAACCCTTGTGGCGCCTACGTATCCCGCTAAGGCAGGAATTAGGTCAAACGTAGTCCCCCCTAAAGGTTAACAAAAGAGAAATTCACAAAGAAACCGATCGAGGACGACATAGGCCGCCTATGTATCTCATTTTTGAGAATTCAGGTTGAGCGTAGTTCAAATACAAAGAAATAATTAAAGGGGATAAATGGGGTGACCTAGGCCGACATAGGCCGCCTACGTATCTCATTCTTGAGAATTCAAGTCAGACGTAGTTCGTTACAAAGAAACATTTAAAAGGGATGGATGGGGTGAACGAGGCTGACATAGGCTGCCAATGTACCTCATTCTTACGAATTCAAGTCAGACGTAGTTCATTAAAGAGGGGATAAAATTTAAACCAAACAGATACAATCAAAATAAAACAATTACAAGTAAATGACAGGAATACAAACTGAAACTTTACACATAATATCTCTTGACAGCATGTGAGTTGTTGGTTTCGGCCACGCGGTGCCATCCTTCTCCGATAGGACAAAAACACCTCCAGATAATACTTTACGAACCATGTAAGGACCTTGCCAATTCGGTGTGAATTTTCCTTTGTATTCGTCTTGATGAGGAAAAAATGCACGTAAGGACCAACTTTGAAAATTCTGGTTCTTACTCTCTTGTAAAAAGCATGAATCATTCTCTGTTGATACAACTGACCATGACAAACAACAACCATTATCTTCTCGTCAATCAAAGTTAAATACTTGATTCTCTTTATAACCCATTTAGCGTTACTCAACTCAGATTCTTGGATGATTCTCAATGACGGTATCTCAACTTTGGCAGGTATGACTACCTTTGTTCTATATACTAGTAAGTACGGAGTAACTCCAGTCGATGTTCTAACGGTCATTCGATAACCCAATAAAGCATATGGCAACATCTCGTGCCAACCTCGGTGGTTGTCAACCATTTTCCTCAAAATCTTGTTGATGTTCTTATTGGTGGTCTCCACAGCTCCGTTTTTTTGAGGGCGATAAGCAATTAAGTTTCGCTGAGTAATCTTGAATCGCTCACATATATCTCTCATCAAGTGACTGTTAAGATTTGCACCATTATCAGTAATTATGGATTTTGGTACTCCAAACCTGTATATCAGATTGTTGTGAACAAAATTAGCAACAACTTTCTTGGTTACCGACTTGTAAGAAGCTGCTTCCACCAATTTGGTGAAATAATCAATAGCAACCTAAATGAATATGTGTCCATTTCAAGTGGATGACTCTATCGGACCGATGACATCCATACCCCAAGCTACAAATGGCCAAAGTGAACTCATAGCATTAAGTTCGTGAGGTGGCACTCGGATCAAATCACCATGCACTTAACATTTATGACTTTTTTGCACAAACCTGCAACAATCATTTTCCATAGTCATTCAGAAATACCCTGCTCGAAGGATCTTTCTTGCCAAAGTGATCCCATTCATATGCGTTCCACAAACTCAAACATGTATCTGTTCAATAAGTTTCGCAGCTTCAGCAACATCAACACATCTGAGAAGACCCAAATTTGGAGTCCTCCTATAGAGGATTTCTCCACTTAGAAATTTAGATCCATACGACGTATCGACTTCTTTTGGTTTGATATAGCATCTTCAGGATAATTTCCGGACTCCATATACTTCTATATATAAAAATACCATGGCGAACCGTCTGATTCTACTTCAACATGTGAACAATGGACCGGATGTTCCTTCAGCTCTATATCTAGAGGATCGATATAATTAGTATCTGGATGCTTAATCATAGAAGCAATGGTAGAGAGAGCATCAGAGAACTCGTATGTCTGAACTCGATCTTGCGAAATCTTTTGCACATCTTCTGTACATGTTGTACGTAAGGTATAATTTTTGGGTTCTTCACGGCTCATTCTCCTTGAACCTGATGAATCAACAAATATGAGTCTCCAATAACCAACAGCTCGTGGACATTCATGTCAATGGCCATTTCCAAACCAAGGATACAAGCTTCATATTCGGCCATGTTGTTCGTGCAATTAAATCGGAGCTTAGCCGTCATGGGGTAGTGGTGACCAGATTCCGACACTAGGACCGCCCTAATGCCTTTCCCTTGATGATTTGCCACTCCATCAAAGAATAATCTCCAGACAGGATATGGTTTAGAAATATCTTTACCCACAAATGACACTTTTTCATCGTGAAAATGAGTCTTGATCGACTCATATTCTTTGTCAACGGGATTTTCTACAAGATGATCAGCCACAGCCTGTGCTTTTATCGCCTTCTAAGTCACATACACAATATCAAACTCACTCAACAACATTTCCACTTAGCTAATTTTCCTGTCAGCATCGCCTTCTTGAAGATATTCTTTAGCGGGTCCATTCTGGAAATAAGGTATGTAGTATAAGAAGACAGATAATGTCTCAACTTCTGCGCAAGATAAGTCAAATCACAACACGTCCTCTCTAACAAAGTGAAATGAGACTCGTATGGACTAAACTTATTGCTTATGCAATAGATAGCCTTCTCCTTTTTTCATGTCTCGTCGTGTTGACCAAGTACGCATCTGAATGCACTATCTGAGACGGACAAATACAACAACAAAGGACTCCCTTCTCGTGGAGGAACCAATACCGGTGGATTATACAAATAGTTCTTAATAGCATCAAAAGTAGTCTGACACTCTTCAGTACACTTTGTTGGAGCATCTTTCTTCAACAGCTTGAAGATAGGCTCACACACCACAGTTGATTGAGCTATGAATTGACTAATGTAGTTCAACCTCTCTAAGAAACTCATTACTTCTTTTCTCGTCTTCGGCGGAGGCAACTCTTGAATTTCTTTAATCTTGGAAGGATCGAGCTCAATGCCCCTTCTGCCGACTGTAAATCTCAATAACATGTCGGCTAGAACTCCAAAAGCAGATTTGGTGGGGTTCAACTTTAAGTTATAATGACACAGTCGATCAAAGAACTTCCTTAGATGTGTCAAGTGGTCCAAACTCTCGAGGGACTTTATTATGACGTCATCTACATACACCTCGATCTTCTTATGAATTATATCATGAAATATAGTCGTCATAACCCTCATATAGGTAGCACCAGCATTCTTGAGGCCAAACGACATCACCCTGTAGTGATATACACCCCAAGGTGTAATGAAAAATGTCTTTTCTACGTCTTATTCGTCCATCAGAATCTGATGATAACCTGCATAATAATCCACAAAGGACTGCATTTCATATTTAGCACAATTATCGATCAGAATGTGAATGTTCGACAATAGGAAATTATCATAAGGGCTGGTTTTGTTGAGATCTCTGTAGTCGACACAAATTTTGATCTTCCCGTCATTTTTGGCGACCGGAACAACATTGGCCAACCAAGTCAGGTATTGCGTCACTTCTCCAATCGAGACTCTATGTGCTTGGTGATCTCTTCTTTGATCTTTAAACTCAACTCAGGCTTGAATTTTTGAGCCTTTTGCTTCACCAAATTGAACCCCGGGTTAATCGGTAGTTTATGAGATACAACATCGGTACTCAGCCCTCGCATGTCGCTGACTTCCCAAACGAACACATCAATATATTCAGCAAGCAAATGAATTAGGACCTTTCTTTGAGTTTCATTTAAGTCAATGTTGATCTTAACCTCTTTAACACACTCTGGATCTCCCAGATTTACCATTTCTGTTTCCCCTAGATTCGGCTTATGCTGGTTTTAAAATTGCCGAAATTCCTTGGCAACATACTCTGGTTCCTCACTTTCCTCTTCGTAATCATCAACCTCGTCATCACCTGCCTTATTTTGTTCATTCATCTCGTGACATGACATGACATTGGCAGGTTTAAAACTTACGTTACTGAAAGCATAAACAAACAAAGTTAGGAAAACAAAGTATAACAGATGGGTTAATGAACAAATTTTAAAATAAAAGAGGCTTTTATTCAAATTGTAAAAAATGGTGCAAACTTTGGCCATGGCATAGGGCCATGTTGCCTTTTTGAAAATCACGATGGAAATCTAAAAATTTAAACAGTTAAGATATATGCAAAATGGTGGGTCCCGGGGCTCTTCCGGACTTCCACCGATTTAAATTTGCCTAAAACGATGCCCTTATACCAAGGAGTTCGGGGGATCAAGATGGGCGTAGAGGCTTAGTTCTGCAACATCCCTCCTCGCTCAACATCACGGATACCAGCTAGTTCTACTTCTTCCTCAATAACAACACTGATCTCCTCGAAGAGGTCACAAATTCCTTCCCAAAGGTCTTGTTGCTCGGCATACTCCCGGATTGGGAAGGATTGATACAGATGTGGGATCGACTTAGACAATGCTTGATCATTCTTCTTCTTCATCTTTATGTCATCATTTGTGGGGACGTACCCCAAACCATATCTGGCTCCTTTGACAAGGACCGAAATAGGCTCAATAATTCCTTGCGAATTTCTTCCCAATTCAAAACCTGGTTCAAAGCCATTCTGCAGCATCACAGTGGCTATCATCTTATACACTTCAAGCATGGGAGTTTGTGGGGCCAAGTCTTCACTGGTGGCATTTACCAGCTCCACGGTGTAGAAATTTGTACCTCGCGATACCTCATCAATAACAGGCGCATGTCTCCAAACAAGTTTAATCATCTGATGCAGAGTAGAAGGCACAACTCCAACCATATGAATGAAAGGTCTTCCCAGAAGAAGGTTATAGCTGGTATCGATGTCCAAGACTTAAAACTGTGCACTGAATTCTTTTGGACCCATTTCTATGATCAGATTCACCGCTCTGAACGTATCTCTCTAAACCCCATCAAAGGCTCTTACATTGACTTGGTTTTGTTCCAGCTTTCCCAAGTCAAACTTCAACTGCATTAGCGTCGACAACGGGCAGATGTTTAAACCAGATACATAATCTAGTAAGACGTGATTGACAACCTTTTTGCGACAGACGACAGTGATATGCAGTGCCTTATTGTAGGACCTCCCTTAAAAAAGGCAAATCGTCATCGCAGAAGCTGATTCGATGCCCTCGAATAACTTGGTTGATCATAGAGGCTACATTATCACTGCTTGTGCCCATGGGTACATAAATATCATCTAGAGCCTTCATCAAAGCCTGCCTATTCAATTGGGATCTCATCAACAGGGCCCATACGATAATCTGGGCTGGAGTCTTCTCCAAATTCTTGACAATAAAATAATCTTTCGGCTGCATTCTTCTCCAAAATTCCTCTGCCTCACCCTCACTTATTGGCCTTTTAGCTTGATCCTTCTTTTGAGCTCCGAGAGCAAGCTCCTAAAGAGTATAACATCTTACGCATTGGGTCATACCTCGTGCCGAGGCAATTTCAATCACGAATTTTTGCTTGATCAGAGTTTTGATGTCACCGAGGCAGCAACCTTTACGGGTGTCAAAATAACAAACTCTTTCTTCTCTTTGACGCTTAAGAAAGCTAAAACCTTTTCCAACTCATCATGAACGATTAGAGATATCACTTTTGTCCCACACCAATCATCATCTTTTTCTATCATACTTACCGCCTCCATGTTTCGGCAAAGGATTGGTGTTGACATTAGGTGACAAAAGTTGGAGAGAAAAAACCTCTTGGTCAATTAAATCCTGAGTTTTGTGCTTAAGGTTGATACAGTCCTCAGTATCATGCCCAACACTGTTGGAATGATAAGCACACCTTTGATTAGGCCTATAGAATTTAGAACTGGTATCCAGCCATTTTAGCCCCACTGGGTGGATATATCCGACCGCAGCTAGTCACTCGTACAACGTACGACTTTTAATTAGCGCAATGAAGTTCCTTAAAGGCTTCTTATTGAATCTTGGTCGAGGAGGATCCTTAATGCCTTGTTGGGGAGGAGGCACCTGTTGATAACTTCTTGTATTTGGATGGGGAACTTTTATTTTGGGATATGGATTTGTTTGGCAGTTTGGCGATGGATCTTGGTAGTTCGGAGGGGAATTTTGGTATAGTGGAATTTGGACTTTATAAACAGGAGGGGGCGCTCGGTATCTCGACTGCACATTAGCACAATTGGTTGCAACACCTTGGTAGGGAGAGGGAATTTGGTAGGGTGGAGGATGATTTGGGTAAATGGGAGATGGATTTTTGTAATTTGGGGGGTGGTCTTTGGCATAATGTAGCTTGGACGTTTGGATAAGTGGTGGTAGCGTTCTGATAAATTGGAGGATTATTGGGATGACTAACTTGTGTGTAGCAAGTTAGGTAGGACTTTTGGGAAGGTCGAGAACGACCTTGGGAATATGACAAGATTCAGGGGGGTTTCTTTATGCCATATGAAACAGCAACAATTTCTTCTCTTTTCTTTTTCAACGTTCCTAATGATCCGGGTGATGCAACAACACGAGCTATCTTTCCCGTTTTCAACCCGTCTTCGATAGTCTCACCAATTTTGACTATCTCGGCAAATTTTTCTCCTGCAAGCACCAGGATTCTATCATAATACTCGGGCTCTTGCACCCGCACGAACACTTCTAAAATTTCATTTTAAGACATGGGCGGTCTCACCCTCGCCGCTTCTTTTATCCACCATAGACAAAATATCTATAGCTCTTGGTTTTTTTACTTTATCTTTTCCAAAAAGTATCGATCTGGAACAATTTCTATGTTGCTAAATCGATCGATAAAATCATTGGAACAATTTCTATGTTGTAAGCAAATCGATCGATAAAATCTTTGGCCAATGCATTCTAGCTGAGCCATTGTCGGGTTTTATGCGAGGTGAACCATTCAAGAGCTTCTCCGCACAGGCTTCGGCTGAAGAGCCGCATCAATAAAGCTTCATCCCTTCTAACTCCCACGAGCTGGTCACAGTAGGATCTTGGATGAGCCATAGGGTTGCCCACTCCTTCGAAGGTGTCAAACTTCGAGATCTTGAACCCTTCTGGAAGGTCCAAATTTGGATTAATATATAAGTCTTCATAACTAAGTTCGGCGGCATAAGGGACACATTGCATCTCATGGCTTTCTTGATCTATTCTTGTATGTCTACCCTTACCTCTTCCTTTGCTCTCCTATCCTTTTCCTGTTCCTCATAATGGTCAAGCTTAGAACCGTGCACATCGTGCTCGACAGGGAGGGGAATTTGGAAAGTGGATCTTTTTGGTAAGGGTGGAGCTATAGAGGGACTTTGAGCATTTTGAGCGGTTTGATAATTCTGTGGGTACGTCTGAGGATTTGTAATCTGATTGAAGTGGTGGTGGGGTGTTTGGGGATTGAAAGTATTTTGGTTTTGATTGTGCGGTGGCGAAATGGTATGATGGTGGGTATTTTGAAGATGGGGTGACATTTGGGGATGGTTGTTTTAAGGAGGAGGTAGAGTTTGTTAAGATGCGGAATCATATTAGGGATTTTGGGTAGTCAAATCTATAATCGACGGATTCTGAGCAGGCATAGATGGTTGGTTCTGGGTTGATCTATATTTGAGGAAGGGAAGTAGATTGGAGGTCTCCCATCATTAGCGTTAGCGGCGAAACCTGGCGGAGGCAGATCCTGTCTCCTTTGCATTTCCACCCTCATCACTGCAATCTGCTGCATCAGCTACATAATCAACTCATTCTTGTCAGCTACGGTGGTTAAGCCACCATAACATCAGTAAGACTCACTTCTTCGTTATCATCCTCCATAACTGTCTTTCCTTTGTCTGAGCTTTTCCTAGGGAAGGAATCTACGGGACCTTTTGATCTGGTGACATAGGGATGATCTTTCAGCTTTTGATCGACACAGATTAGTTTCAGAGTAAGTCAGAAGGAAAATAACTCAAAGACAGATTTGTCAGTGCAGATTCAGAGTACAAAATGCATAATATCACACAGAGAGCAGATAAACACTGAAGTTGCTTTGTTTGAGGATATCTTCAATTCACGAGTGAGGACAGAAACACATTTTTTAACAAGCAGGAGTTTGCTTGTTTTAGTTTTGATGCAGTCTTAGACAATTTTCTTGCAGTTGCTCTTTGACGTCCGTTGATCTGGCCTTCGTATCTTCTCGTAACATGAAGGGGGAGAAATACATTTTGTAAAGATAGGGGCCGGGCCTGGACAGGCTTCCTACGTATCTTGCAAAGAGAATTCAGGCCCAACATAGTTCGAGTACAAAATAAAATATTTTCATTCATTCATTCCTTGCGATCACAAGGAAATTGAAAGGCAACAATAGAGATTTTTTGAAGGTAAAATGATGACGACACGTTAGTCAATTTTCTTCTTCTTGCAACATTAGTCTCCTCCTTCCGTACGGCCTAGGAATGGTGGTTTGTAGACGATTTCCTCGTCGTCATCTTTCCTAGTCGCTTCAGGGTGAGCGTTATTGGGACCACTATTAGCTCCTTGCTCGTAGATGGGGTGTTTTTCGCGCATTTTCTGAAGTTTATCAATCGTGTTGCTATGAAAGTCTTTGTTCTTCTTCCTCAGTGCGGCCATCCTTTATCTGATGGAGGTTAATTCTTACATTTCCACTGTCACCTCCTCATCAAGTTACATGCTTTTAGCCTACAGAGCAGCGGTGTCCGATTCTATCTTTGCCTCTCTCGCTTCTCGTTCTTTTCAACTGAAGAACGTCCAACTTCTCTCACAAGTCCTCTGTCTCTATCTCAATATTTTTCTTTCTCTTCATCTGCAATGCCAGATCCTCATCCAGTGTCGCGGTTGCAGCTTTGTAGATTGCGGTGGCCTAGTCGACTCTGAGCCCTTGGTTTCTCAAATTTCCCGAGTGATCCGTTCGATCTTTCTTTGTAGTTCTTCTCTAGTGAGTTCCATCCGGATGTTCTTACCCTTGTCCATAGCAGTGATTTTCGCCTTTCCTAAGATGATAGAATAGTGTTTTAGGATCTGGGAGATGAGATTGTCTTTTGAGTGAGAAACTTAAGACTCAGAAAATTTTGGTTGGACATTTGTGATAGTGACTTCTGTATATTTCTTCTTGAAATTTCTGGAAAGGAGAGGATTTCCGATATCCGCATTCATAGCAACAGAGAACATAAGAAGTTAAACACACATATATCACGTCCTAATCATGCAAATGACCCTTTATGCCAAGGGTAGGCCTAGCGATCTGAAGGATGTATTGCGTCATTTAAACAAATTGTTGTATCCCCAAAAATAAACTGCACTAATAACATAGCGTTTGTTACATGATTTTAATCAAACTGGGTACATTTCAAGCAAGGGGATGTAATGCGAATACAGATAGAGAACAATGCCACACAGGGGACTTAGAAGGTTGATGGATCGGATTCTCTTCTAGCCTTTTCTACTTCTTCGCGGATGATGCACTTGCTTGTGAACACGTATGGCTCAGCGAACACAGCTTTGGAAGATGTTGGTACTACTTGTAGAGTGTTCATCTGTTCGTCCAGAGTTGCATCCAATCGCATCAGACAAGCCCTTGTATTGGCTAGCTCTTGTGATGTCACAGCTAAAACCCTCTAACTTTCTAAATCTCGGAACTGATACTCTTGATCCTTTTGCTGAAATTCTCGCTCGTTTTCCTGAAATTCTTGCTCCCTTTACTGAAATTCTTGCTCTCTTCGGTCCCATTCTTGCTGAAAATGGTGTGCATAGATCTGAAGCCTTGTCTGTACGTCTTCAATTTCTCTACCTGCGCGTGGTGATGGTTTCATTATACCATGCAGATCATTCTGCAACCATGTCTTGTATTCGTTGACATACCCAGTTTCATATTTGTTTTCAGCCATATCCCATTTCATGTTGACACGTCCGGCCCATTCTTGGAGGATGATATTAGCGAATTTTGCCTCTCCCACTTTAATCAACAACAAAAGAGCTAGCATCTCCTTGGACAGGTGTGATTTGTGTTCTACCAAATTGTTGCATCACTCTTGCTGGGTTGTAGGGACCGGAATCCTCTGATTTCAGGAAGGACTAAAAATGGAAGTTTTTCCCCCTGTGCTACTACCTCTCGGACTTCAAGTTTGGTAACATCCACTGTATATCTTTTTCTCTTAACTAATAAAATACCCTTGCCCACGCATTCCTGGTGGTATGAATTGGGAATCTGCGGATGCTTAGATAGAATTCATAATTATCGAGAGGACTCGTTTGGCTCGGTTTGGCCAACTATTGTGGCTGGTCACCGTCCTTTTTGCAGAGATGCTTAATCATCCACCATTGGAGTAGAATGTTGCAACCTTGGAAAAATTGGAACCCATTCTTACACAAACTTAACAATCGATAAATGTCGGCCAAAATGACCGGGGCCAAACTACAATACTTTTTTTCTTGTTGTTTTCTAACAATTCCTCTAAACATGGCGTCCACTAGCATCAGGAACCGGGTGTCGATTTCCTTCCTTCATCTTTAGGGAACACCATTGTTCCTAGAAGGCATGCAGAGAAAGCGATAGTTTGAGTTTGCCTCTAGGTACTGTGATTGTGGAATTCATTCGGAAATAATCTGAAATAGCTTTCGTGCCCCCATCTCTCAAAAAATCTAATTAGTGGTATATCGTGGGTTTCCAACCATTTCTCACTTGCTAATAACAACATGTTCTTCAATTCTTCACTAGTTGGCCTATCTTGCGAAAGGATGTGATGATCGGGACATTTTTTCCTCTTGCCACATGTCCCGATAGAGTCCAGACAATCCTTAATTTCTTCTAGTGTGGGTGTTATTTCGACATCTCCAAATTGATAAACCATCTTTTTGTCATCCCATAACCGAGTGACAAACTCGATAAACGTGAGCCAAACCTTGAAGTTCATTATTGAACGTAAGTGACCCAGGTGAATCGAGATTTCTCTCCTTTGACAATCTTTGAGGTTGTACAACCATGCGCGGAGAATGTCTGGCATCTTGGTGACCATGTTGAAATGGAGGAACTGACTTGACATCTACAAAAATATACAACTAGTTAATTTTCACCCCCACGATACAACAAACATTTAAAAACACAATACATCCTTCAAATTTGACACGCAAATATGATGGCCCTATCGAGCCGTGGGCTCTTTGGACTCAAGACGGTCTTTCTAATGGGCCCAACACTCCTTGGGTGTTGGGTCATCTTAGGACAATGCACTATTTTTTGGGATTGGGTTTCGCTCTATCTTAATTTAACTAGGAGTGGGTTGTATTTAATGTGGAAAGGGTAACCCAAGCAGACTACTTGGGCTGGGATAGTTAACGATCGTTGACTATCAAGTAGCCAACTACACTCGTCAGGGTGCCCCAAGAAAATTTTTAGTTAATAAAAGACTGCAAACCCGCATAATCGTCCTTTAGTGGAAATGAAAATAATTATCGTTTGATGGAAGATGTTATGCTATGAATGCAACAGTTCGATGAAGCGATAAATAAACAGATAAACAATTATACACATAGCCAAATAATGTCAGTTTTATGGTTAGAATCCTCTTACTTCCCCAGCAGAGTCGCCATTTTTTTTATCAATTTTTTTTGTAAAATATTATTTTGAGATTTTTGACATTTTAGAGTCGTCACTTAGTTTTTGAGAAAATCAAGAGAACTATTGTTTTCAAAAGACTTAAACCGAAAAATCATTTTGAAAAAAACTTTAAATCTAGTTCGGGGATTCATATTAATGTCTTAGAAAGATTTTGAAAGCACCTAAGACGTCCACTTACTTGCGGTTATCCTAACAACTAATAATTTGGCTAAAGTGATCTTTAAAAGCTTTAAGCTATAACATATTTGAAGTTATTCATGAAAAGAACTATTAATTTTAATAATCAAGTGAGGTTTGGTTTGATAGTTTATTTGCTGTTTTAGAATCCGTTTGAAATTAATTTTAAGTTGATAAATATTTTATGGCGTTGCGGGGAATTCGAAGTTTTTGAACCTTCAACTAATGAAAAGTAAAACAGATAAGTAATTAAAAACATATAAAGAGAGAAAGAGGGAAAGAGATTTGGGTCTAAACCCGGGTTCTGTCCGCCTTGCCCAAAATTTTGGATCCACCTGTTTCTGGTTTTCGACCCCTTTTATTTTTTTTGGGGTTTCGACCCATTTTATTTTGTACTTGTCCTAGACTAAAGATACAATAATAATAAATAATAATACAGAAAATAAAGACGATAAAGTCTTAGGCCCAAAACAAAAAAATACAACATAAAAATAATCGGGGTCTTCTAATCCATTTTCGACTTTCTTCAATTCTTTGGAACCTGTCCGTCGATTTTGGCTTGAATCGATGAGACGGAAAACTTGAGCCTCCAGGGTTCTTCCAAAACGCAAAGAAAGATAATGAGAGTTTAAGGTGAACTCGGGTGAATTTTACATGCATGAAAATGAGAATAATGATTAATACCTAGCCTTAATATTTTCAAATCACATGTCAAAGAATATTACCGAATCACAAGGATAAGGAAAAAATCTAATAAATAAATAAATAAATATAGGATCATAACTTAACATCCTTAAATTAACACACGCAAGATAAATGGGTTAGTCAGTAAGCAAAAACCCGCAATCAAGATAATTAGGAAACCCAAATAGCATAAAATTTATACTATCGCGTTCAAAATTTACACAATACCATATTCTAATATGAACACTAAATATATAAAGTATCTCGTCAGATGCCTTAAATTCATGCACATGATTTCAAATGATCTTTCTAATGGGGCCATGATCAAGGTTGGACAAATAATAAATCAACAATAGATAATTAACACTTCAACCTAAGATATTTAAATAATGTGTGCGAAGAGGTTGTGATTAATCAGTGACTAAATGCTTTGGATAATTCATTTATTACCGATTGAGTCATCCTCAAACAAGGATAGAAATAGTGAATATAAATACCTAAAAATAGAATACACGATTAGCTTACAATGCCACCGTATAGAAAGATATGCCGGAGGGAACATGCGACACTTAAAGACAAATTGCTTAAAATTTAAAGCGACATTCATGTAATATCGTAACAGAGTAACACTAAAGATTATATTTTCTCTTTCTAGTTGACAAATTAGCTCTGAACAACTAAATAAAAATAGAATAAAAAGCATATAAAATTCGAACACATTTATTGAAGCGGAAACAAATTATATGACATTAAAGCGAAGCCTTAAAGCTTCGCATTAACATGTTATCGAGAGAAAACACCTGGAAAACTGTAACACGAGGGTAAGAAACTATTCTCATAATTTTCAAGTTCTGAATTTGAAGGAAATTACAGCAAAAACAATATTTTCAAAAAAGTCCATTCAAGATACACCTCATAACACAATAAGCTCCCTCACTCGATACTAAACCAAAAGGACACATTCACAACCCGACTGAGCGAACGAGTAAACTACGCCCGAAATCTCAGAATTAAAATACTCTCCTCATCCCTCATCACAAGATTGGCAGTGAAAACATTGGAGAAAAAAAAGCAAAGAAATAACTTAAAACCATATAAAGAATTGTCAAGATTTTTCACCAAACGAACCAGGAAATTTAGATAAAAGGACAAAGAAGCATCATTGATTTTAAACTTAAGAGCAAGTCGAGCAATCAACAACATATACTTTAAGAAATAAGTTGCACGAAGAGAAATGGGGTTTACCTTTTGAGGTGTAGCGACTTGAGACTACAAGCAGGAAAAGCAGCACTTTCCGACCAATCCCGAAGATTTTGGTGAATGGAAAACGAAGAAGAGGACTCAAGAGAAACTGAGCTATCACACTCTCTATTTATGAAACCTATTCCCCAAATATCTACAGATGGCCGTTGGAGCTAACTGTACCTATTTCAACACTCAAAGTTATAGTTAAACCTTATTTATGTATATTTTCCAAGCTATTTCTCAAGATTTATCCCGAGTTCTCTCCTTTAAAAATTTTTCTCCGAAAAAATCCCCTTTTTATACAGATAAGAATAAGAAGCTTAAATTGTAACAACCCTAAAAATGGATATGCTAAGTAATGCTTAATATGTCTAGAATGCCAACGGTTAGACCGCGTTGACACGAATTAATGCGCGTAGAACAAGACCTCGAAACCCTTGCTACATCCAAGCCAACTAACTTGGGGAGTTAGTTGAGCTAGTAAAGGTTGGGTCCAACCATGTAGGGCTCTCGAATACGAAGATTTACTTGAAGGAGTCTTTATTGGACTTAAAAAGGGAAAATCTTAGGTTTGAAGGGTTTAGAGGTAAAATGGTCTTTTAATAGGATGAGGGTAGTTTGTAATTACACTAAATATATAATTAATTATTTAATTAATAATGTGGAGGGGCATTTGGGGGAGAGATCGCTGAAATTGGGCTCTTGAAGTGAAGTCTTGCTCCACCCGGGTTTGAACCTAGGTGGAAGCAATGCATTAAATTGTTTTTAATTTAAGTTGGTAAATTAATGTAATTAATTTATATTTATTATTTATTAGCTGATTGAAAATAAAAGTAAATCAGATTCTTAATAATTAAATAAAAATCTTATTTGACTAAATCATAAACTAGACTCTTAATCCTAAGAAAACACTTTTCTCTCACGCTCATCTCTCTCTCACATCTCTATCACTCTCACTCACGATTCTCTCTACCAAATAAATTCAAAAAACAGTAGGTAAACTAAAGTTCTTCACACTTGAAGAACTCACAACAAAAATATAAGCAAACAAACAAAATCAATCATGTAGGCAAAGAGAATTTTGTCCGCCAAGTTGGTGTTGACTTTGAGGGAATTTGAACGTGATTTTCGGAAACAATTTTGGGCAGCAATTCTAGGTTTGAACTTCATCAAAGGTATGAGTTTTCTTACTCTTGGTACCTTTCCCAAGAGACCCTTAAGGCTCAGATAATCTACTCGAAAACTAGGGTTGTTCCCGTTCTTTTCGAACTCCTTGTCCCTAGTATCCCTTTGATCTTAATGTGGAATAGGTTAGTGATCATGTTGTTGGTATATTTGCTGGTAGTTTAAGTATGAAGTTTGATTTTCGTGATAATGTGTTCTTTATTATGTGTTTGGAATTGTAAACAAGTTAATTTATGTCAACCGAAAGTATGTGAAAAATGATATGTTTTTATGGTTTAATTTTATGTGCGAATTTTTGTAAATCATGAGGTGTAAAAGTGGTGTAATGTTGCTGGATGAAATGGTAATTCTTGGCTGAACATAATCATAAAAATATTACACTTTTAAAGATGCACCAAATGATCCATGGCTAAATATCATCATAAAAATATTACACTTTTTAAAGATGGACCAAATGATCCACGAAATGCCTTAAGAATTAACGTATGAATGATGATAAAAAGAAGCTGAAAAATAGTGAGAGAATTTCCAGCATTTTGTAGGTTGGGTTCGGCCAAACAAAATGGTACAAAATGCAATTGAAAATGAATTTAAAATAATTGATATCACTAAGGATTGAACCCAACACATCATAACATGAAAG
This sequence comes from Solanum peruvianum, assembly GCA_027705065.1. Lineage (NCBI taxonomy): Eukaryota > Viridiplantae > Streptophyta > Magnoliopsida > Solanales > Solanaceae > Solanum > Solanum peruvianum. The sequence goes on along the minus strand of JAKWJD010001766.1, from coordinate 9,770,112 downwards.
CTACAAAAAAATCAACAAAATATTAAGACCAAAATGGATTAGAAGAGACTATATTTCCAGCCTGCTGGAAATTGTAGTCTCGGCCAACTTTTAAAAAATGAGCTTCGTTTAAATTTTTTTAAAATGTGAGGTCATTGGGGATTGAACCCATGACATCACTAAATGAAATTTTCATAAAAATTTCGTAAATATGCAAGGAAAAATAGATGTGGTGAGTGGGGATTGAACCCACAACCTCTTGGATAGGTGAAAAAGTTAAGAGATAAATTAAAAGAAGAATAATGAGCTTGTGGGGGATTGAACCCACAATCTCCTTGGCTTAAACTATAAAGGAGAGGAGAAAAAGAAAGGAAATATTATGGGGTTGATGGGGATTGAACTAGGGTCCCCCAAATCTGAAAAATGTGATTATCAAGTTTGAAATAAGATTAAGTATTGTCCAATGGATGTGAAATCGGGTTCCCTTGCCCGATTCCGTATTGACACATAAGTCATATGTAGGTGAATATTTAATGAATGCTGCCTCTAAAGATCGAAATCAATATCTTCGCATATCTACACGATGTATAAGTCTTGTACCACATAATCTTGGGTAAATATCAATAACTTAGAAAAACTATAATGAAGCCCCATGGCTTGTATATATAGACTCATAAGTCTAGCTTACATTTAAAATTAAGTGAACCTAAGATGTATGTGATAAAATGATGTAATCCTAAAAGGATTAAGTAAGAGTGTGAAACACACTAAATGACCAAGTGCATTGTCTTATGATGAAAGGAACAAAGAAATGATGAAATGAACAATGAAATGATTAAACCCTAGAAGAGATAAGTAAGAGTGTGAAACACACTAAATGACCAAGTGCATTGTCATATGATGAAATGAACATTCACATAAAATGTGGTGAGTAATTATGAAGAGAAAATGTTCTAAAGTTAATGAATGTGGTGAAAACATGATATGAGGCTAATGTAAAAGATGAGAGAAATCTCAAATGAGCCTAAGTAAATGTTACCAAAATGTACTCACCTATGAGAGTGTAAAGTTAAAGAAGAGACCAGTCTCTATGAACACTCAAATGGAAGTATTGAGATTAACAAACTTAATATTAATTATGAGATGAGAAATCATCTATTAATCTATGATGTCCTCATACTTGAAGCCAGCTTCCATGACGTTTGAGTTGAATGTAATTGAAATTTATACTAAGCATCGATAGACTAGCTATGAGCGGTGATGCCTTCTTTCGAGAAGGGAGGAGGTTCACGTAACTTTCATAAGATGAGACTGTGTGGCATGCTGGGTATGGGTCTCCTTGTATCTCCTAGTCTTCGAACCTATACTGCTAATATCGGGATCTGGCGGGGTTCGATTCCCATGTACGCTGGCATATTTTGGGTCACTTTGGCCGGTGATTCCACCTCTTTTCGGTGTGGGGTTTCATGACACTGGATTTCACGATGCTTACATGATCTATGTCGGTTAAAGTTAAAGTTCCCCATGAATGAATAAGGCCAGCCTCAAATGATGCACATAATGAAATAAATGTTACCAAAGGTGTTAGGATAGGATAATCAAGAGGTGAGCTAGACTTAAGTAATGACACTAGGTCATTCTTTATCATTGCACATCAAACCCGATGAAAGTCTTAAACTACATCCTTGGTATAATTGGTGTTTTACACTAGACTATGAATAAAATGAAAAGAAGTACGTATGAATGAATGAATCAGAATCTGTGTTTGCTAAAAAAAGGCTCCCTAGTTAAGGTCCCATATGTTGAGCCCTCATTTTTTGGAAGTCTTGATGTCAAATCCATGATTCCAAGGTCTCATGGCATATGGACTAATGATATGAAAAATGTTATGTGTTATATGCAACATGTTATGTGCTATGTGTTGTGTGCAATATGATAAGTGTGATGATACATGTTACTCTCATGACATGACTTTGCTAATCCAAATTTGAAAAACTCACTAACTTTCCAAATCCCAATTTGGCAAGTTCTCTGACTTGACTTTCCATAATCATGTTGTTAAGAAAGAGCTGTTCTTAATCATGCATGTCCTAGGTGTGTTCTTTCATATACCCATACTTAGTACAAGTGTGTACTAACCCTATACAACTATAAACTTTTAGGTGCAGGCCCATGTGGACGCTAGAGCTACAAGATCAACGGTGCAGTTATCCGGACGTCGAGCATTCATTTGGACTTGGTAGGACCTCATGCTTTCGAGGATGCTTGCCCATATACATTCTAGCTTAGTTGTAGGATTGAGCTAGTGGAGTACGTTCCACTAGCGTTTCTTTCCCAATTTTGTTTAGACATTGTATTGTTGCCCTTTTAGCAAGTACATCTTTATTGCTATAATAAACTGTTTCTTTCATTTGATGATCTTATCTTAATGTTAGATGGTTGATGGTGAACAATTACGTATGTAGTAGAATGTTTCGTAAGCATGTTAAGAAACAAAAAGTTTCAAATTTTCCGCTAAAATTAACCTAGACGAAGTAAGAATTACGTAAGTAGGCTTGATTGCAACCTCGAGTGGTCAACGATATAGATCTTGTCTAGGGTCTAGACTCTGGTCGTGAAAAAGTTGGTATTAGAGAACTAGGTTAAATTCTGAGTAGTTTCTAAGTCATGGTAGTGAAGGGCACCACTATCCTGAATTAGAGATTGCATGGTGCATAGAAAAATTTCCCTTCTTCTGATCTTATCGTGCCTTCTCTAATGTCTATTTCTTGATGTTAAGAGCGTATCTAACATCAACTCTTAATATTTAGAAAGATGAATACAAGGAGAAACGAAAGCATAACAACAAGGTGTTCCCAGGGAGAACCCACCTGCCAGCACCATGGTTGGCAGGTTAAGGGACTTCACGAGGATGAATCCTCCCGTTTACACTGAATCTAAGATTGCTGAGAATCTCGAGGAGGAGTGTACGGAATCTATGTTGCATGCCAGCATGGTCCTTTCCAGGCTTATGGTCCATGTCCAACAAGTGGAGGAAAACAGGAATAGGAAGCACACTAGGGCAGGGAATAGGTCAAGACAAGCTGATAAGAATTATTCAAGGAAGAGTAGAACTGAAATCAGGGATAAGCCCAGGTTTATGAAGGGACTCTCACACCAAGGGGAGTAAAGTTCGTCCAAGGATCGCTATGATAGGGATTCCAAGCCCAGAGTTAAGAGTAGGAAGTGTGTCAAACTTCATGGAGGAGAGTGTATGAGGGGATCTAATGCTTGTTAGATTTGTAACAAACTGGGTCACATGGTGAAGGATTGTCCGAATAGGAGAAGTCAAAAACAAGGGAAGAAGAGAGTTCAACCTAATGGTCCAAGTGTAGGGCTCCAAGGAGGCAATGATTCTTCGCACTCATGTCTTGGGGTGAAGGGGAAGGCACCTCTGGTGAAGTCTCGGGTGCGTATCATTAATTAGTATTTCATGTATTTGAATGTGCATCGTGTTTATGCACTAATATGAAGTTAATATGTTTGAGTCATCATGTTGGTTGTTGATTTGTATGAACTACATGTTTACTTATGTTGTATGCTTCGATGAGACTAGTTTAGGAAATAGTTCCTTAGTCTATTAATGTAAAGCTACTAGTAGGTTTCAAGGATGTGCACTATCATGTTAATATATGAATAAGATATTCACCAATGAGGAGTATTGAGTTACCTATGTATGCATACATTCTATAGATGACTTATTTATTGTTAGTAAAGCTTAGTGTCAATCGGGGACGAATGTTCCTAGGGGGGGGGGATAATGTAACAACCCTAAAAATGGATATGCTAAGTAATGCATAATATGTCTAGAATGCCAACGATTAGACCGGGTTCAAACGGATTGATGCGCGTAGAACCAAACCTCGAAACCCTTTCTACATACAAGAAAACTAACTTGGGGAGTTATTTGAGCTAGGAAATGTTGGGTCCAACCATGTAGGGCTCTCGAATACGAAGATTTACTTGAAGGAGTCTTTATCGAACTTAAAAAGGGAAAATCTTAGGTTTGGAGGGTCTAGGGGTAAAATGGTCTTTTTCCAGGACAAGGGTAGTATTGTAATTACCCTAAATATATAATTAATTATTTAATTAATAACATGGAAGGTCATTTTGGGAGAGACAGCCGAAATTGGGCTCTTGAAGTGAAGTCGTGCTCCACCCGGGTACGAACCTAGTGGAAGCAATGAATTAAATTGTTTTTAACTTAAGTTGGTAAATTAATGTAATTAACTTATATTTACTATCTTATTGAAAATAAAAGTAAATCATATTTTCAATAATTAAATAAAAACCTTATTTGAATAAATCATAAACTAGACTCCTAAACCTAAGAGAACTCTTCTCTCCCACGCTCATCTCTCTCTCTCATGTCTCTATCACTCTAAATCAAGATTCTCTCTGCCAAATAACTTCAAAAAACAGTAGGTAAACCAAATTTTTTCACACTTGAAGAACTCACAACGAAAATATAAGAATATAAACAAAATCAATCACGTAGGCGAAGAGAAGTTTGTCCGCCAAGTTAGTGTTGACTTTGAGGGGATTTGGACGTGATTTTCGGAGATGATTTTGGGAAGCAAGTCGAGGTTTGAACGTCATAAAAGGTATGGGTTTTCTTACTCTGGGTACCTTTCCCAAGAGACCCTTAAGGTGTAGATGAATCTACTCAAAAACTAGGGTTGTTCCCGTTCCTATCGAACTCCTTGTCCCTAGTATCCCTTTAATCTCAATGTGAAATAGGTTAGAGATCATGTTGTTGGTATGTTTGCTGGCAGTGTAAGTATGAAGTTTGATTTTCGTGATAATGTGCTTGGAGGTGTAAGCAGGTTAAGTTATGTAAACAGAAAGTATGTGAAAAATGATATGTTTTTATGGTCGAATTTTATGTGCGAATGTTTGTGTAAATCATGAGGTGTCAAAGTGGTGTAATGTTGCTGGATGAAATGGTAATAATTGGCTGAATATAATCATAAAAATATTACACTTAAGGATGCACCAAATAATCCATGAAATTCCTTAAGAATTAACATATGAATGATGATAAAAAGTAGCTGAAAATAGTGAGCAAATTTCCACCATTTGGTAGGTTGGGTTTGGCCAAACAAAATGGTACAAAATAAAATGAAAAATGAATGTAAAATAAGTGAGATCACTAAGGATTGAACCCAAGAAATCATTACATCAAAGCTATAAAAAAATCAACAAAAGATTAAGACAAAAATGGATTGGAAGAGACTAAATTTCCAGCCTACTAGAAATTGTAGTCTCGGCCAACTTTTAAAAACATGAGCTTCGTTTAATTTTCTTTAAATGTGAGGCCATTGGGGATTGAACCCATGACATCAAATGAAAATTTCATTAAAAATTTGTGAGAAAAATGCAAGGAAAAATAGATGTGGTGAGTGGGGATTGAAGCACAACCTTTTGAATGGATGAGAGAGTTAGGAGAAAAATAAAAGAGAAAATAAATGTGAAGAGTGGGGATCAAACCCACAAACTCTTGGATTCGTGAGAAAGTTAAGAGATAAATTAAAAGAAAATTAATGAGCTTGTGGTGGATTTAACCCAGAATCTCCTTGACTTAAATGAAAAAGGAGAGGAGAAAAAGAAAGGAAATATTATGAGGTTGATGGGGATAAAACTAGGGTCCCCCAAATCTGAAAAATGTGATTATCATGTTTAAAATAAGATTAAGTGTTGTCCAAGGGATTCAAAATCGGGTTCCTTTGCCTGATTCCGTATTGACACATAAGTCATACGTAGGTAAATATTTAATGAATGCTGCCTCTAAAGATCAAAATCAATATCTTGGCATATCTAGAAAATGCGTAAGTATTGTAACACATAATCTTGGGTAAATTTGAATCACTTAGAAAAACTATGAATGAAGCCCAATGGCTTGTATGTATAGACTCATAAGTCTAGCACACGTTTAAAAGTAAGTGAACTTAAGATGCATGTGATGAAATGATGTAACCCTAAAAGGGTTAAGTAAGAGTGTGAAACACACTAAATGTCCAAGTGCATTGGCGTATGATGAATTGAACAACAAAATGATAAATTAACAATGAAATTATGAAACCCTAGAAGGGTAAAGTAGAAGTGTGAAACACACTAAATGGCCAAGTGCAGTGGCATATGATGAAATGAACATTCACCTAAAATGGGTTGAGTAATTATGAAGAGAAAATGTTCTAATGTTAATGAATGTGGTGACATACATGATATGAGGGTAATGTAAAAGATGAGAGCAATCTCAAATGAGCCTAAGTAAAAGTTACCAAAATTACTTACATATGAGAGTGTAAAGTTAATGAAAAGACCTGTCTCTATGAACACTCAAATAAACGTATTGAGATTAACACACTTAATATTAATGATGAGATGAGATATCATCTATTAAGATATGATGTCCTCATACTAGAAGCCAGCTTCCATGACGTATGAGTTAAATGTAATGGAACTTTATACTGAGCACCGATAGACTAGCTATGAGCGGTGATGCCTTCTTTCGAGACGGGAGGAGGTTCACGTAACTCTCATGAGATGAGACTGTCCGGCATGCCGGATATGAGTCTTCTTATATCTCCTAGTTTTCGAACCTAATCTACCAATATAGGGATCTGACGGGGTTCAATTCACATGTACGCTAGCATATTTTGGGTCACTTTGGCCGGTGATTCCACCTCTACTCGGTGTGGGGTTTCATGACACTGGATTTCATGATGCTGATATGATCTATGTCGGTTAAAGTTAGTGTTCCCATGAATGAATGAGGCCAGCCTCAAATGATGCACATAATGAAATGAATGATACCAAAGATGTTAGGATACGATAATCAAGAGGTGCGCTAGACTTAAGTAATGATACTAGGTCATTCTTGATCATTGCACAACGAACCTGATGAAAGTCTTAAACTACATCCTAGGTATAGATAGTGTTTACACTACTATGAATTGAATGAAAAGAAGTACATATGAATGGATGAAGCAAATGTGTTTGCTAAAGAAGGCTCCCTAGTTGAGGTCCCATATGTTGAGCCTTCATTTTTGGGAAGTCTTGATGTCAAGTCCATGATTCCAAGGTCTCATGGCATATGAACGAATGATATAAAAAATATTATGTGTTATATGCAACATGTTATGTGCTATATGTTGTGTGCAATATGATAAGTATGATTATGCATGTTACTCTCATGGCATGACTTTGCTAATCAAAATTTTGAAAGCTTACTAACTTTACAAATCCCAATTTGGCAAGTCACTGACTTGACTTTCTATAATCATGTTGTTAGGAAAGAGCAATTCTTAATCATGCATGTCCTTGGTGTGTGCTTGCATATACCCATACTTAGTACAAGTGTGTACTAACCCTATACAACTCTAAACTTTTAGGTGCAGGCCCATGTGGACGCTAGAGCTATAGGATCAATGCTACAGTTATCCGGACGTCGAGTATTCATCCGGGCTTTGTAGGCCCTCATGCTTTCGAGGATGCTTGCCCATTTACATTCTAGCTTAGTTTTAGGATTGAGCTAGTGGAGTATGTTCCACTAGCGTTTCTTTCTCGTTTTTGTTCAGACATTGTATTGGTGCCATTTTGGCAAGTACATCTTTATCTCTATAATGAACTGTTTCTATCATTTGATGATCTTAAGTTAGATGGTTGATGGTGAAAAATTACGTATGTAGTAGAATGTTTAGTAAGCATGTTAAGAAACAAAAATTTTCAAATTTTCCGCTAAAATTAACCTAGACAAAGTAAGAATGATGTAAGTAGGCTTGTCTGCGACCTCTAACAGTTCAACGACGCTGGTCTCGTCTGTGGTCTAGACTTTGCTCTTGACATAAACAGTGGAAAATTAGGGTTGGGAAAGAGGGAGAAAAGGTGAGCCCAACGGATTCTAAGCCCATCCCCCCAAAAATTCAAAATTCCTTTCCCCAAAATAAGGGGACACACCTTCTGTCAAAATCGAATCTGTCCTTGAAAGGGAAAGACCAATGGACGAAACGGATGAACTTTACCGTCCTCGCCACTTGACGTGGCGTGTTCTGTTATCGTCAAGGACAAAAATGCATCTGTTGGACAGCGGACCATTTAAGTATTTAAATCACTTGGTTAAAAGACGTAATGACAAAATTTAAATTAGCGAGTTTTTTAAGTTTGACGGTATAAATTAATTGATAACCGCCTGGCGAAATGAATTACGACTATAAAATCGTCCCGAATCAAATTTTGAAAATACCCTATAGAAAATTTGAAATGTTTTTTGGACGACTTTTAAAATATTTGTAAAATACTAGTTATATTCGAACTTTTAGAGTATCACTTCGATAAAATAACGAGAAATGTTTAAAATGACTTCTCCAAAATATTTAAAATTTTACTAATCATTTTGAACGGCCTAAAGCATGAGAAATTCAAAAATTAATTCTTGTTGGCGAGGGTCAAAATTGGATGTTAACAATAGATTCCATGCTTACATTGTAAATCTATTTCTAATCTATAAAGGATTTAGATATTTGTTTTGTTTTTGTAAATGTCTAAATTAGTTAGGGTTTATTGATTTAGTGGGCAACATTTTTTTGTTGCTTAGTCAAATTCTAAGTCATCTAGAGTTAGGTGGTTTAGTGGGCGGCGTGGTATCCACTTAGCAAAGTCTAAGTCATCCGGAGCGTGGTGGTTCAGTGGTCGGTGTTGTATCTGCTTAGTCAAATTCTAAATTATCTAAAGTTAGGTGGTTTAGTAGGCAGTGTTGTATCCCTTAGAAAAAGTCTAAGTTATCTAGAGATGATAGCTTAGTGGGCAGTGTTGTATCTGATTAGGCTCTTCAAGCAATAGGGTTATTGCTTGGTCATGAGATCAATAACTTCTTCTGACATTATTGTAATAGGGTTTCAATTTTTCTTGTGAAGATTAGTGAAAACGGTTGAAAATCATGTGCAATAGGTCGTGGTTTTACTTCCTTGAGCAAGGAGGTTTCCACGTAAATTGCTTGTGTTGTGTTCTTCATATTGTTTACTCTTCTGCACTGTTCTTGTTGTGTCAAGTGACCTGGTTTGTTGACTGATAGTGGACGCCTACATTCCATCACTTCTATTTTCGTCTTCATTTATAATACTTGCAAACCGGCTTGTAGTAACCATAGAAAGTTGCTATATCACACTTTTTTCCATTGTGTTGTCCATAGAGGATTGCCTCACTGATATTGGGTAATCTTCTACAACAATCCAAAGTAAAAAATGGTATCATATGAATAAAGATTCTTGGGGTTCCCAATGATGTTGTATTCATATTCATTCATTTCCTCTACGCAGCCTGGCATACCAAATGTTTTGCCTTGTGTTTCCTTATATATCTATTTAGGTCTAATGTTTCATTTAAATTGTACTGGATTACATTACATGGCAAGAAGACCATGGTAGGCTTGCCCAACGCTTAGTAACGGTGGTGAGTTATCTTTCAATGGCCTTCTTGATACAATTTATAACACAAGGGAGTAATGTGAATAGTTACACACTTACAATGCTTAACAACCCATTGTAAGAATACATATATAGCTTCATATGTTAGTAGCTCTCATATCTTAACGGGGTGCAATGTATCATGTTACAATAACGGGGTTGGCAAATTTTAAGTCTAAGTTAAACATCATTTGTAAAGATAGAAGAATTTTGCGGAAAGCTGTATTTTTGTATATTACATTAACCATCGTTAAATACATAAGGAGGAGCAGATATTGCTACAATACAAAGGAAACTAAATGAAAAGAATCAAAGATTACATGAATAAAGGATACAAACAAGATATGGAAGATCTAAAAGACTGTAAAATCATAAAGAGTAAATAAAATATATCGTGAGATTTTCATCCTGATTATGCCCCCGCAAGATAGCTGGTGGTTCAACAACACTTATCTTGGATCAGTGAGAGAGGAAACTGGCAGAAACACGATGAACAATAAAGGACTTATCTTGAACCAACCCCAAACAAAGTGATAATCCAAGTCAAGATGTTTTATACATGTGTGGGAAGCTTTTAGTAGAGAAAAGTGGAACCAAGGTTATCACACCAAAAGTGTATGGTATGGAGGAGCGGAGCTATTTGAGAAGATTGACAGTCCAAATTGTTTCAGCAATAGTATTGACAATGGCTTTGTACACAACTTCAGTGGAGGAGCGAGCTATTGTTCGTTGCTTCTTAGACAACCAACTCATAGGAGAGTCGCCGAGTAAGACAACATATGCACCAGTAGAGCATTGGCCATTGGACATCAGGATTACCACCCAAATCAGAATCTGAAAAAAGTGATTAGGTTTAAATGTGCAACTGGTCGAATGAGTAAACAGAGGTGATTGGTACCTTTTATATACCGTAATACCCTTTTTTGCGCTTGCAAATATTGATAGGAGGGTTTGTGCATGATTGAGATAAAAGTTTGACAGTAAAGGCAATGTATATCCTTGTGATATATAAATATTGAAGAGAGCCAATGAGATGCTTGTAGATTTAACAATCAGTAGGCGGAGATCCATCATCTAGTTTCAAAAAGGCCGAGGAATTAGAAGATCAATAATATACTTCTTTTAAGAGAGATACAAACTAGTGGATTGGCGACAAACTTCAACACCGAGAAAATATGTCAAGAGAGATAAGTCTTTAAGAGAAAATGGACAAGAAAATGCACCATTAATATGATAAAGCGTGGACTTTGAAGATCCCGTGAGTATGATATCATCCACATAAAGGAGAAGAAATACAATAGAGTCTGTGCCACAGAGAATTAATAGAGAAGGATCTGATTGTGAGCATACAAAACTAATAGAAGTGATAAAGTTCTTGAACTTTGTATACCATGCACGATTAGCTTGACGGAGTCAAGTAATTGCTTTATGAAGTTTACACACATGAGTAGGATAGCTTTTATGAGTGAACCCAGGTAGTTGATCCATTTAACTTCTTCAGCTAGTGTTCCTTGAAGGAAAGCATTATTTACATCGAGCTGATAGAGAGGCCAGTTAAAGTATACAACAAATGTCAGTAGGAGAAAAATTGTAGTTGGCTTGACCACTAGGCTGAAAGTAGACGTAAAGTCTACACCTAGCCGTTGATGAAAACCCTTGGCTATCAATCTTCCTTCGTATTTGTGTATTGAGCCATCTTATTTGTGTTTAATTCGAAAAACCCACTTGCATCCAATTACATTCCGTGCTTGAGATTTAGGAACTAAACTTCAAGTATTGTTTTTAACAAGAGCGGCAATCTCCTCACACATTGCATCACACCAAGGATCATGTTGAACTGCCTGTTTGTAAGTTCAGGGAACCATTGTTCTGTCAGTAGAAAGAACCAATGAAGAGTAGTATTTAGGCCTTTTAGGCTTAAAATATTATGCTGAGAGCGAGTATCAACATGTTATAAGTGGTTGAAGGGGAGCAAAACTTACTTGTTGCAAAGGAGAGGCAGAAATATCTTCACTCAAGGCAGGAATAGTCGTAGAAGATAAGGGACTAGTCTCTTTATCCTGGGTAACAGAAGGAGATGTGGAATGCAAATGTGTTTGAAATGGGGATAAAGAAGATGATGGTGGAGTGTACTCCGTTGGTAAAACACGAGCTGACATAGGCACTAATGGAAAATCTATAAGAGACACGGGAGGAGATATGGTTTCATGATGAAATGGGTAGTTGGTGGTTGAGTTATCAACCCATGAATGTATTCCTTGTGGTGTAACCTGATGTAGCCCATGATGAATAGATTCAAAAGAAAAACTCGTCTCCTCAAATATTAAGTGATGAGAGAGAAATATTTTAGAAGTAGATAGATCAAGGCATTGGTAACAATGGTGGGTGACAGAGTAACCATGAAAGACACAAAGGCGAGATTTTGGTTTCATTTTATGGTTATCATAGGGTTTTAACCAGGGATAACGTAAGCAACGAAAGGTACGAAGAGATGAATAATCGGGGTTGACATGAAAATGGCTTCAAATGGAGACCTTCGTTGAAGTATAGGTTTGGGCATATGGTTGATGAGGTGCACGATAGTTTGCTCACAAAATAGAGGAACAAAAATAAGATTGCGATGAATAGATAGAGCACATAAAGCTTCTTTTAGAACAAAACGATAGAAAGTGGGCAAAGTAGTATGGCATGTGTGGGTTATTTTAATATTGTTACCATCACCAACTATAACATTATCCTTCCATGTGTACTCAGAGTAAGCGTGCAGATTCTGAGTATTTGAGGTAATGTGATATGATGCACCAGTATCCATGATCCAATTTGGATTAGTTGATCCAGTAGTCGATGACAAATTAGTTTATGGTTCATTCATATTGTGACTTTGAGAGCGAAAACACGAGCAATATGTCCATATTTGTCACACAGTTGGCACTGAACTCAAGCTCTATTGTTGGAGTTCCGAGAGCGCCAATTATTATTATTGGAATTTTGCTGATTATTGTTTCTTCCTGAATTAGGGTTGTTTGATGGACTAAATAGTTACCACCAGATTGGTTGGTTAGGTTGTTGTTCTGGTGTTGTAGATTAACTTGTTTTGACTGCTGATTAAACTGGGCAGTAAGAGGACCAGTAAGAGGGGGCATCTCAGGATTGGGTGTGTGAAGAAGGAACAATTCACGACTGCAAAGTTTTTCATAAGCTCTTCATAAGTGATGGGATTTTCACGAGCATAAATCGTAGAGCTAATGGCATCATATTTTTGTCCAAGGCTGCTAATCACTTTGATGACAAGTTCATTATTGTTAATGGGAGAGCCAGGAATGGCTGTTCTTCTAATATGGCTCGAATCTCATTGAGATATCGAGTAATGGACTTGGTTCCCTTAATAAGGCGGCTGAGTGAATCACGAAGAATGTAAATACGAGTTTGAATTTTGTTGGCATATTTTTGGCGCTAACTAAGCTATATGCACAGAAGATGCAGAGGCAATTAGAGGAGCTATGGTTGGATCAACAGATGTCATAAGAGCATGACGAAGAAGGCGTCGCCGCCATGGTTGATAGTTTGGATCAGTTGGAGATGGACAAGGAAAGACACCATCAATGTAGGAAGTGATATCATAGACCAGGGAAAGAGCATTCGCATCAAATTATGCTTTCCAAGTGACATAATGGGCGCTGCCAGCAAGACGTATAGATAGTTGGGTAGGCTGATTGATGGAAAAAAGTTGACTTTATTGATTTAATGATTCATGACTATTTGAGAGGGGGAGAATCCTGAGTTTTGATTACTGGTGGTAGGATTGGCTGGATTTGCAAAGCCGAAGTATTATTGTCAAGTTGTTAGGCATGGTGGGAAAAAAGGAACAAGATCGCAAACCATTAGAGCGTGAGATGCTATGATACCATAAAGATAGAAGTATTTTGCAGAAAGCTGTATTTTTTTATATTACATTAACCATCTTTAAATACATAAGTGGAGCAGAGATTGCTACAATACAAAGGAAACTAAATAAAAAGAATCAAATATTACATGAAATAAGGGATACAAACAAGATATGGATGACCTAAAATATTGCAAAATAAGATAAATTAAAGAGAATATATCTTAGATTATCTTTCCTTATTACTTTGGTTGCTCGATCACTGATTTATATCACCTGTTTGTCGTACTAAAGTTATGAAGAAAGAGAAATGAAGAAGTTTGTTCTTCATCTGTTAGTATTATCACATTCTTACTTAGTACTATCACTTAATACAGTCTGCATATGCCTTTTCGAGCAGAGTTGATTGAGCCTTGAAAATGTGATAGATGTGCTTCAGTTGGGAAGGAACTGTGATGCACCATTCTAACACTCCAAAAAGTCAAGACCTAATATAGAGACTAACATAAGTGTTTAGGGGTTTAGATATTGTTCTAAGACCTAAAATAATGTTTATAAGACATCCGAGAAGTTTTAGAGACAAGATGTCAATGAACGTCCATGACGTTCAGAAACTAGCTTAATTTGAACTAGTTGACGTCGCTAAGTTTGGTGAAGGTTTCATGGGTCAAATGAAGTCTAATATTTTTAAAAATACTTTGAATAGATAAATTATAGTATATAGGATCTAAATGTCCAATAATGATGTCCCAAGGACCACCCGAGTGTCCTTGAGGAGGACACCAATATGGGTGGGTAGGCTGCCCAAGCAGCCTGCGTCAGTCAATAATCAGTGGGCTGCTGTGCGATACGAAATCCATACGGCCCCTACTACCTCTATTCATTTTAAAAAAAATAAAAATGTGTGTTGGCCTCGCAACGCGAAGCCACTTCCCAGATTCGGTAAAATCATATTTTTGACATTTTGACTTCACAAAAAGACCAAATTAAGTGAGGGGTGTTTTGGATAATTTAAAGGGTGATTATATATAGCCTAAGGTTCATCTTATAGTCATTCTCACTCATCCAAACTCAATTCGCAAAACAAAACACAAAAACTCTCATCTCTTTCTACTTTCTCTCTCCCCAATTCCTCCATGAAGAAGGAAGAAAGCTTGAAGAGGAAGGTGATTTCTCTAGGATTTCACTTCAATTTCGTGGATTTATATTTATTAAGGTATGGGTTCTTAACTCTTGGAATTCCTTTTTCCAAGAGGTCCTTTCAAAGTTGATTTCTAAATTACCCAATTCCATGGGGTTTTCCAAATCTAATGGGTTTTCTCCTAAACTTCGAATTGATGATAAATTGTGATTTCCAATGACTAATTTAGTATATATTGTTGATTAGTTGATGTTAATTGATGCAATTTCATGTTGATCATGTTTCTTTCCCAATTTCCTCAAATCTTGGATCTTGATTGTAAATTGATGGGAATTGAAGTATTAATTGATCATTAGACTTGTTTTTATCTATTTTGATTCATGTATGGATTGACTAGGGAAAGGTATTTTTGAGATTGGATCAAATTCTTGATGAACCCTATTTCCCCTAACCCTAGTTCATGAATTCATATTAATTAAATAGTGATGATGCAATTGACCTAGTTCTTGAGTTAATTACTATTGATACTACACCTACTGCTGGAAGTAATTGGTTGGCTAATGGTAGAATCATGATGATGGATATTGAAGGAGATTGAGTAAGTATTTATGATCCTAACCTTTACTTCAATTATGATGGCTTGTGATTGATGATGTAGTTCAATTGAAGCATGACTTGTGATTAGCCTAAGGTGTTGGTATGATTTTGAATTAGAATGTCTTGACTATGTGATTGTGAGATTAAGTTTTAAGATAAAATGATATAAGGTTGGTTATAAAGTACCTATTTGCCTTATTATGACATGATGAGGATGTTATGCTAATCTCACCTATGAGGGTCACCATGAAAGAATATTCTAATGCAATTCCTAATGAGCTAATGACAATGACTGTACAAGGGATTAGACCCTATGACCTAAAATAATCTTATGATTGATGAATAAAGACATTTCAAAAGGGACTATAGCTTAGCACCGAGTGATCTTGTAGATGAGGGGTGACACCTTCCCAAGGAGGGAAGGTAGGGTTCACCATAATCCTCACGGAGTAGATAGCCTCATAGTCCAAAAATGGCATAAAGTGATGTCTCCATGACATCCCCCGATCTCCATAGACTGTTACCACCATAGGAATACTAGCTAATGGATCCACCTAGATGCTATGTTCATGTTTGGTTCTATTGTTTCTAGTAGACCACCTTCCATCGGTGTAAGGTTACAACAATGGACCACACTTAATTCTTGTGGTCTATGTCATCTAAGGCAAGTGTTCTCAAAAGTAAAATGATGTAATGGACCATACACTAACAAGGGTGACTTGAGAGGTTTGACTTACCCTAGGTAGGGGTATGGGACTCCACCTATGCCTTGAATCCTTAGGAGGTTGTTCTTGTGTTCTTATAATGTATATGCTTTGAATATGATGACTTTACATGTTAATGATCCTATTGTTGTTAGTTTCATACACGAACATGCTATTGGTCTATATTGCTAAATGTGAAAATGACTACTATTGATGATATGTTATATTAAGTTGGACGTTGCTTATGATCCTTTGTCCTTTGTTTGGTTTACTTGAGTGAGTAAGGTTATAGGGATTTACTTGGTCATTGCACTTGTAGGCTAAATAATGTGTTATGGGTAAGGGCCTTGCTTATGTTATGATGTTATGAACTCTTATACATACTTTTTGATGTTATGAAATTGATGTTGGAGTTGTTTTGATTATGTACTCAATTATGTGGATATACATGTTGACTTGACTATACTTGTTAATGTTGGTCTTGTGTTGTACATAGGTTTGAATTATGGATTATGTAATTGTTGGTCTATATGGGTTCGTGATTATGCATAAGGCTTTTCAAAGTACTTTAGCATGGTTTTAAACAAATGTCCTCTTTAACATGATTTCAAATGTTTTATGTGCATATACTCATACTTAGTATAAGTGTGTACTAACCCCATTTTTATGTTTACTACAAATTATAGGATCCTTCCGTTTAGCTTATAGAAGGCCTTTGAAGACTACTTAGATATTTTCAAAGTGTTCGGTATGTCCTCATTTTTCGAGGACAATGTCACTATCTTGCTATTTGATGTTGTTTAGTCTAAAATACAATTTAGTTCATTCTGTTTCTTTGTTGACTTTGTATATGCCTATATAAGGTCTTTATTGTAATGAAGTACAGGTTGAACCCAAGATGTTTTATTCGACTTAGATGGTTTAATATGATACCTATTTCTAGACTTCTTATAAATCTATATGGTTTATATTACGTATGTGAAATAAAAGTAAAAGCCTATGTATTGCTTCCTATACGAAGGGTCTATGTTTACTCGATATAAATATTATGTTTATGTAGAGGTCTATGTAAACTTCAATGTAGAAGTATCATAAAAAAAGTTTTAAATTTTCCGCTAATTTAACCTATGAAATGTAATGACGAATGCTAAGAGGCTAGTCTTAGTCCTCAAACAGAAAGACGATACCAGTTACGTTTAGGAAGTTCTCCGCGGATGTGACAACCATGACTTATAGTTGTTTGTATTTGTATGGTAGTGAGGAACTTCATAACCATATCATGCTCCAAGGGATGGAAGGTGATGAGACGTGCTAACCTTATGCTTGAACAATAACTTCTATAATATGTTGTTGATGAAGATTTGATAACACAGTAACTAGCTAACACTTCATGTTTCGGAGAATGTTAAAACTTCCATGAAGTACTAGTAACAATGACTATCTTTCTGGAACCTATGGGCTTACTGTTTAGTGTAAAAACATTTGCTTCTACATGGTTATTGGAACTCTTTACTTTTGAAGCATTTGTTATGTATCATTTATCCCTCATTGGATTAATCAATACCTATTTCTAAGGATTCATTTGTTCGTACTTAATGGAGGTACAAATTTTAATGATTTAGACATTTTACCATTATGAACTGATATAAAGGATTATATTCATACAAAATTACATTTTAATTCCATAGAGCGACTTAAAAATCATTTAAGGGCCTCAAAACTATATGTTTGAAATATATACACCCATTGATGGGTTGATTAGTAACTTGCTCCATGGATGAAGTAAGTTACAACTCCACTAAATAACTCCCTATAGTAAAAGAAGAAGAGTTATGTGTTCTTGAATGGAGTGGGAGTTATAGGATAAGGAGTGATGTAACTCTTGAATGAATAAGAGTTACAAGTCTTAATCTTGTCCTACAAAAGGGAGAACTTGGGATCATCCACAAACAACACAAAACAACACAAGAAAAGATTTCATTAGATAAAGAGTGTAGTTGTTGTGAAAAATAATACAAGACCCCATAGTAATTTTGTGAGAAATCGTTTAGGCAATTGGTGGTGATAGCACTTGATCCTACAACAAGAAGGTATGTATAATTCCTCATAAATCTCCGGGCTCAAATCTTTGTTTGAATCGGAGCAACTTTTGTTATATGTTATTATCTTTTCACCATTGCATCATAAAAATTTAGAGATAAGCGGTTTTCGATTTTATTACTTTTCGAAAAGTTTTTCATTTTTTATATAGACGTACAGAATTTTGGTAAAGTTATCTACTATAGTGCACTGAAAAATCTGGAAAAATCCACATGTTAATGAAAAGATATTTTCGCAGCTTTCCATCAATATATTATCTGTAAAATTCTTATATAGGATGAAGGAGATATGGGTATTGAAAGTTGGCTTCCAAAGAAAAAAAAATGCTGGAATTTTCAGCAAGACTGCTCTACTTTCAAGCTCATTTTCTCCCCCTTTCTGTTTTCTGATGTGGGCAAGACATATATCACTGGAAATATACTTTCAAAACCTTTCCAACGATATATTATTTGTAATTTTTTGACATAGAATAAATGAGACATGAGTGCTGAAAGTTCACTGTTTGAAGACATAATTGGGATTTTTTTTTCGTTCTAAATGTTTTCCAGGAAAAAAATTTCAAAATAAATAAGTAATCCATGATTATGGTTTATGTAATTTGTGTGAGAGATGTATACATAAATCTTTCAATATACATGTCTCACACAAATTACATAAACCATAATCATGGATTACTTAATTATTGAGTGGGAGTTCTTATTGATAGACAATTTTTCTTCTTTAGAACTATCATAATTTATTAGCGCACAATTGATTCAAAAAATAATATTGATGTGCTTAAAATTACATGTGATGAAAGTAAGACAAACTTAGACTTTTGAACATGGGATTCTAGCTAAACAATATTAATTTGGATGCAATTTTGCGGCAAACAAAAAAAATGTATTTTGTGCTATGTCTTCTATGTGTGTAGATAAACTTATGAAATGACTTCAAAGACTTTCATTGTTTTATTTAATAAGGGTGAAAAATGAAATGGTGATAATTATGACATTTGACATCGTAAGATTCAATATATTCTTGAAGAGCAAGAGGTTTTGGAGACCCTAAACCATGTGATGGTCGAGCTAGCGGGTGAAGACACCCAACAATATGAGAGAAATGTTGAGACTTTTCAGGTCCGGAGAAGAAAGATAGTATTGCTTGCATAACATTGCTGAGTAGTACGGCTGATAATCTTATGTCTGAGTTAAAATCTTATCCAGCGGCCTAAGCCATGTGGATAGCACTGAAAGATAAGTTTGGTGGCACTTCTTCTACAAAACATAGGAGGTTGACCAGTAAATTTGACACATATAGACTGATCCCTAATTCATCGATAAGGCAACATTAAGACAGATGTCAAATGTGATACGAGAACTAAAATCAGTTAGTCATAATCTTTCTAATGAACAACAAGTGCCAACTGTTATAAGATCTCTTCCTGGTAGTTGGGGATATATGAAAATTCATATGACACACAATGAAAGAACCAAGTCTTTTGAAGACATTGAGCACCATCTTGTTCTTGAAGATGAGCATTGTGACACTTCGAAAGCAACTGATCAAACTTTTCTAGCTGAATTTGCTGGGACTTCTAATCCGAAGCAAAAAAACAAGGACAAGAAAGAATGGAAGAAAAACTGGGTCCGATAATTAAATAAGAAGGATAATCTAAAATTAAGAAGAGAGGAAAATGTGGTGCTAAAAAGAATGTTATTGCCAATGTGGAGCGTTATTCTTGTCACAAGATGGGTCATTTTGCACGGAATTTCTCAGCAAAATAAGGTAACATCATGTACTAAAATTCCTCATTTTGCTTATGTATCTAGTACTACAGTAATGGAAGATTCTAATACTTTGTGGACTTTTGACTCAGGAGCCACAAACCACATAGCTAGAGACAAAGGATCATTTCTTGTATAGACTACCTTCAGCAGAAGATGGCTTTATATAGGAAACAATGCATCAATTGAAGTGAAAGGAATCTGAACATGCAAACTAGAGTTTCAAGGTGGATGAATCCTTCTCCTGCATTTGCTTCTCTCAACCATCTAACATCTACAAAGATTACTCTTTCTGATAAACCAATGTCATTGTTAGTCTCTCTCCAAAATGTTTCTTCAATATTAGGACAATTCTCTTCCTATAAATCATTCAAATCCATTGGATCTTTATGTCTTCCATAATATATATTTTTCTCAATTGTGTCTTCTACAAAAAAAACATGATGTACTTAAGATGCTAGTACAAAAGGATCATTCGTGCTACATTTTTTATTGAAGTATACCCGAGTCAATCCATATTCATAAACTTCGTTATAAAACCAATCACATCTAATAAGTACAACACTAAAGCAACCCCAATAATCAATCTCAATGATATCTTAAATAATTCCATAATATATAACTATTCCATTGATAGGATTTTGGTCCCTAGCGCTAGCAAAACTATCTGTTGATGCTGACAAAGTAAATCCACTATTTTGAGTCTTGCAAGGGGCATCCCTTGTCTTTGTATGAAATCTATATCCAGTAATGAAATATCTAGTATATCTTTTAGCTACACAATTAGTCCCTTTAGCTATAATCTTAAATGATTGGATACTTCAATATTAATAACTTTATCCCTAAACCAATCACTGAATTCGCTTCTATGGATTGTGCTTTTACCCTTGCATTTCCTCTAGTACAATTATTAATTAAATTCTTATGTTCCCTGCAAGAATGATATGTAATTTAATCAATGTAAAACACATTATCATAAATATAAATGATGTTTAGAAACAAATGACTATTTGATCTTACTCAATGAATGTTTCTACTTTTTCATCTCCAGTATTGAACAAAACATATCGATGAGCTCCATACCTTTTGTGATTCTCCATGTTAAAAGTATTTCCTTTCCTTTTATTCGTACTTCTGTTTGGATGACCTGTCTTAGGAAACAAAGGTAAAGCATCACCTTTCTTTGTTTGATTGTCCTCATCATCCTCGGTTTGATACCTACTAAATCTTGTCTTCACCTTATTAGGTAGGTATCTCGAAATAAAGGTCAAATAGTCTATAGTTGAAAAAACCTCTACTATTGCCCCTTTTGGATTTTTTTATTATGAACAAGCTTCTTGAAGTCACACATAGTTCTTTCAGTAGAATACATCCAATGCAAATGAGTGGGGTTTCCGAGCTTAATTTCATCCACTAAATGAATAGGAATGTGTCATTATATAAAAAAAAGATGGAGGAAAAAACTTTTCAAGCTCACATTTTATATCTATGATTTCAACCTTCAACTGATCAAGATCGCTTCTTATTATAACCTTACAACGTATGTCTCTAAAATAATTCCCCAACCTAATTATGACCAATGACACATTCTTGGGCAACACTTTTCTGACAGCAACCTTGATCAAGTAATGTAATATGACATGAGCATCATGGATTTTGCATCCTGATACTTTCATATATTCAACTTGCACATTACCTGATATATTAGAGAAAAATCCTTTTGGTAATTTGGAATCTTTTAAAACAGTTCATCTGGTTTCATAGAGAAACAAGCTTTAGCCAAATGAATATTTCCAGTATCACAATATTTTACTGCTTGAAGCTCTTTGTGTATCCTCATCTCATGCAAATCAGAGCGAGAATTCATATGATCTTTGGACTTTCCAAGTATATCCAATAAAGTCCCAAGAAAATTGTTACAAATATTCTTCTCTATGTGCAGCACATCAAGATTGTGCCTCAATTTGTTGGTTGCTTAATATGGCAACTCAAAAAATATGGATTTTTTCCATGGACCATTATTCTTTCATTTTCTTTTCTTTTGTCACTTTCCAAAAACATTATTGAATTCATGAAGTTCTTCAAGAACCTGTACGCGTGATAAGGGAGTAGGTGCAACTCTATGCTCCTCTTTACCATTAAAGAATTTTTTATCTCTTCTATATGGATGATCATGAGGTAAAAGTGCTTGATGACCCAAATAACACATCTTACGACTATGTTTGAGATATTGAGAACAAGTATTATGATTACAAGTGGGGCAAACCCATTTTCCCTTGGTATTCCATCCGGAAAGCATTCCTAATGCTGGAAAATCACTAACTGTCCATAATAAAGATGCACTCAACATAATATTTGATTAGTTACAAATATGTTTCCACTCCCAATTCTTATAGTTCCTTCAACTCTGCAATCAGTGGCTGTAAGTATACATCTATATTATTTCTAGGAGACGATGGACCTGGAATAATCATTGACGACATTATATACTCCGACTTCATGCAAATCCATGGTGATAAGTTATAATTTATCAACATAACTGTCCATGTGCTATGGGAAATGCTAATAGTTCGAAATGGATTAAAATCATCGCTTTAAAGACACAATCTAACATTACGAGCACCACTAGCAAAGTTAGCATGCAAGGAGTCAAAATCCTTCCAAGCTTCCCCATCAGCAGGATGCTTTAAATTTCCATCTTTGGGTCGTTCAGTGTCATGCCATCTCATACCTATAGATGTTTTAGAACACATGAATATCCTTTAAGCCTAGTCTTTAAAGGAAAGTACCTTAAAACCTTTGTTGGAATTTTTGTGGCCTTATTAGTCAAGTCATCACAGACATTCTTCCATCTGGGAGATCCACACACTGAGCACTTGTTTAACTTTGTAGTGTCATTCCAAAATAACATGCAATTTTTAGGAAAGTGCATTAACTTTTTCATAATGAAGACCCAAATCTTTTATCACCATTTTTGCCTTGTCGAAAGACTCAGATATCTGAGCAAAGGAAAATGTCTCTCTTATCAAGTTCAACGAAACTGAAAAGGCTACATTCTCAACTTGTGAATGCATTTAAAAAAGTATAACCAAATGGTGAAATTCTACTTATGAAACTTCTTACACCCCCGGTACAAGTCTTGTTTCCCTTCTTCAACTAATTTAAAGACTCGTTTTGCATCTTCAGATGGTCCGTCTCTTACTCCTTCATGCCTCAGGTCATCTGCCACATTTCTAAAAGTATCTTAATGTAGTTTATCAATATTGTTTGTTCTATTGAAAATTTCATCGTCATTGGTTGGATGTGGCGTCTTTCTTGAGGAAAGCTCTTATCCATGGAAAACCTATTTGGTGTATCCATGAACAAACCCATGACAAATAAGTGATCCTCCACCACATTTCAACAATGTCAATAACGATTAACGTACTTCTTACAAGGACATAATATTTTATCTCCTTCAGAAGCTCGTTCAAATGCCTTAAATAGGAATCATTAACTCCATTGATATACTCATCGGTGGTTTTTTGGAGATCCATCCAACTCTTATCTCCAACATCCATTTAATACCCTATGTTACATGAGCAAAACATTAAAGAAAACAATTCATGAATACAAGCAGTATCAACAAAACTCTACCTTTCAAAGTTTCAAGATATTCTTATACTTTTTTGTTTCTAGCAAAATCATGATTGTAAAAGATCTAATTTAGGTCATTAGGTAAGTGAGATTTAGTTACATAACCTATATTTTTCATGATAGTTTAATTCCTCAATTTATTCTACAGTACGTTGTAAGTAGTGCCTTACAACACAGAAGAAGAACTATTATAGATAATAAGGTAAAAGTCATTCACAAAATGGTAGAAATGTGCGGATGAGATCATTTTAGATCACTTCAAATACAAGCCAAAAAACAATCCATAACCTATATTTTACTTGATAGTATAATTCCTCAATTCGTTCTATAGTACATTGTAAGTATTATGATTCAGCTAGTACTGATCCTAGAGCTAATGAGCAACATGAGAATAAATCTAGTGACTTGTCTATTGAGTGGTTTTTAACAATAAGAGTCTTATCTTTTATCATCTGTTAAAAGATTTAACTTAATATAGGTTATGCTACCTTTTCAAAAGTATTTATATTCTTTCAAATAAGCATCCAATTCTAGATATTATATGAAATCTGAAGTCTCTTATTTTCCTGAAACAAATTTCTGAACAAGTCTTGTATATATATATTTTTTAGTTTTTGACTAATAAGTTACTTTTTACAAGTCCATCTAAACAATAATCTTCCCAGTGAATGAATGACACCAAGACCAAATTCTACTTAACTGAAAAACTCCAGCTAATGAATTGCTTAGTTAGACTTGCACAGAGACTAGAGAAAACAATTTAAGCAAGGAGATGCACATTTTTTTGTGTATTCTTTGTTTGTTTGGGATAAGACTTACCCAATATTAGTTCATGTTAAAGGATTTCAAAGTGTTATCTAATGTGATTTTAGTGTCATTTTGCATTTTTTACTATCTTACTGTCAAAAACAAGGTTTCTGATAACTAAGATTCGTATGTAGTGCCTATGTGGTGATAGTGAGATAGAGAAACATGAACAAGGCACACTAATACTCCAATAATTTTTGGACCTGTTCCATTTTAGATTCTTACTGGGTTGGGATCCATATAAGATGAATTCCAGCATAAAAATATTCAAAAAGGGTTACCTTCAAAAACTAGAGACCATAGATACACAATAATATATAAGATGACTATCATCTACACATTCTTAAGTCCTGACTCACTTAATCTCTAGTTATAAGTTAAGATAGCAAAAGTTGCATCGTGGTCCTCCTTTATGCTAGATGCTACTTAAATTTGTCCATACATAAAAAAGTGCCTAATTTAGCCAAAGAAACATGAAAATAAAATTTATCATAAATAATGTTACTTCCCTACACAAGAATCAAAATCATAAATTATGCTTTTAAAAGTGCAAAACTATAACTTCCGACATGCAACCACAACAGAAAATAGATACTAAACAGTCTTGATGGTTGCCTCAGATCCTCCCTACCCCTCTTTCACTTCTTGAATTATCAGTTAACTCATATCCTGTTCCACCTTTCAACTAAAAAAAGGACCTATGACTACGATAAGTCAGAAAGTTCTCCCATTGTAATGTAGAAAAATATAAAATAAAATAAGAACATCAAACTCTAGCATCAGGTAACAAACCACAAACAAAAACAAATACCTACTTAATTGAAGTATGCAGTGTGGTAGGTTCAATAAAGAATTGTTGTTGCTGCAGAGTATGGATATGTGATCCCTAAGCAAAATGGGCTAAGCATTCAATTGTTCTCCAGAAACCAGTAAACTTTGGCAACATTCATAATGATATGAAAATTAAATTTCACAATAACAACTTCAAACTTTTGATCAATGGGAAATTTTTGTTCACATAAATAGAACAAACTCAAAATGCAAATCAAATACCCAAAGCCCTGGGACAAAATCAACTACAAAACGACATTTTCATAAAACGAAAACCCAACTTCTCAATGATTTTTCACAGAATTATGGAATCTTCACACAAATTGAGTTACAAAGTCTAAACTACAAATGGATTATATAAAACAGACCTAAATCAGAACAAATAACACATTTCAACAAAGCCATTTGTTAGTCTTTACGATTTTTTAGAAGCCCCTTCAATGGAATTTCTGGTTTTTGAAAATAGTACATCTATAACAAAACAGAGACAATAAGGACTTAGAAATCACCTTAAAAATAGACACCTTGTTATCTAGAAGCTTAATGTTGAAGAAGACTACTTTTGGATATGAAGCCCACTTAAGATGAACATTTCACTTCTAATAAGACGACCACTATAGGAGAAGTTAAACGTTTGTTGTCAAATATGAAGGAATCACCAAAGAAGACGACCACTGATTCTCTTCAGCGAAACTCAAAGTTTGTCGTGGAAAATGAAGGAGTCACCGGGTTCTGGAAATTTAAGGCTAATTCATCCCTTTGATTTTGATAATTGGAGAAACAGGTACGTATTTGTAAATGCATTTTTGAGGTCTTAGTTCACTAAAATGAAAGAAAAATTGGACTAATAAATCAATGGAGTAAAATAAATTTTTCACATAAAATTCGCAGGTTGGGCAATTCTTTTTTAGTTTTCACTTAAACAAACAGTTGTCACAAACTGTGTTTTTTTGCCACGATTAATAAATATGTGGCCATATATTATCTATAGCGGCAATTATATCAATGATGTCAAGATTTATATTAGGAATTTTTCTATTAGATCATAAGATATATTGAAATGGTAATAATTGTTGCAACACATACTCTATTACCACGGTTGTGAAACTGTTGCCAAATAAGTGTTGCGTTAGGTCAAATTTCTAGTAGTGTTCAGTTGTTTCTCTTCTTAAATCAAAACTTTAGAGTAAATTTTCACAATAATTCTGTCGTCATTATTTATGGCACTGAATATTATGGTTCTTGTTACCTTTACTATGTTTTTATTGTGTTGGACACAACTTGTTGTTTTAATTATATATCTAATAAGCATGGTTGTTTTGCTTTAACAACAACTCCAATTTTAGATAAAAAAATTTTATATGCTAGACTTGGACATATAGGCCTTGAAAGAATGAATAGATTGGCAAAAGGAGTTTTGTTCTAAAATAGAAATGTCAATATGTGAACATTGTCTAGCCGGAAAAGCGACTTGAAAACCATTTGGAAAGGGAACTAGAGCTGAGTTTCCATTACAACTCATCCATTCAGATATATGTAGTCCTATGCATATGAGGGAGATGCATGGAGCCTCATATTTCATCACATTTATAGATGATTATAGTCATCATAGTCATATGTTTATTTGGTCTCCCATAATTTAGAAGCATTGGAATTCTTTAGACAATTTATAAATTTGGTGGAGAATCAATTAATCTTAAGAATAAAAACTTTAAGAACTGATTGTGGGCATGAGTATCTATCATATCAATTTAAGGATCTATGTGAGGAAAAAGAAATAGTAAGACAGCTAACAATTCCATACACTCCTTAACAAAATGGAGTAGCTAATTGAAGAAATGGAACTTTGCTTGAATTGGTTAGGTTGATGGCGCAAGCTAACTTGCCAATTTCATTTTGGGGAGAGACATTGATGTTTGCAGCTTTTGTGCTTAACCATGTGCCCTCTAAGTCTGTTGCTTTCACACCATATGAATTATGGATGGGTAGAAATCTTACTTAAATATATTGTGACCCTGAGGTTCTGCCGCATACATGCATGATTCTTTTCATAAATATAGAAAGTTAGGTCCTAGCAGTAAGAAATGCATCTTCATTAGCTATTTAAAGCAATCAAAGAGTTATAGCTTCATAGGATAAAATGAATATGGAAGTATAACAGAGCCTGAGTCAGGAGATGCCACATTTGTAGAGATTGAATTTCCTAATAAAGGTGACATTGATAGAACTGTGTCATTATGAAGTTCTGGATCATCAAGAAAATCTTCAAGATCAAAAAATTGAGGAACAAGAAGTTGTACCTTATCTTGTTGATCCAAGTGGGAGAATTACTCATTTAGAGAATATTCCACAAGAGACATATATGTGGAAGAGTACACGAGGATTTATTCCCCGATATCGGTTTCATATAAAAGGGGAAGCATTATAGTTACTCCCCAAGATGATGAAGAGCCTAACTCAATTCAAAAGGCTTTTTCAGGACCTACTAAGGATAAGTGGATAGAAGCATAAAAGAGGAAATGGAGTCCATGAGGACAAATCATGTGTTAGGATTTGGTTGATCTTATGCCAAGTCGAAAAACAATTGGCAATAAATGGGTTGTCAAAATTGAATGAAAGGTGATGGTGTATTTGAACTCTTCAAAGCTCGTTGATGGCTAAGGGGTACACACAACGCATTGATTATGAAATTTTTTTCTCCCAAGTTGTGAGATTTTGCTCTATAAGACTGATTCTAGATACAATTGCAAGTACGAACTTGGAGTTACATCAAATGGATGTAAAGACTGAATTTCTCAATGTCGAACTAGATGAAGAAATTTATATGAAACAACCATTAGGTTTTTGTCCAAAATGGTCAAAATAGCAAAGTTTGCAAGCTTAGAAATTCTATTTATAGACTTAAACAATCATCTAGTCAATGGTATTTAAGATTTCAATGTGCAATTACGTCTTACGACTTTAATATGATCGATAAATACCATTTTGTGTATATGAAGCAGTCTAAAACTTGTTTTGTGATATTGTCCCTTTATGTGGATGATATACTATAAGCTGGAAATAGTTTGTAAAGGCTATAAAAAGTTGGTTGTCCCTAAATTTTGAAATGAAGGACATGGAAGAAGCAAAATTCATCCTTGGATTTAAAATTCATAGAGAACACTCTAAGAATATAATAGATTTATCATAAAAATCATATATTGAAAGAATTCTTGAATTGTTTCAGGGTGAAAGACTATAAATCTATAGACACCTTTGAAGCTAAAGGTGAAAATTTGAGCCTTGAAACATGTCCCAAAACTCAAAGTAAAAAAGACTCCATGAAGAGGGTCCCATATTTAAGTTCAATTGGGAGTTTAATGTATGCAATGTTGTGTACACGTCCCAATATTTGTTATGCAGTGGGTCTTATTAGTTGTTATCAATCCAATCTAGGACAAACACATTGGAAAGTTGTTAAGAGAATCTTGAGATACTTAAGGGGAATTGTCGATTACAAAATATGTTATCAAGGAAGTGACTTACAGTTGGTGGAAAACATTGATGATGACTGGGTGGAGACTTGGATAAAAGAAAGTCCATTTCTGGTTATGTTTTTTTGCTTAGCAATGGTACCACTTCATGGAGTCGCAAGAAACAAACATGTATAGCTCTATCAGCTACGGAAGCAGAGTTCATTGCATGCTCTACAACAGTACACGAAGCGGTATGGCTAAAAAGGTTCATGGAACACTTAGGAATCATTGGTATGCCAATGGATGCACTATAAATTTTATGTGATAGCCAAGCAGCAATGGCATATACTAAATACCCTAAGTATCATCGTAAGACTAAGAACATAGATACAAAGTATAATTTTGTTAGATACATCATAAAATGTAACTAAATCACTTTACGTTACATTTCTACGCACAATATGGAAGCGGCTCCCTTAACAAAACCAATACCTAGAGATGTCTTTGTTAAACATGTGAAGTCTCTAGGCTTGTGTGGGAAGCAAAATGATAAATTTCGTTATTTGAACATCTTGATTATATTGTATGGATATCTTTTGATGTTATTATGGTTATTTCATTCATTATTATTGATTAGAACATTCACAATATTAAAGAATGTCGTACAAGTTGATAAATTTGACTTCCTCACACGAGCAACCGCCTTGGGCGCTTATGGAAA
The DNA here is from genome assembly GCA_027705065.1 of Solanum peruvianum. Classification (NCBI taxonomy): domain Eukaryota; kingdom Viridiplantae; phylum Streptophyta; class Magnoliopsida; order Solanales; family Solanaceae; genus Solanum; species Solanum peruvianum. The sequence continues at coordinate 9,740,989 of JAKWJD010001766.1, read as the reverse complement.
GCGAGACAAGATGAGATATATGTGTTTCTTAACTCTAAAAAAGGATATCTTATATATGTGGGACCTTCGATTAAGAATATATTATTTAAAGACGCCTAGTAAGAGACGAAGATGAGATACTAGAGAAATGTCAAAAATGATCGGAATTATGGATTTCCACTACCCATAATACATGTTGTTAGATGTAATATCTCCTCTTAAAGTACAACAGAGTCTCATGTTAAGTAAATGATTTACTTGGACCAAGATCTGTACAATGTGAAGAAATGAAAATCGATATACAATCTGATGGAATCAAAGGCACACTGTAACTTGCATTTCATACTGCATGTGCTTCGTTACCACAAATTGAAAGGTTAGTAAATACACCCTACTTCACTTTTATGTGAGATCTTGAAAAGTGTTATTCACTAGTGCCCTTATGACGTTGACAATATCATATGGTGATGAGTTAATGTATGCTACTTTAGTATGAATCTAAAGGTTATGAAAATATGACTTAACTGAGTAATGCTAGGAAGAAATTAATCCTAATCTTAGTGATATGTGGGCGAAAGGAAGATCGTGTCAAATATATACACATTATGCTTGTGTCTGAGACCAGTCCATTATGAAACCTATTTTAGTTAGCTGAAAGACGGTTAAAAGAAGTCACATGTGTATATAGACATGTATGTGGTATCTAATACACTTAATATGACATGATATTATATCATAAATGATCATAAAAGGTTGGTAGTCTCATATGTTGATCTAGAAAAAAGTTTCTAGTGTAAGATCTTTCAAACTTAGTATCTGAGCGATCACGACAATACACTCGAATGTATAAAGAAATTTAATTTTCAAATAAAAGACCTATGTTTTTCATCCCATCATGTGTGGGTGAGCGATGTTTTAAATAGATACACCCATTGATGGGTTCACTAGATGAATTAAGTTATAACTCAACTAAATAACTCCCTATAGTAAAAGAAGAAGAGCAATGTATTGTTGAATGGAGAGGGAGTTATAGATAAGATGTGATGTAACTCTTGAATGAACAAGAGTTACATGTATTAACCTTGTCCAATAAAAAGGAGGACTTGGGGTCATCCACAAACAACACAAAACGACACAAGAAAAGAGTCCTTAAGATATAAACTGTAGTTGTGAAAAATAATACAAGACTTCATAGTGATCTTGTAAGAAACCGATTAGGAAATTGGTGGTGATAGCACTTGATCCTACAATGAGAAGGTATGTATAATTCTGCATATATCTCCAGGTTTATATCCTTCACTATAACCATATACAACGAGTATTTCTTACTTTTCTGTTACCAATGAATTTAAAAAATTTCAGGTCAATTGGAGTCTATAAAAATATTTCCAAACCTATGGCTAAATTCAAATGCAAGTGATTTAATTATCTATAGGAATTAAAATACTACGACTTTATCATATTCATGTAACACCCTGTATCCAAAACAGACCAAAAACCAGTTTCTCATAAAATCTACAGGTGCATCGACAGTTGCCATCGACGGACTATAGTCTGACCTACGGTCCGTCCTGCACATCCATCGATTAAGTCAGAAACCTCCCAAAATCTCAGTCAAGAGAATTTGACTAAGTGTCGAACGACACAAACCTACAGTCTGTAGGTCATACTACGGTTTTTTTTCATTGTCAGCACCCTATTTACCCACCCTCTAACACGAATAACAGACGACCAGCACAGACCGTTGTTGGATCTACAGTTCGTAGGTCTGACCGTAGGTGGGAATTAACAGACATTTAGGGGGGGGAATGCAGTTGTCTCAACATCAATTGATCATAACTCCTAGCACAAAATTAATTAAGTGTCCCGTGTCATACCAACACATTGATAATTGAATTAGCTTTTCATAGCCACCGACCTTGGTAAAATCAAACCTCCGAGTAAAAATTTATGCATGTTCTAGTAAAGGTCTGTCGAACAGACCCAACCTACGGATCCAAACGACTAACCGTCGATTGAACGACGGACTGTCAGTCCAGGTCGTCATTTGGAATGACATCAATTAACTCAGGGGTATTTGGTCTTTTACCACTTTGTTTAAACCCTACGATACATCGTTTTGACCCTAAATCAACATATTTTAGTCCTCTTAATCCTAGAAACATAACTAAAACTTACCTAAGTCAAATCATTAATCAAAACTTAGAAAGTTAGAAGTAAGAAAGGAGAAAAAGGTCAAGAATCCTAGTTCAAGAACGTAGCAAGGTTCCAGTAGTTCCAGCCCCAAAATCTAAATATTTCTTCGTGGATTTCATCACCAGGTATGTGGTATTTCACTACTGGGCTCGTTTCACCCATTGGGTCCCTAGTTTTTAGTTAGTTCTTGATTCTCTTATCATGATAAAACCTAGAGTTTCTAGAAATTTGATAGAACTTCATACATTAGTTTAATATATGTTCCAAATCATATTGTAAGGTTATTATTCATTTTATCACATGAATTTAGGAACCCTAACTTTGTATTTCTTTAGTTCTTTGAATTACACATGCTAGGTCAGATATTTCAGTTATTCAGTTATACATGCATTAGTCTTTAATGCATCATTATCATATTAAATGTTGCATTCTCACTTTTCATATTCAGTTTTGAGCTGTCACGTATTTACAAAAATTTAGTGATAATGCTTTAATCACTTTAATCAATGGGAGTATCATAATACCGAATCGGACTAGGGTTCATCGTACCAAATTACTCCCAGAACTACTAGCCAAGTAGGTTGTAAGTCCCCTCTGTGGGCATCAGTTTAGTGATCACGCCATCATGCCTTTATACCTCTGGCAGGGTATATTGGGTCCTCTCGATGAGGCGTATACATCAGACTCCACATTAGCTCATGTGGTTTTATTATTGGTTATTAGTAGCTCCGATAGTTCAGTTAGACTCTCTTGCATAGATCATTTATCACTATATTCAGTAGTCAGTTTCAGCATGTTATAAATTGTTCATTGCATCCTGTTAACTCAGAATTAAGTACATCATGTTTAGATTACTATACTTGTTTTTGTGCTTGTTCAGTTATGTTTTATTTAAGCTTTACTCTATCCTACATGCTCAGTACGTTTTAAGTACTGACACATACGTGGCTACATCTTATCGTAATATAGGTTCAGGTTCTCAGCATCCAGGTCACGCTTAGATCAATTTCTGATCCCTAGTTCAGTAAATTCAGTGGTGAGTCCTCATTCTCTGAGGACAACAGTCATGAGTTTCATTTCAGTCATTTAGTTTTAGTTTTTGCTAGACTTAGTTGGAGCTTGTCCCAGTATTTCTAGTCCAGTTTAAAGGCTATTTTATGACATAGTTAGTTTCAACTTATTATTGAGTTAATATTTTCTTTGTATTAAATTCATCAGTTTTCATATATCTCAGTTTTAGCATATGGGTATTCCCTATATTTTCATTTTAAGTATGATTTAGCTTACGCAATAGTTTATATTCATTAGTATGCTCATGATCATGCAAGCAAGGTAGCTTGGGATCACTTGTGGTCCTAGGTCCTGTGTCTGCATCTCGGGGGTAGTCTCGGGATGTGACAAACTTAGATGAAACTAACTATGTCTCAAAACAACCTCTAAACTGAACTATAAATACTAGGACAAGCCCAGTAGAGTCTAGCAAAAACTGAAACTAAATGACTAAAAGACTTAAATGAAACTCAAGACTGTTGTCGCGGAATGAGGACTCACCACTACTAGGGATCAGAAATCGATCTAAGTGTGATCTGGATGCTATGAACATGAATCTACATCACGAGAAGATGTAGCGCACGTATGCATCAGTACTTGAAAGGTACCGACCATGTAGGATAGAGGAAAGCTAAAATAAACATAACTGAACAAGCACAAAATCAAGTATAGTAATCTAAACATGATATACTCAATTTTGAGTAAACAGGATACAATGACAAATTTATAACATGCTGAAAGTGAATACTGAATATAATGATAAATGGTCAATGCAAGAGAGTCTGACTGAACTGTGGGAGCTACTAATAACCAATAATAAAACCACATGACCTAAATCTAGAGTCTGATGTATACTCTCCATTGAGGGGACACAATATACCCTGTCAGAGGTATAAAGGCATTCTGGCATGATCACTAAACTGATGCCCATAGAGGGGACTTACAACCTACTTGGCTAGTAGTTCTGGGATTAATTGGGTACGCTGAACCCTAGTCCAACTCGGTATTATGCTACTCCCATTGATTAAAGTGATTAAAACATTATGACCCAATTTCTGTAAATACAAGATAGCTCAAAACTGAACATGCAAACTGAGAATGCAACATTAAATCTAATAATGATGCATTTAAAACTTATGCATGTATAACTGAATAACTGAAATATCTAACATAGCATGTATCATTCAAAGAACTAAAGAAATACAAAGATATGGTTGTGAAATTCATTTGATAAACTGAATAATAACTTTACAATCTGATTTAGAACATATATTTAACTAATTCATGAAGTTATAGAAAAGTTTTAGAAACCCTAAGTTTGATCATGATAAGAGAATCAAGAACTGACTGAAAACTAGGGACCCAATGGGTGAAAGGAGACCACTAGGAAATCCCACATAAGTGGTGATGAATCCACTGAGAAATATTTAGATTTCGGGGTTGGAACTGCTGGAACCTTGTTGTGTTCTTGAACTAGGATTCTTGACCTTTTTCTCCTTTCTTGCTTCTAACTTTCTATGTTTTGATTAACGGTTTGACTTAGGTAAGTTTTAGTTAAGTTTCAAGGCTTAACCTGACTAAAATATGGTGATTTAGGGTCAAAACGACGTATCTTAGTGTTCAAACAAAGTGAGAAAAGACCAAAAGACAACGAGTTAATTGTTGTCGGTCCAAACGATGACCTGGACTGACGGTCCGTCGTTCAATCGACGGTCAATCGTTTGGGTTCGTAGGTTGGATCTGTTTAACAGAACCTTACTAAAACAGGCATAACGTTTTACTCGGAGGTTTGATTTTAGCAAGGTCGGTGGCTATGAAAATCTAATTCAATTATCTATATGTTGGTATGACATGGGCCACCTAATTTATTTTGTGCTAAGAGTTATGATCAATTGAAGTTGACCCAACTGCATTTCACCCCCTAAATGTCTATTAATTCCCACCTACAGTTAGACCTACGGACCGTAGATCGAATGTGGTCCATACTGGTCATCCGTCATTCTTGCCAGAGGGTGGGTAAATGGGGTGTTGATCGACGGACGCAGACTAGGGACCGTAGTCTGACCTACGGACAGTAGGTTCGTCCGTCGTTCGACACTTAGTTAAATTTTCTAGATTGAGATTTTGGGGGGTTACTTACTCAATCGACGGATGTGCAGGACGGACCGTAGGTCAGACTGCGATCCGTCGATAGAAACCATCGATGCACCTGCAGATTTTCTAATAAACTTGTTTTTGGTCTATTTTGGATTTGGGGTGTTACAATTCAAATCAAATTTTAATCCGACAAACTACCTAAAAATCCAACGAAATAATTTTTGATAGAACCATAAAATTTCAAGTCAGTCAATGATCGGAAAATTCATGATCACCGAAACTATGATCAAATTTGAAATATAATCGTGTCAGACATAGTTAAAGAATTAAAAAGACATTATTCAAATTTTCATTTTCTTTTTATCATTATCTCATGAGCATAAAATATATGTTGTTTCTTTCCGTTGGCTAAGACTCAATACTTTCTTATAATAATTTTATTTCTAAATAAATACACTTGAGAATCCAAGATATTATGTTTCTCTCATTTGAGTGAAAATCTCGATATCTTTACTCATGAATTAATTAAGCATTATTAATATTTTAAGGTAAATCATCATTTATGTAAATTAATATTCACCACTAATATTCACTTCGCATAATTTATACATGATGAATTGAGGATCTTCTAATGACTCCAATAAATAGATTATTTTAGTGAATCCTGTTTATCAATCATAATTCTCCATTCAAATAGTAAAAAATATATCATCACACCTATAAATCTAAAACAAAATTCAACGATTTCAAATAAATAAACCACTTAAGTGATAACTATTTGTTACACACATGCACGCACATACAACACACACATATATATATATATGTAAGCACACGCACACATGCACGCCCACACACTCACGCACCCACACGAACGCACACGCACGCGCGCACATACGCTTAAGTCATCAATATTCCATTAAAGGTGTCTGCATAATTCACTTAGGTGTCTTATTTATGACTTATACCTATTAAAATGTATGAAAAATTATCCTTTTTTTAAAAAAATAATCGTCAAGTTATTTGAAAAGAAATTAGGTTTTGTGTTTGAGAAAGAATGTGTTTTGGAAAGAAGATGAAGTTGAAAAGGGAGGTTTTGTGATTTGAGAAAGAATATGTTTTGGGAGGAAGAGGAAGATGAAAGTGGGTTGGGGGTTCTTAGAATAGATTGACATTTTCACTATTTTTTTAAAAAAATAGATATAAAATGTGTTTGAAATAATTTTAAATATTGTTTTTTATAAATTTGGGGGGGCCCAGTGTCACATGTAATTTTTTAATTAGCAGTTTTGTCATATTACACACTCTTCATATTTTTTGCTAATCATCAAAAAAATGTCTAATAGGAACAATTTTTGAATAGGTAAAAATGTTCAAACAGATACTAGTCTTAGTTGAGCTGTCTAAGTAAATTATGCGGATAACTTTAAGAGGTCATCGATGACTAAAGTCTTATGTATATACACGTGTATACATATTTCTCTGTGTGTATACACACATGCACCCACACACACATGCACACACACACGCACACGCACGCGCGAGCACACTCACACATATATATAATGAATAATATGCTCAAATAATTATTGAACAAAAATAAACAAATCTAATTGACCTTAATATTGACTGCCCCCGTCACTTAATAAGGTTTGGAGTCAACACTTACTCAAGAACAAATCTTTATAAAGTTACAAAAAAATACTTCTCAATCAGTTCAATGATAATTTGTTCATTAAAAACCTCTATGATTCCCTTTTTTTTTATCAAGATTTTCAAATTTGATGAATTAATAAGATACTATTCAAAAAAAAATTGCAACTAGCCGCTGAAATAAATCAATTACACATGCAAAAATTTGTACTTTCATTTATTAAATAAAGAAACTCATTGAACTTTAACTTTTCTTTTAACTGATGAAAAGTTTTCAGTTTGGGTTCCATTAATTTAAAAATAAAGGACTTCGAATAATCATTAGGATAAATGTTTACTGTTGTTGTCCATTCCAACGTGAAAGTGAAAAATTGTTGTCAACACGTTTTGCCATCTTGATCATCTCACAATATAAGAGTGTATATACTTTAGCCAACGAATAAAAAACCTTCAAGTTTATCTGATTTGTTCTTTTCGCAATAAAAATATATTTGACAACCATGAATCATACATATATTTTATGTTATCTATATAGATGTAAGTGTGACTTTTGATGCCAATTGCTGGAAAATTATATGCACATCGAAAGCATACCAAAATCATATAACTTACAAGAATGATAGACAACACACTGTTTATGCTAGAACAAATACAATCATGTTGGAGTTTATTAACTTTATGAATTTAATTTCAGGATTACCTCTTGAGGCGGGAGCAGATACCTTCAAGTGAATCCACAAGCTAGTCGACAAGTTAGAATCTTATCCACAAGCTAGTCCATAAACTAGACCATAGTTCTGTGGTCTTCTACAGTGATTCCAAGTTCACTTCCAAACTCTTTCAATAGTTGGGTGGACAAGTATTTTATAAAAAAACTATCTTCTTTGTGGTCCAAGGAGAAGGAATATCATATCATTCCTTAGAATAGAAAAAAGACATTTATATCTCCTTTTCCTTGTGACAGAAAAAAATCATGTCCTCGCCCTTTCCTTAGAATAGAAAAAAGTGATATACTTCTCTCTTTCCTTAGACTAGAGAAAGACATATACTTCTCTCTTTTCCCTTTAAAGAAGACTTTGAATACTAGTTAAATATGAGCACGGTTAAGATCACGAAAGTAAAAACTGAAACTTCCTATTACAGAAATTAATACTTTCATCAACAAAATCCCTCCCTATTTCCCCCTAAATCGTTTCTATATATACTCTTCCTTTAACGTGAAGGTTTTTTTACACACTGATTTTGTTACCCAAACCAGAAATCGACTTACAAACAGAAAAATCTCCAGAAATAACCTTCTTTAAGAGCTCAAAGAGCTTAGCGATTATTGGTTTGAACTCGCCGGAATCCGGTGAAACTCGGCTTGTAGTGAAGTCGTTTGTCGGCTCCAAGAAAGGTAACACTTCTCCCCAACACTTCGCTCCATTTTTTTGTTCTCTCTCTTCGAATTATGTGTGTTTCTTTGTTATTATCTGAAATAGCTTGTTAGGTCTTATTACAGTCCGAATGTTCATTTAAGGTGATTTTTTTTGGTTTAGAAATGATATTAGACTTCCATGCTTTCATGCCTATGTTGCTAAACTAGTGTGCTTTCTTCTGTCTTTGAGTATGATCTCTCCTGGTTTATTGTTGTTGATGTTGTTGTCCTTCTAAAGATAGAGTTTTAACTAACTTCTCTATTGCCTAGCATGACCCTTTTTGATCAAGTCTATCCCATTTTATGTGTAAGAGTTTACTTTTGTTCTTAAGATTGATTGAAGCATGTATATGTTGGCGTTAATCTTTCATGTGTATGACGTGTTAGATAACCTTTTTATTTGACTTGATTTCAATTTAACTAAATTCTCAAAAGAAAGTTTTTTTTCTATGATTAAATGAAGTATTTATATTTTTATTTATTACTTATTTTTATTAATTCTCTTACCAATACTTAAACTTTTTTTTCTTAATAATTGAGTTTTTATTACTTAATTAATATATTTCTCAAGATTGGTCAAAATCATTATAGTCAACTGTCGGTTAACCGCAAATTAACGACATTTCAAGTGTATAACACCTTCTGGGAATTTACATGTGTTATAGAATTTACAATGTCAGCATTCATCCATGAGCATTCAAGAAAATGTTAGATCATTTAGTTAAACAGGGCAGAAGTTTTGATATAAATTTCAGAAACGAAGGAATTAGTTGTGTAACTTTGAAGACAAAAAAGTAATAACCAATGTTGTGAATGATGAGAGCCTCATCGCCTTTGGCGAGAGGCAAGGCGAGGCAAGACCTCTGATATACCAAGGTTTCACGGTATTTTTAATGTTTTCTCTTTAAGTTTAGGTTGTGTCCAAAAGCCTTTTTGTATTAATTTTTATGTAAGTTTCTCTTTATTTTTTAGGAAATCTGTCTAAAGATGAACGCGGAAGTTTTTGAGCAAGAAATGCAGAAAAGTACCACCTACGAAACTTGTGACGGTTCGTCTTTCCTGTGACGGTCCATAGGTGGCATCGTAGTGAAGCTGCTGAAGGAAGCTGGGGAAGTCTGACAAAGTGTAGGGTTACGAAGTGCGTGATGGACCGTCTTAGCCATGATGGTCCGTCCTGCTGGTTCATCATGAAGATAAGATAAGTATTACCAGTACCCAAATTCCAAGAGTTTAAGTGTTATGGAATGAAGACCCTCGATGGATCGTTGTGCCTGTGACGATCCGTCATACCTGCCGTCGAGAGTAATGAAGAGAGCAGAAGAAGAATTTGCAAAGTATGAGACGACAGAGTACATGGCGGCCCATCGTGACCACGATACGCGTCACGAGGTCCGTCGACCCAGCCGCGTTTTGACAGATTTTCAGCAAATAGAGTCCTTCTTTGATTAGGTTTTTGTTTTTTTGTAAAAAGTTTGAAAAACCTCATTTTTGGGGTTAGACTCTTGGTTGTTAGACTCTTGGTTATTAGACACTTTTATGTTATATTCTTTATGAGTAGATTATTTTGATTATTACACTTTGGATTGTTACACTTTTTGCTGGAGTTGATTGTTGGTGATTTTGTCGATTAATCAAGATGCTTAATTGATATTGCATGTGTATCGACTTTCTGCCAAATACCCGCTAAATCATTCCTCAACAGTTTAGTGTGCTCATCACTAGAATCGAACCTCCTCATCATTTTATGCAACATATCCTCAACTCGCGCCATACTACCTGCACCATCCCTACGAGTAACTTCACAATTTTGAGGAGGAACATAGGGCCCATTAATCGACAAAATCACCAACAATAAATTCCTGAGAAAAGTGTAACAATCCAAAGTGTAATAATCAAAATAATCTAATCACAAAGAATATAACATAAAAGTGTTTAATAACCAAGAGTCTAACAACCAAGAGTCTAACCCCAAAAACGAGGTTTTTTGAACTATTTATAAAAAAACAAAAACCTAATCAAAGAATGACTCTATTTGCTGAAAATCTGTCAAAACGGGGCTGGATCAACGAACCTCGCGACGGATCATCGTGGTCACGATGGGCCGTCATGGACTCCGTCGTCCCATACTTTGAAAATTCTTCTACTGATCTTCATTACCCTCGACAGCAGGTATGACGGATCGTCACAGGCACATCGGTCCATCGAGGGTCTCTGTTTGATAACACTTAAACTCTTGGAATTTGGGTACTGGGACTACTTCTATGATCTTCATGATAAACCAGCAGGACGAACCGTCATGGCTACGACGGTCCGTCACGCACTTCATAACCCCACACTTGGTCAAACTTCCTCATCTTCCTTCAGCAGTTTCACTACGATGCCACCTACGGACCGTCACAGGCACGACACACCGTCACAAGCGCCGTAGGTGGTACTTTTCTACATTTCTTGCTCAAAAACTTCTGCGTTGATTTCCTGCAAATAAAGAGAAACATTCATAAAAATTAATACAAACAGGCTTTTGGACACACACTAAACTTAAGGAAAAATCATAAAAATACCTTGAAACCACGGTATATCAACACCCTCAACTTAAATTCGTTGTTTGTCCTCAAGTGACGCATTATGACTCACTACAAAATATTTGTACAATAGTATCTATGTTTTATCTTTCGCAATCATTTGGCTATTAATCCCGATTAGTCTCATCATATTTATGCATGCTATCACTATTATGCTTGAATTATGTTGAATCACACCATGACACAGAATCACCACGTACTAACACCTATCTTCTTCAACTTCTCACCGAGGTGCTAATATTTCCGGTATTGCAACTAGTGTCCTCACTTCAAAACAATATCCTCATTTTTCACACAATGATTTTATTTTGAGTATAGGTATAATTTTTCCACACTCACTCTCAGAACAGATGCGCAACTCATTCATACATATTGTCATAAGCTTGCCCTTATTTTCACTGCTTTAAGTTTGCTATACAACTTTTCGGATCACCATAGGACTTTCTTAGCTTGTAACATAGGCTCAGGGTCAGGTAGGGTATATTTAGGTATATTAGTGACTTTTTGCCCTCCTTGACATATCGGCTAAACATACCACTTTTTATCATTTTATTTCGCCCAGTTTCTCATATTCTTTCACCTTTCTATTTTCCCTTCTTTCTTCATTTGTGTAAGTGACTCTCTTCTTTTCTTGCTTGTATTTATTGTATATTTTTTTTATTTCACTTTTCTTTCAACTGATTCTTGAGTCACTTTACTTTTGTTCTTTCTCTGTCTTTGTTCTTTCAACCCCACTTTCCAGAGCATTCCTCATAATAGCCACCCTCAACTCATGGCTTTTCCATGAGTCAAAGTACACAATACCCAAAGTTGGTTCAGGGCCATAAAAAAGTTGTTTACTACATTAGCCACCCTCAACTTATGCATTTAACATAAGCTGAGGTGCACATGTCCAAGGAGGGACCAGGGCCAACATACTATTCCCGGAAAAGATGAATTGGGGTGAAAAAGATAGGTCTAGTTTAAGCTCAAATCTGTGTCACACTCACTTGACATCTCAATACTCTACCAGATTATCAGACACCTAGTTCAAATTTTAGACTTAGGGTCATGCAGTGGTGTATCTCTATGTCATGCTTAGAGCCACACATTTATCATTTACTATGCCTAGTCATGATTCATTTTCATTTCATCAGGATCTCATTTTAGCCATCATGCTTCAGAGTTAAACTATGTACACAAGATATAGACATGCCGATTCAACAGTAAAAATATTCAGTCTCTTGGGGAAAACTAACACAGGCAACAAAACCCCAAAAGAGGATAGCGAATTGGGCTACTCAGACTTCACCCTAGCACTCACTTTCCATTTACCCCACCCCCAACAAAAAGACATGCAATTGTCCCCAATGCATAAAAAAATTGAAATACGAGAGTGGTAGGTGAAGCAAACCTAGGGCGTAAAGCGCCGACGATCAGCAAGCTGGTGGGTCCGGTTCCCCGGAACCCACTACCTCTGTAATCTGGACACCCTCAGTAGTGTCCTCATCATCAACAGCACTATCAGCAGAGACTCCCGTTATCTCCACATTTCTGGAGATAGATGCCCCAACAGCTGCCTCTACAACCCTCATCCGACGCGCCTCCTCATCAGCAAGCGAGGCTCTCCTCGCAGCCTCCATCTCACGGCGCTCCTTATTCCGTGCTCTAGACTTATCCTCCTCTCGACCCCTACACCTCTTGGCATGCTCTCGACGGGGGAGGGGGGGTCTCAAAGTGGCGAATAAGGCCGACATCACTGTGTCCTCAGCAGGCTCTGCAGAAGGGGCCTCATACTCAGGCACCCTAGCCTCTACGATCATATAAATGTCTGCGTGAAGACTCTCGACAGCAGCTTGAAGGGTCGACACATCCACCTGAGGGGCTGGCCGGGCTAGCACCCACAACTCAAAAGTGTCCAAGCGTTGATGAACCTCAGCGATCTTCTGCTCTGTGTGCTAGACCATTCTATGCTCCAAGCTCTCTTCTGCCTCAACAATAGACCTCTGCACCCAAGGTTGGATGTAATGCAGAAGTGTAGCCATTTGTGCCTCTAGTTTCTGGACCCTAGCAAGCGGGACTAGAGAAGGGAAAGGGACTGAGAGAGAGGAGCTTGAGGCACTACTACTAACCGCGATAGAATCGATCGGGGTAGTGTCAGCTTTTTCAGAACCAGACTGCGTAGCCATGCAAGCCTGTGCTATCGTATCACCCAAATTGTCACCAAGTAGAGGCAACTCCGGACGGGGCCCTCTGCGTTGATCCAACTCATTGCCCTCATCCCTGATGAGGCCGATATCAACAGTGCCCAGCGGGGTATTGAGTTGATCAATGTGCCAGATGGGCACAGCTGCGGACCTACATAAAGAAAATATCATGCATGGGAAAGGGTAAGTAGTTGTGAACTTAAAAGCGCTCTCGTGCATGACCGCCTGTGGAAGCCAAGCAAAGTCCACCTCAAATCTGGCTATCATTGCCTCCATCAGAACTGCACGATCCCATGTGACTATATTATCAGCGGCTGTGGGAGAAAGGCAGTGGCGGACAATCAACCATAAGACCGTGAAGGTCAGGTTAGACTTCTTAATGGCTCCCTTTGGCTCGGTTACCCAGTCACCACCATCTCCATCAACAGACAAGTGCAGGGCAATCCACCTCTTGGTGGTCTCTCTCAGCGATGGCTCACACAATAATTGGCCATCTTTGACAATTTGCCACCGGTAGTCAAACTCGTCGGTGAGAGGGGTCTGGTTGGCATCAAAATTCTCGCCGTATAGATACCGGCGGATGGTAGGCAGGAAGATAAAAACCTAAATGTCACGTACTCGGACATACTCCAGTGAGGCCTGTTTGGCGGGGGCAGCCCGCTTATCAATCTGTGATCTGAGAGTAGCCACGTAGGAGATGTAGAACTCTCAGACCAACTATTCACTATAACGGTCCAACGAACGCGATGTTCACTCCAGTCCGTATCTGGTGAAGAGATTGTGGATCTCTAGCATAGTTGGGAGACTTCCCGTAAGGAACCGCCTCTCCAATGTAAGGGTCTGTATCATGACTCATTTATCATTTAGAATCTTTGCGTCTGAATAAACTTGATACTGCCCGTCGACCTACCACCGGTTGGGCTGGTCGGCAACCGGGGTGAGAGAACGAGTCGGTGAGCTGGGTGTGGATTCAGAACTGTCAGACTCATCAGACGAGGTAGACTGTGCAACAGTGGCGGGTGCAGGGACTTCAGCAGATCCGGAGGCTTCCTCCGACCACGAAACTCTTAAGGAGCCAGACGCTCCTTCTTCATGAGTATCTGACCCAGAAGGTGTGTCAGTCAGTGTGCGCTCCTCATCAAACGAGGAGGCAGTGACTATGTCGGACGCCACCTTTTTGGGTGTGGCTCTGGCAGCACGTGCAGCACGATATGGGGTGGAAGTGCCTAGGGGCACGTACTCGCGGTCACGCTCATCATCAAAGCCAATGACCAGGCGGGCTAACGGGGCGACAGACTTTGATCGCCCTCGTGCGTAGACTCGATCTTGTTTTGGTGCCATTAGAGATAGTACCTATAAGGAATCAATATTAGTACTAGAAGGAGCAAACAAGACAAGCAAAACTACACAAAATAAATAAAAGAGTTAAGATATAATGTCATTTCTACAGTAACGGTGAAACACGACGGACCAGGTGATGGATCGTTGTGAGTACGACGGACCGTCATGGGGTCTGTCATGTCTTACTTAAACTATATTTATGTGAAGATCCCTGAAGGAAAGTCTCTGACAGCTATGACGGAAAAGAAGGACGGACGGTTGTGATGAAGATGGTCCATCATTTATGTCCGTCATGGGACACTTAGAACAAGTATAGGGACCCTTAGGAGAGGGGTCTCTAACAGTCATGACGGTTTGTGTAGGATGGACCGTCTAGGGTATGACGGGCCGTCGTAAGTGTCCATCAGAGGACATTTGGAAAAAGTATGGAGACCCTTAGGAGAGAGGTCTCTAACAACCAGAACGGTTGTGTAGGACGGACCGTCGAGAGTATGACGGTTCGTTGTATATGTCCGTAAGAGGACACTTAAACAAATTAAGAGACCCTTAGGAATAGGGTCTCTGATCACCAGAACGGTTGTGCAGGACGGACCATCATGGGAACGACGGTCCGTCGTATGTGTCTGTTGGACGACACTTAGAAAAGGTGAAAGACCCTCTGAATAGGGTCTCTGACTACCAGAACAGTAGTGTGGGATGGACATTTGTGGGAACGACAGTCAGTCGCATATGTCCGTTGGTAGACACTTGGAGAAAATTAGGCAGTGGGGTGTTGGGGATGACGGACCCTATGACGGTCCATCGTGGGTACGACGGTCTGTCATCGGGCTCTCATTCTATCATGCAATGATAGAATTGGGGATGCCACAATCATCCTCTATGACCCCAATGGAATTTTTAGTGTTTAACCTATATGTGTCTAACCCAAATACCTAGTAAGCTAGAAATGCTAAAGCACATATTTCTAGAGTTTTTAACAAGGCAATTTTTAGGATTGTCAACCTAGGTCAAATAGAATTTGTATTAAAGAATGAACCCATCAATAAGAAATAGGCTAATACTAATTGATAAACAAAAATGCAATGCAAATGGGTAGAAATCAAAGACACATACTTGAGAATTTGAGAAAAACAAGCGAGGAAGGTACTTGGTGATCAAGAAGAGAACCACAGCAGCAGACTCCGACTAGTAAAGAGTGGATTTTAGGAATTGGGGAATTTGGGGAAATGATCGGTTGAAAGAGAGGTAGGAAGTGGGAAGTTTAAGAGGGAGGGAATGGCAGAAAGAGGGAAAGAAACCGTTCAAATGAAGGGGTGAGGGGTTTTATAGGTTGAAACATTTTAAAAGTTACCAACCGAGTCGTGTCGGGTTGGGTACGCTCATTAATGACGCGAAGACTCCCCGACGACGGTCCATCGCAATTGCGATGGTACGTTGTTTGTTCCGTTTCATGTGCCCTAGTTTTGAAAATAACTTAAAGACGTACCTGGCACGATGGATTCATGTGACGGTCCGTCACGTTCGTGACGGGCCGTCGATGGGTCCGTTAGTGACTGCTGCGGAGTAATTTTTTGCAGAATTTCCTGGAGATGTGCCTGCAAATTTAAAACCCATTAGTAGAAAATGCTACCATTACTAGAAAGAAAAACTATAAGTATTGTGTTGCCTCCCAACAAGCGCCTGATTTAACGTCGCGACACGACTAAGGACACTTGTTTACTCAGACTTCATCAAGATGGTATGCCTCGATCACTTCATTCGCCGATTCAGCATGCCCGAAATATATTTTTATGCGTTGTCCATTCACCTTGAATCGCACACCCTTCTTAGTTTCCAACTCAACTTCTCTATGAGGGAATAGTTGGGTAACCAAGTAAGGACCAGTCCATTTGGACTTGAGCTTGCCCGGAAACAACCGCAACCTAGAATTGAATAAAAGCACCAATTCCCCAACCATAAACTCTCATTTTTAAATTTTTAGGTCATGGTAGTTCTTCATCTTTTTTTTGTAGAGGGATGAGCTTTCATAAGCTTTCAGGCGAAATTCATCGAGTTCATTGAACCCATTTAACCGTTATTCTGCAACTTCGTTACAATCCATTTTCAACTTCTTCATAGCCCACATGGCTTTATGCTCTAATTCAACCAGAAGATGACAAGCTTTACCATATACAAGTTGGTATGGGGACATACCTATGGGAGTCTTATACGCTGTCCGGTAGGCCCAAAGAGCATCATCAAGCCTCCTTGACCAATCCGTTCTACTAGCGTTTCACTGTTTTTGACAATATCTGTTTGATCTCCCTATTTGACACTTCAACTAGCCCACTAGTTTGAGGGTTGTAAGGAGTGGTCACATTATGGCGAACCCCATATTTCTCCAATAATCCCTTGAACAATCTGTTGCAAAAGTGGGAGCCTCCATCACTAACAATTACCCTTGGGTGCCAAAACGAGAGAATATATGCTTTTTTAAGAACGCAGTGACACTCTTCCCTTCATTATTTATGAGGGTGATAGCTTCCACCCATTTAGATACATAATCAACCGCTACTAAAATATACTTCATTCCATGAGAACTCACAAAATGACCCATAAAGTCAATACCCCAAACATCAAATAACTCAATCACAAGAATGGGTTTACAGGGAGCTCTTACTTTCTTGAAATGTCGTCATCTCTTTGGCATCTATCACAAGCTTTAGCAAACTCATGAGCATCTTGATGAAAAGTTGGCCAATAGAACCCACATTGTAATATCTTATGAGCGGTTCGGATAACACTATGATGTCCACCAACGGGTGAGGAATGGCATGCCTCTAAAACACTCAACATCTTATATTCTGGCACACAACGCCGAATAAGCCCGTCGGCACAACTCCTGTATAAATATGGTTCATCCCAAAAGAACTTCTTCACATCGTACATGAACTTTTTTCTTTGATGAAAGGACAAGTCCGATGGAATAATATCACTAGCCATATAGTTTGCAAAATTTGCAAACCATGGAATCAAGTCTTGTCACGCAGCCAAAACATGCTCATCGGATAAAGTATCATCAATATCAGTTTTATCCCCTAACTCTCTCATAGCTTCATCTTCTAGTTGGAACAAGTGATCGGCAACTTGATTTTCGGTCCCTTTTCTATCCCTCACTTCAAAGTCTAATTCTTGTAGAAGTAATACCCACCGAATCAACCTCGGTTTCGCATCCTTCTTTGCCATTAGATATCTCAATGCTGAATGTACAGTAATGCACTATAACTCTAGTACCTAGCAAATAGGAGCGAAATTTTTCAACAGCAAAGACTACTGCAAGGAGTTCTTGCTCAGTCATTGTGTAGTTCTTCTGAGCTTCATTTAGGGCTTTACTAGCATAGTAAATGGGGTGAAGGATTCTGTTCTTTCTTTGTCCCAATACAACACAAAGAGTAACCCCACTAGCATCGCATATCACCTCAAATGGACTGTTCCAATCCGGAGAAATAATGATTGCTGCAGATGCCATTTTTCTTTTAGCTCGTCGAATGCTTTAAGACAGGATTCATCAAAATAAAATTTACGATCTTTCTCCAGCAGTTGGCACAACGGATGTGCAATTTTTGAAAAATCTTTGATGAATCTCTGGTAAAAACATGCATTCCCAAGAAAGCTTCTTACACCTTTTACAGAGATAGGTGGGGGAAGTGTCTCTATTACCTCGACTTTAGCTCGATCAACCTCTATGCCCTTTTCTGAAATACGAAGACCCAAAACAATACCTTATTTCACCATGAAGTGGCATTTTTCCCAATTTAGTACTAAATTGCAGTCTTCACATCTCTTAAGGACATCAGATAAATTGTTCAAAAACCGCTCGAATGAATCAGCAACCACAGAAAAATCATCCACAAAAACTTCTATAGTATCTGCCACCATGTCGGAGAATATCGACATCATACATCTCTGAAATATGGCGGGTGCATTGCACAACCCAAAAAACATTCTGTTGAACGCAAAACTCCCATATGGACAAGAAAAAGTGGTTTTCTTTTGATCTTCTGGTGCAATAGATATCTGATTATACCCCGAATATCCATCAAGAAAACAGTACCACCCTTTTCCGGCAAGTCTATCCAACATCTGATCCATGAAGAGTGTAGGAAAATGGTCTTTTTCAGTCCATGCATTTAATTTGCGGTAATCAATACACACCCTCCATCCAGTAACCGATCTCATTGGAACAAGTTCATTTTTCTCATTGGGGACTACAGTCATTCCCCCTTTCTTAGGTACACGCTGAACAGGGCACCCAACTACTATCGGCGATCGGATAGATTACTCAGGCATCCAACCACTTAATGATTTCCTTCTTCACGACCTCTTGCATAGGTGGATATAAGCGTCTCTGGTGCTCAATACTTGGCTTATGATCGGGAATGAGTTGGATTTTATGAGAACAAATACTAGGAGAGATCCCAATAATGTCTGCAATAGTCCA
This sequence comes from Solanum peruvianum, assembly GCA_027705065.1. Lineage (NCBI taxonomy): Eukaryota > Viridiplantae > Streptophyta > Magnoliopsida > Solanales > Solanaceae > Solanum > Solanum peruvianum. The sequence continues at coordinate 9,722,008 of JAKWJD010001766.1, read as the reverse complement.
CCCAATAGCTCTATTGAACCTTTTTAGCACTTTCACCAAACTCTCAACTTGTTGTTCATTCAGGTCTGATGCAATGATTACCGGCAAAGTGTCACCCTTTCCTAAGAATTCATACCTGAGATGAGGTGGGAGAGCCTTTAGTTCTAACTTTGGAGCCTCCTCTATAGATTTTTTTGCGGGTGGAGACTCGCGATTCTTCATATCTAACTCATACTTCTTCGGTTTAAACCGAACATCACCTCAATCAAGAGCCGCGAATAATGACTCATACTCTTCAATGCAATTGTTATCAAAATTCATTATCACTGCCGCTAATGCTTCTACATCTAGACGTTCTTCTATTTGTGTCTCAGATGACTCACTAACGTTGTAGGATATAGCAGATACCGATTGGAGCTCACCACTCTGCCTCATGGACCTACAAATGTTAAAGGTCACTTCCTCATTGTTCAAACAAAATTTCATCTACCCCTTTTCATATCTACTAAGGCTCTTTCCGTAGCAATGAATATCCTCCCAAGAATAATGGGCACTTCAAAATCGACTTCACAATCAAGAATAACAAAATCTGCCGGAAATATGAACCACTCCACTTTTACTAGCACATCGTGGAGTATCCCTATAGGCCTTTTTATTGTTAGATCGGCCATCAGTAGCCGCATTACAGTGGGCTTTGGATCACCCAAACCCAACTTCTTGTATATCGAGAGGGGCATGAGATTTATGCTTGCCCCCAGATCACATAATGCTTTCGCAAAATGTAATAGCCCGATTGTACAAGGAATAGTGAACTCACCCAGATCTTCTTTCTTTTGTACCAGAGAATTTGTAGTAATAGCACTACAATGCTGCATTCTATCATCATCCTCAGAAGTGACCGATCTTTTCTTTGTAACCAGATCTTTCATAAACTTGGCATTACCGGGCAGTTGTTCTAAAGCTTCTATCAAAGGGACATCGATAGAAACTTTCTTCAACATTGTTATAAAATACCGATATTTACCATCCTCGGTCTTTTTCACTAATCTTTGAGGAAATTGGGGTGGTGTCCTAGGCATGGGAGTTACCTTTTTAGGCACTTCAGCATCTTTTTCAGTGTTATCTTCTACTTCACCATTAACCTCTACCACTTTATCAGTATCTTTTGTCACCTTTTTCTCATTAGACGGCATAGGTGGGTCAATGGTTTGCTTACCACCACGAGTAGTGATTGTCATACAATGTCCATCATTTTTCAGATTTTGGACAGTGTTGCTAAGAAGAGTGCCCGGTTGCCGTGTGTTCACAGTCACAGATAATTGGGCAAATTGTAACTCAACATGCTTAATCGATATTGCATGTGTATCGAATTTCTGCCCTATACCCGCTAAATCATTCCTCAACTCTTTAGTGTGCTCATCACTAGCATTGAACCTCATCATCATTTTATGCAACATATCCTCAACTCGCGCAATACTATCTCCACCACCTCTAGGAGTAACTTCACGATTTTAAGGAGGAATATAGGGCCTATTCCTATCATTTATATTACCATAGTTACCCCTGTTGAAGTTGTTGTCGCGGTTGTAATTTCTTTCTCGAACATAATGACCCTCACAGTTATAGTTACCATAAATCCGACCTTGGCGCCAATTCTCCTGATCAGAGCCTTGGGCACTCGGTCGGAACCCCCCCCCCATTTACCGCATAGGAATCCTCCTCATAATAGCATTCATTATTTGGTGGTGGTGGTTTCGACAAGTAGTTGACTGCATTTATCTTTTCTGCATCCCCATTGACATGTTTTAATATCAACACAAGCTCAGTTCTCATCTGAGCCATCTCTTCACGAATCTCATCTGTGGCCGGGTTGTGAGTGGATTGCACTGCGAAGGTATTTCTCCTACTATCTGACTTCCTAGTACTCAAAGCTTTATTGTTCCGGAAGATTTTCTCTAACTTTTCAACAATCTCAGCATAAGAACACTCCCAATAAGAACCACCCGCTATAGTATCCAACACCGCTTTGTTATTATCATCCTGTCCCCGATATAAGTATTCCTTCAGTGACTCATCATTTGTGCGGTGATTGGGGATGCTTCTCAAAAACGAGGTGAATCTATCCCAAGAACTACTAACTGACTCTCCCGGTAGTGCCACAAAGTTGTTCACTCTGTCCTTGTGGTTTAGTTTCTTGGATACCGGGTAGTAGCGTGTTAACAAAACGTCTCTTAGTTGGTTTCAAGTGAAAATTGAGTTATAAGGAGCTCAGTGAACCAAATAGACCCTCTCCCTTTAGTAAGAGAGGAAACACTCTTAGATCTATTACATCCAAGTCCAATTCAGGCCTCCCTACACAGCTTTTACACACTGCCCTTACCTTAGCTATATGGGCATGTGGATCCTCATAAGGTAGCCTTGAAAATAAACCTCTGGCAGTGAGCATTTGCATAAGGCTACTAGTTACCACAAAGGTGTGTCCTATGGTAGAGGGGGTAAGACAAGTGGCCCATCGGAGTCTGCTATATTGTCATAGCCTCTGTAGTATTTTTGGGACCGTGGAGCGGGATTTTGTCCCCTCTGTTGGTTTTCACTCGGAGCATCGGGTAACAACTAACCATGAACATCAACCAGATTTGGGATGTTCTGGTTTGGATCATCATCATTAATACCCAAGTTTCGATTCATGTTGCGTAGTGTACGCTCTAATTCGTGATTGTAGGAAAACGAAAGTTTTCTTCCTCTCCGTGTATTTGGCACAAGCAAGATAGTTCTGCAAGAATAAAAAAAACAAGAAACAAATAAAATTAAGAAAATATCGACTAAACTATAGAAACAAGTTTAAGTTAATCTAAAAGCTACTTTTCTCGGCAACAGCGCCAAAATTTGATACGCTTAAACTTACTTCTCCATTAAGAAGTAAAGCAGTCGTATCAAGTAAAGAACCCAACTAATGAGGTTAGGATCGTTCCCACGAGATAGTTTAGACTTAACTTCAATCTATTATTACTACTATTTAGTCAATTATTTCCTTTGGAAACAAAAACAATAAAAGGGGGTTTTTTTATTTCTAAATAAATAAAAATAACTAACTAAATTAAAGGAGACAACTAACAGATTCAAATGTTGGAGTTTAATCAATTAACAAAAGTAATTAGGTTTTACGTGTTCCCCACAGGTTCCTAATTTGATAATACTAACTATAACAATTCTTTCCTAGTATCTTGCATGCAAAGTGATAAGTTATGTATTTCTAAATCCTTAGTCCGAAATCTAGAAAATTTCACTCCGCACCTTGGTCCGGTTATGTGTGTTGCTATACTAAACCTTACCTTTACCTCATATTAAGCATTATATTCGATATTTGACTAAGTTATTACCTCGTACCAATCAATACTAGCCTATTAGATAGTATACACTAAATCTATGTTGATAATTCTTTTCCTATTATCTACCTCCTTGGTCCGGCAAGTAGCATTAAGGCAATTTCAAACGTTGGCCATCCGTTAAAAAGACTTCTAAGCGAAAGAATTATCAATACATGCAAGACACTATTCTAGAATTGCTATTTTAGTTAGATTTTATCTTATTATTTCCACATGGTTCCCACAACCCTAGTTATGGAGTTTAGTGACTCATAGTCATAATCACAATATTCATATATATGATATAAGAATGCATGCACTTACTTCGATGAGAAAGAATAAAATCCAGAAATTTACTTGATTAATCGACAAAATCACCAACAATCAACTCCAGAGAAAAGTGTAACAATTAAAAGTGTAATAATCAAAATAATCTACTCACAAAGAATATAACATAAAAATGTCTAATAACCAAGAGTCTAACAACCAACAGTCCAACCCCAAAAATGAGGTTTTTCAAACTAGTTATAATAAACAAAAACCTAATCAAAGAATGACTCTATTTGCTTAAAATCTGTCATACGCGGCTGGGTCGACGGACCTCGCGACAAGCATCGTGGTCACGACGGGCCGTCATGGACTCCGTCGTCCCTTACTTTGCAAATTCTTCTGCTGCTCTCTTCATTACCCTCGATGGCAGGTATGACGGATCGTCACAGGCACAACGGTCCATTGAGGGTCTACGTTTGATAACACTTAAACTCTTGGAATTTGGGTACTGAGACTACTTCTCTGATCTTCATGACGAACCAGCAGGACGGACCGTCATGGCTATGACGGTCCGGCACGCACTTCGTAACCCACACTTGGTCAGACTTCCCCATATTCCTTCACCAACTTCACTACGATGCCACCTACGGACCATCACAGGCACGATGGACCGTTACAAGCTCCGTAGGTGGTACTTTTCTGCATTTCTTGCTCAAAAACTTCCGCGTTTATCTTTAGACGGATTTCCTGCAAATAAAGAGCAACTTACATAAAAATTAATACAAAAAGGCTCTTGGACACACACTAAACATTTTACATGTGTTATAGAATTTACAATGTCAGAGTTCATCCATGAGCATTCAAGAAAATGTTAGATCAATTAGTTCAACAGGGCAGAAGTTTTGATATCAATTTCGGAAATGAAGGAATTAGTTGTATAACTTTGAAAACAAAAAAGTAATAACCAGAGTTGTGAATGGTGAGAGCCTCATCTCCTTTAGCGAGAGGCGAGGCGAGGCGAGGCCTCCTAGCCATTCCCCACTGAGGCGAGGCGGTATGCAAAAGGTGGCCCATGGCGACCTAATGGCGCCAGAAAAGGCGGCGCCTTTTTATTTTTATTTTTTTAAAAATATTTGACTTAACAATATTAGTCAAAATTAGGGCTTTTTTAATATTTTCAAAATATGATGCTGCGCACTCTTCTCCCCATGATCTCTTCTCCTGGTCTCCATCATCTTCGAGTTGCTGCTGCTAAAGACCTGAGGTATACCTTTTTTTCTGTTCTTCTTCTTCACTTTTCGTTTCAGACTTTCAGTTCTGTTTTCTTCAAGTTTTTTTCACTACTCTTTTTTTCCTCTATTTTCTTCACTCTTTGTTTTGTCCCAAATTACTGTAAAATGCAATTCTATTTTCACTGGCTGTGATTCTGTGACTGCTGTCCATTATTTTTTTGAAAAAAAAAACAATTCTTTCTATAGTAATTATTATAGTATTTGTAATATATGTAATTGCTATTGAAATTTTGAATATTATATGTGCAATTAAATATTTTTAATTTTTGTATTAATTGGCGCCTCGATTAAAAAAGGCGAGCGCCTCGCCGCGTGGCGAGGCAGGCCCTTGTCGCCTCTCGCCGTCCAAAACACTGGTAATAACATACCCGATACAATCCTGCAAGTTAGGGTTGTGGAGGGTAGAGTGTAAGTAGACCCTAAACCTATCTCATAGAGATAGAAAAATTGTTTCTGGTAGACCTTCAACTTAAAATAAAGCAACTTTAAGACAATAAATTTTAAAAAGGGAATTCCTATGAAATTTACTATAAATTATAGAAGGATGTTGACATGTATACATATGTAGAGTTGTTGTCGCGATTCCACGCTAGTTGTGTATAGAAGGATGTTGACATGTATACACCTGTATACATATGTCTGTGCGGAAAGAACTTATTAGGACCTATCGAGTCTATCATGTATTTTTCTCCTCTAATTTAATTTCTTTACTCTAAAAGTTAAATGAAATACAACTCGTCTAGATCTTTTGTGATGAATTTACTAACCTTCAAAAGTACCAATATTTCTTCGTATGCAAATTTTGACCATATACGAGCTGCCACAATTGATTCAATTGTCTAAAAGAGGCACTTTGTACACAATAATGCCTATTAAACAAAGTGTGTCAGACTAATGGGGTCACTGCATTTATATAGGTAGTCTAGGAATTCTTGGGCACAACTTTTAACCCTAGGAACTTCTTCATAAAACATGGTTTCCCTAGAGACTCCTAATAAAATGTTTCCTTCAATCAAGGGAACTTCCAAATATATTTGCAATGACATGAATCAAGGCACAAAACAGGCTAAGCGTTTCCCCTTGCTCAAAGGTCGCTTCAACATCACTATCAAGACTCTAAGGCTACTTTTACTTGCTAATTAGCGTGATCACTAAGCAAAAGATAATTCATTTTGAAAGTAATTTTTCAATTTGTTTGTCCATATATTTGTTATGCATACTTATAAGAAAAAAGGGTCAAAATAACCCTTGAACTTTCATTTAATAGCTAGCTTTACCCTTCGTAATACCATTTGTTCATTTATACCCTCACCGTTACTAATTTGTCATCTGTACCCCTCATTTGATAGAAGTTCTCTTGATGGAAAGAAACATTTTATTAGTAGTCCCTAGGGTAACCATAATTTACGAAGAACTCTCTAGGGTCAAAAAATTTTCCTAAGAGTTCCTCGTTGTCCTATATAAATGCCTCTAACCTCATTAGTCTGGCACACTTGGTTTAATAGGCATTGTTGTGTACAAAGTACCTCTGTTCGATACTTGATTCAATTATGATGGCAGCCCGATGGTCAATCTGCACGGGAAGAAATGTCGATACTTTTGAAGGTTAGTAAATTCATCACAAACGATTAAGACGAGTTGTATTTAGTTTAAATTTTGGAGTAACAAAATAAAATTAGAAGAGACAAATTCCATGATATACTCGATAGATTCCTGTAAATTCTTCTTTTTGCTCAGTAGGGATCTTTGCTTATATGGCGGAACCGCTGCGGCGGATCTATGTATGTATATGAATGTCTACATCTTTTTTCAATTTATTGCCAATTTAATAGGAGTTACCTTTTTGAATTTATAGCCTTAGAGTTGCTTTATTTTAAGTTAAAAATCTTTTAGTATAGTGTTATGAACGGTGAGAGGTGAGGCGAATCTTCATTTCCTATTAGCTTTGTGGCGAGGCGATCATCATAAGGTGACGCCATGGAGACAAAGGCATCACCTTTAGGCGACCAGTTTAGGGTATTTGAAAAGTTAGAAGGTAATTTTAGGGTTTTCTATCCAAATTTGCACTTAAATTAAGACTCCAAACTAGTTGATCGACTAGATATCTCCGGCAACCAGCCAGACTTTTTCCGGCAACTCCAATCCAATATGTATCTTCTCTTTATTTCTTTTTCTTTTTATTTTCCTCCTTTTTCATTAGATGTTACTTCTACCTCTGTTTTTTTTCTCACTATTTTGACTTGTGTTTTGTTTTTTTCATCACTATTTTTACTTGTGTTTTCACTATTATGACTTGTATTTTATTTTTTTCTCATTCAAGTTCTACACTATAGTATGTACTATCTATTTTTTGAATTTTTGTATCGAAATATTTGTTAATTTATTATTGCTATTGCTATCGAGATTTTGACTATTATTATATGAAATTAAATATTTATTTTTTTGGTGTTAATTTATGCCACACTTCAAAAAGGCGAGTAGCTCGCCTTGTGGTGAGGCATGCGAGGTGTACGTAAACTCTACCTTCCCTAGACTTCTAGTGGTACAATGGTATATTGTTACTCTTTTACCATGAGTTGTGCAACTGATTCATTCGTTTCCGAAATTTATATTAGAAATTTCAGCCTTGTTGAATTAATTCTAACATGTTCATGAATGATCGTGGATTGTATGCAATAAAAGATGAATGCGAATTTTCTTGTTCTTTTCTTTCATCTTTCTCCTTTTTTGAATTCTTTTTTTTTTTGGGATGGGTGGTTGGGAGATTGAATATATGTTCCCCTTACTATGTATTATATATTTCCCCATTATCCTGTGTTGTTTCATCCACCATTAGGCATCATCAATAGAATTTCTCGGTGTTATTTTCTGATTGCAGGTTCAACAGGATTTGGATTCCTACCTCGGATTATCGAAGTGAGAAAAGGAGAGGTACCTCTTTATCCTTATCTTTTCTTTGACTTGAAGAACATTTAATTTTTCATTGAACTTGGAAATAGCCAGCAATCGTTCTTATGACTCAAAATACACTATCCCGTATAAGTTTTGCTCATAATAATTCAGAAAATTAAGTAGAAGCTGACTTAGTTGACAGTCACATAAAATATCTTAGGAAACTACTTTATCTATTTCAAACACATTTTCGAAAAACATTTCAAGAAACGAGTCTAATGTATAACCAAACCGAAAAAATGAATTTGCAAAGAGAAGTGTAGAAAAAATTTCCATGGACAAACGGCTCCGTAAGTTGCAGGTCATTATATTTTGTATTTCTAATCCTTATTATTTGATTTTCAGGATGTGGCATCAAAAGTACTGTCATTTACTCAGAAAAGTCCAAGGGATGTTTGTATCCTGTCAGCTACTGGTGTATTATCAAACGTGTCTCTAATAAAAGATGACATGTCCGAAGGAGCTACGACTTTTGAGGTATACGTCTGAATATATTTTATTTGTGCTAGCTTTTCATGTTCCGTCTCACATATTTGAGTTAATTATTATTTTTCAGTTCTTTTTTCCACATAATTAATTTCCCTTTCTATGTTTGTTCATTATTTTCTTCTTATTATTTTAAAAAACTTTGTAGTATCTTTTTTTCTTCACTAAACCCATACTTGAATTGTGCTTTACGGCTTGCGCTTAAAGCTTCAATAGATTGTGGTTACTTTCTATGCTTTTCACCTTTGACACCTCTGCTTGTACTGTATGATTTAACTCTGCTCTTGTTTAGTTCATACTAATTACAAGGGCATTTTCATTAGTTGAGAGGGCAATATAACCTTTTTAAGTCACTTAACTCGAGAGGTATGTTCATATGGATTTTAATCATATTCTTTGATTTCAACTTAATTTTGTGCGTGAAAATACTAGTTGATTGTCTCGTCTAGAATTCACAGATCTGTTGATAAAAATCTGCTCTTCTGCATTATTATAGTGTTGGGTGCTTTTCTTTTCCTCCTGTAGGGACAGTTAGTGATAGTGTCTCTATCTGGTTTGTTTCTGCTGTCTGAAATTGGCGGTCAACGGAGCAGAACAAGTGGATTAAGTGTCTCATTTGCTAAATCTAATGGTTGGGTTTTTGGTGGTTCTGTGACGGGTGTTCTAACTGCTGCATCGCCTATCCAGGTTTGCCTTCTCATAGGTTTCAAAGATCGATTTATGCAGCATGTGTTCAATCTTTTAGTGTTATAGTACTAAACAGGAAGATCCGAATCAACACTGTCCATCTTTCATGGATTTAGTGTTAAATGGTCATTAGTGAAGCTGGTCTAGTTATGTGAGCAATCCGTTGATTATGAGATATATATAGTACTCTCGTTACTGATGCTCACACTACCATTTGTTTATCTAGGTTGCCCGTGTGACACAAAATTTGTTTACTTAGCTTGCACTGATTTAATGGCTTTATTCCAGATTATTGTAGGTGAGTTCGTTGCAAATGGCCAGGTACCTACCACTGCCAACCAACAACAGTGGTTTCTTTTTTTGGGGTGGAGAGATTGAATACATGTCGCACATCCACCTTCGTTTTCTGATTGAAGGATTGATAGGATTTGGAGTCACACAACATATTATAACTGTGAAAACAGGAGAGGTTACCTCTTTATCCTTTCTATTTCCTTTGAATTTAGTTTTATTTGAAACTTGGGAATAGCCAGCAAACATTCTTATTGAATTGCAACTATTCCATATTAGTTTTGTTATAATAATTCATAAAATCCGGTAGAAGTTAACTTGGTTGGGAGTCACGGACAATATCTTACTAATCCTTATTATCCGATTTTCAGGATGTGTCATCAAAAATATTGTCATTTATTCACAGTAGTCCAAGGGCTGTTTGTATCGTGTCAGCGACTGGTGAGTTATTGAATGTGACTGTATTACAAGCTGATGCATCCGGAGGAATGGCGACTTATGAGGTTAACGTCTGAATATATTTTACTTGTTTTAGCATTTATTGTTCCATTTTTCATCGTTTTACTCGCGAGATACGTTTTGTACTATTATTTCTAGAATCCACAGTTCATATGGGTTTTAATCTTTTTCTTTGATTTCAACTTCATTTTGTGCCCGAAATTACTTGTTGAATTTCTCTTCTAGAATTCACAGGTCTGCTGATAAAAATCTGCTCTTGACCTTTTCCTCCTGTAGGGACTTTTCAAAATACTGACTCTATCTGGTTCGTTTCTGCCATTTGAAAATGGCGATCGACAGAGCAGAATGGGTGAATTGAGTGTATCGTTAACTGGATCTGGTCAACGGACTTTTGGTGGTGCTGTGTCGGGTGATCTAATCGCTGCATCACCAGTTGAGGTTCGTCTTCTCATAAGTTCCAAATATGTAGAGCATGTGTTCTATCTTTTAGGCATTTCTCGCAATTCACTATTAGTTGGGATTATAAAATTCAAATTTACGTGGATTTGGTAGCCAGGTTCTTGTATTCTCTCTTCTCTACTTGATTCTTCTGGTTTTTTTGAAAAGGGTCGTATCTTTTGTTTGCCAAGTAAAGCCTAAACAGGATGATCAGAATCCTATTTAGTGTTAATTGGTAATTAGTTAAGAGTATATATCACTCTCGTCACCTATGAACGCCTCTTCTCTTCGGGAGAAACCATTCTGGCAAATGCAGGCAGGAAACAGATTAACATATTCAATATCTTTTTTTGCACCTTGGTAAAGTTATATGTTTAGTATCTTGTATCCGGGCACTAATTAAATGGCTTATTTTTCAGGTTATTGTATGTAGTTTCGCTGCACCTGCTGCTCCAATGGATCCCAAATTTGTTGTTCCGTCACGTGGCATGCATAGTGGATTGCCCACTGTGCTAACTGGCCACCCTAAAGGAAAGAGGTCAGGGAACCGCAAACGATAATCTGCAAGGAATCTCAAGCATGAACGATTATCCGCTCTCTTTTCTGAACAATTGAACTCCTCGTCGACTATGAGTGGATTATTGTTATTTACATTGGTGTTATATTAGTTGTGCAGAAATAAGGACCATACACAAATTTTAGCTACCTTAGGTATTCTGCATTTTCTGCCTTGTTACTTTAGCATTTTGTGTTTTTATAAATCATTGGACATGAGTCTGCTGGCTTTTCTGTACTATTTTAACTCTTATAATGTCTCCTTGAATTCACATGTTATACTTCATTTCTAGTATGTTCCAGAAAGAACGTCACTTTATATTCATGAGACATATTTAAGATACATGATTCATAGAGCATTTGGTGTAGTGATATATACATCTTTAGTTTAACACAGATTCATTCAGAAGTCTTCGTGTCCGATCAAATTAAGGCGTATAAAATGAAACTGAGGGAATGTAGTATATAATTTCTTTGATGAATACATTGGATAGTTCCTTAACAAAATACAACATAATGCTCAAACAACAAATGAAACAACATTCAACAAATAGAAAAGAAAAAAAAGGCACAAATACTTTTTTCACTTATTTTTGGTAGGGAAACAAGCCAGTTTGTTGATTCCTCTAAGGCCTGAGGTCTTACCAGTATTTCTCTTCATTCTAATAAAACCTTTCTCTCCCCATTTTGCCCCCAATAATTCTTGACAATGATGTAATCCAACCCTTTTGTGGATCCAGATCCAACTGCTTCCACTCCATTATCCAATGCTGTTCCACAATGTCCATCAGACACACCCAACACCTATAATTCCGGGGTACACTCAGTATATCGACTAGAAAAAGTAAACAGTGATGACTGACTATTTATGTAAAAATCTTTTTAGAGTATTCATAGTATTACAAGCAGTCTTAAAGGTTCTATTTATAGTTAACAATATACTTTTGATACGATGAAAATCATTTTTCTAGAAAATTACTTATCTACACAATTACGATGAAAGTTGTTTTTAGAGTATTCATAGTATTACAAGACATCCTTACATCATACTTATGTTTTCTCAAACATTGTTATAAGAATTTTGATTGTATAACTACAGTCTTCCTCATACATCTCTAATCATCACACCCAATTTATGTGGACTCTTAAATGATCATATGACTTGTTTAAACTTATTTAATTGGATAAATTTCAAAAAAATATAATTTATTATTAATTATTTGTTGTCCTTTTTAAATCCTACTAGTTTTGGTCTATATATAAGTGTCATATTGTAGTACATGCAGTATCGACAATGCTTTAACATAGACATAAACTCGAATATACCCTACTAATGTCGGAGTGTAAATCTCATTGATCATACACACACCACACATAGATATGCAATGATTGTTTCAGAGGTCTATATATGTTGACAACCAATACATATTTTCATATACATATTTCACAAGTAACATTTGATTTTTTTTTATATACAACCAGTACATATTTTCATACACATATAGATACACATGCATTAAAATACACAAAATCATATTATGACTTTTTTTTACACACACACTTCCTTCTTAAGCATTCTAATTCATGCATTAAAGTCATTGCATCACGAATACCATGAATCTTCATATGTTAATAATACACCGTCTAATAAAGAAAAGGCGGACTTGATAATAAACATTTATAGATAGCGTACAAATGTATGTCATATTTTCATTGATGTATATTAGATCATGACTAATTACAATAATCGTTGATACTAAATTGACCAAAATGTTGGCAGTAACTCGGTTACAGTAGCCAAAAAAATAGCTTGATTACAAAAACAAATTCAATCAAGCTTGTGTAAAATTTGTTGTTGTTCACCTATATTGTAGTTCTCTTGTGTCTAGTTCTCTTACAAATTGAACATTTGTTCCTTCACTTGCTCTTGAAATTCTCAACGATGCCTTTGACATGTTTTCTTCTTTTTCTTCCAAGCTTGGTACCGACAAGAGGCGGAAGAATCTTCACATTAAGCAATTCTTCTGGAACACACCATTCCGACTTGAGAGGGACAACATTAATAGAATCCATGTATGCAATAAGGTATGCTTCAACTTTAGACAAAGGCGAAGAGTACTTATAGATGCTCATATCATACTCATTGTCATGCTTTGATCGCAAAGCGGCCATCGCATGAGCACAAAGTATCTTGATCAAGTCATATTCCCTACATGAACATGACTTTTCTAGTAAGTCCACATAGGTAGTAACACCGGCACCGAACATGGTAAATTAATTGTTATCCCCGGCTACATTCTTCACATACAAATGGTACATTCATGCCTCTCCCTAGATGTCACAGGATAATCTCTTTTGTCTATCAACATAGCACTGACTGACTCGGCAATATTTGTGGTCATAACATCAGATCTATTGCTAGGAAAATGTGCCCTGCTCCACTTCTCAAAACCAATATCATGATCAAAGATGACAGCTACAGCATGGCATATGTTCTTGAATTCTACAAAATAATTGTCAAACTCTACCGAAGAATAAGCCTTTTTCACATTGTGGTAACGATAAAGGTAATCTCCACAATGATGATTTACGCAAAGATTTTCACCGAGGTGCCTCTTACAATATCCGTGGTAAGCACGATTGTAAATGTTCACATTACCGTTGGTGACACTCTTGTGTCTATTGGAGATAAAACACACAAATATGGTTCATTCACCATGCACAATTTCCTTCAATTTCTTAAAGAAGAATGTCTAGGATGCATCATTCTCTTTGTCCACGACATAAAAGACAATTGGATAAACATGATTCTTCGTATCTTGTGCAATAACGTTCAACTAAACACCCTTTAATTTACCATGTAAATGAGTATCATCAACCGTAATTACCTTTTTCATGTGGGCGAATTCCTTAATACAAACACCAAAGGCCAAGAAATAATACATGAACCTATGACTATCCTCGTTTTCCATGAGACAATAACTAGACCGACATTAAGTGTCTCGAACATGTAAGAACAAGCCTGTAAACATGAATATCTGTTCTCCGCTTTTCCTCGGACCATTTCCTTAGCAACCACCCCACTCTTCCAACATTTTCAATAGCTTGGACTACAATAAAAAGAATTAAACATAGCTTTTTGTATCTCTTAAACATTTGGACCCTTGCCATCACAATACATATTTACATAGAGTGAAACAATGACTTTGATTAAAAAGTTTCTATGGGTATTGTTGGCGTATCCAATGCCACAACTATATTCGCCAATGTACTTGTAGATTCGAAATCTATCCGACCACTCATATTTTGTCGCCCGCAACATCCGTGCACAGTTTCGAGATACATATTTCATCTTTAAGTATTAGTAACTCTTCACAGTAGCAAAATCAATGGACTTTTTTACCGCCGCTTCCACTAATAACAATTACAACTCGTTTTTTATACTAAAAGTTTGGTTTATACATAAATTAGTTCGATCGGAGAAGGAATGGTTGGATTGTGATCCCATTTTTTCCCTGCATTTCTTCACAACATCGAATTCGGGATCTTTCGCATTTACCGAATGATTTTCCACATTAGTTGGATCATCATGTATATTCATTGAATGATCACCCAAGCTCTCATTTCAATTATCACCCAAGCTCTCCTTTGAATTATCACCCAATGTTTCATTTCCAATCGAATCATTGTCGTTGTTAAATGAATTTGTTGGTACAATTGGAGACCTTGCATTGACGTTTATCCTCAATGTAGGCCTAGAGCCATCAATATCAATATCTAACATGTACAAGCTCACGTGCCTATCATTTTTTATGAATATGGGATGTATTTCTCTTCTCCCATTAATTTGATAGCTAATCACGAAGTCATTTGGCTCGCAAATCAAGTCACCGACTTCAATTACGCTTGCAATCATATCGTCATATGAACCATTACAACACAACGCAGTGTGCACTATCGTCTTACTAAAAGATTTTCAATTCCAGCTTTTGGGCGTCTCCTCCCATACTCCCATATAATCACCACAAGAAACAACAAATTCAGTTGTCATTATAGACTACATAAAGATATATACTAGATTACAGTATCAGTTGTTAATGATTGATGAAGTCTGATATCCGTACAGAAACGCAACTGAATGAGATTGTGGTCCAAAATGCAGCTCCTGCAATGACGAAATATATCTTTAATGCTTTTAAACTACTAAAATGTATCCACAATGAGTTATCAAGTGATTATTAAGGAAGATTTCTCAAATTACTAAAATGGTGGGAAAATCATTTTGAAGCTTGGTTTTTGAAAGAAAATGGAGTAAAAATGAAATTGAGTAGGAGATGATGTTGATATTACTTATAAGATGGATAATTTGACCAAATAACTCACCGGAATCGTCACTTTCGACAGCAGCAAAAATGAGCTGCTCTCTTCTTTCCAATTTTTGGTTTTTTTCTTTGTTTTAATATAACTTTTTAAAAAATGCAAATAGATATATATTATTCCAAATTAGTTGAAAAAGAAGGGGGGACCATAGTGGAGATATGGAAACTTAGATATGTCTTTTTCAATTAAGGCCCATGGATGATGTCATTAATAATGGGTATACCACAAACTATTCAAGATTGTTGTCTTAATGTTCAATTAAGTTTAGAGAGTGGCTATTTTTCCAACTCTCCCTACTAGGGATACGGGTGAAGATGAGGTATGTTGGAGGGTGGAAATAACACAATCAATATAGCACGCCACTTGTAGAATTTGTTTCTTCTTTCCTTGAGTAATTCTTATTTTTCTAGAGATTTTCTTTTTTTGACCAAAAACAATAAGAAAATAGGAAAATATTTTCAACCATAACAAGCACACCTTTAATGTGGAATTGTAGCCCTTAAGCTATCCAATGATTCTTAATGTTCATTAGTATTGTAAGTTTATACTAATGGTTATTCCTTTCCATTCCCTTAATCTGTTTGAAATTTTCAAAAAAGAAATATTAGTCCTTAACTACTCTGCAAGTTAGATGCTTACCTTTTGATTGTTGATTTGGGTTATTCAACTGCATTTCGTATTGTTATATTTATTCTCAGGCATAAGTTACAAGTCTTAAATTTTCAATTTCGCATTATTTAGGTGTTCGTGACATTTTGTTATCGTTAACTAATTAGTTTGATCTGATAGTTGATGGCATCGCCTGAAATTGATTATCCCAGGTTATCCTCGGGTCCTAAATCTTTTGGTGAATGCTTTAACATACGAATAGAAGGAGAAGAGTCGAAACACACTTGGGATTCTCATGAAGATCGAAAGTCTTCAGTTTATAATGCACGTAATATCCCAAAGCCTCCACCTCCTCCTGGTAAAATCTATTCGAAATCCATTACTCATGATACAGGACATGGTAAGTCTTATCGTTTCCCTAAAGAGACTCGAGATACATGGGACAAATTTATTAAAGATGGATATGGAGCAGACGTACATATAAGTACCTATAATGGATCATTTATATTTGCTCATTCTACTCTTCTGGTCAGTACTATTTTCGTCTTCATTTATAATACTTGCAAACGTGAATGTAGAATTACTTGTTATTCATATATGCGTAACGAGCCATATAAAGTTGCTATATCACACTTTTTATCTTGTGTTGTCCATAGAGGATTGCCTCGCCGATAATGGGTAATGTTGTACAACAATCCAAAGTAAAAAATGGTATCAGATGCATAATAATTCTTAGGTTTCCCCATGATGCTGTATTTATATTCATTCGTTTCCTCTACTCAACCTGGTATGCCAAACGTGTTTCCTTGTGTTTAATTAAGTATCTATTGACGTTTAACGTTTGCATCTTTTTAAATTGGATTGATTATATTACACACACAATTCACATCTGTATTTCATAGTTTCTGCTAATAGAATAGACAAGGCCACGAAAGGCTTTTCCACCACATTGTAATGGTGGTGAGCTAGTCTGCCATGGCCTTGTTGATGCATTTTATAACACAAGGAAATACACGATATAATAGTAAAAGTTTTTTGTTAGGTTTTGCCCATCATCTGTAGATTTTATTTTTCTTTTGAGGGAAAGTCAAAATATTACTGTAATTGCTTTTACTTTTTCTGAAAGGAAAACATCATTTTCTTTCCTATCCAGGTTATTCTTTTCCTTATAGAAAAAGTTTAAAACTCTATAAATTTGAAATTCGTCTTCTCATACCAAAACACAATAACTGCATCCACAACGTAAGAGTTTTATTTAGGGGGGGGGGTATACTTTCTTTTATATTAGGTTTTCATATGTAGGACAATTTTTCAAATCTTACAATAATATTATGCTTTTTAGCTTAGTTCTTTGTCATCTGATTTATCGGGTGTATAATTTGCAATTGTAAATTTCTGCATGACGCTCTGATTACTTTCGAATCCAAGAGTTCTGATATCTTAAAGTGGTTCAAAGTATTTGCAAATTTCAAGTCTAAGTTACACAATTTCCTTTGATTGTTCAGCTACAATGGATACTTGAAATTTATTTCACCTTGTTTGTCCTACTGCAGTTATGGAGAAAGAGAAATGAAGAAGTTTGTTCTTCCTTTGTTAGTCTTATCACATTCTTATTCAGTACCATCACTTAGAAGAGTCTGCACACGCCTTTTCGAGCAGGATCGGTTGAACCCTGATAATGTAATAGATGTGCTTCAGTTGGGAAGGAACTGTGATGCACCACGACTTATAGTTGTTTGTATTCGTATGATAGTGAGGAACTTCAAAACCATATCATCCTCCGAGGTATCAACCCTACGCTTGAACAAGAACTTCTACAATATGTTTGTGATGCAGATTTAATAACATAGTAACTAGCTAACACTTCGTGTTTCAGAGAATGTGCAGACTGTTTAGTATAGAAACATTTGCTTCTACATGGTTATTGAAACTCTTTACTTTTGAAGCATTTGTTATGTCTCAATTGTCCCTCATTGGATTAAATCAGTACATATTTCGAAGGATTCATTTGTTCGTACTTAATGAAGCTTCAAGTTTTAATGATTCGGACATTTTACCATTAAGTACATTTGTTTTAATTAAAGTTTAAGAATTTAATTGGTCTGAATAGGATTCAATTATTAAGATCTAGAACATAGTCTTAATATCAATAAGATCTAGAGCACATTCTTAATAGAGGTATTCTTGTGTGAATAATATTCATTATTACTCTATCCACAATCACCAGCCACCACCACTAATCACCTCCACCATCACTACTACCATTGTCAACCACCATTACCGTTATCTACCATCAACCACATCTGACATCACAACCATCACTATTGCGATCCACTGCTACCAACTCACCTCTTTCATCATTATATATTCATTGCCGCCGCCGTCCCCATCGTTGTAGCCGATGTCACCTCCACCACCGCTATCAACAAACTTAATCATCATAGCTAGTATAGCCACCAACTACCACCATACATTTTTTGTCATCACCATCACTACATCCACCACTACTATCAACCACTAACATCATTGAGGTCAATCTCTACTACCAATAACTACCATCATCATAGCTATCACCATCACCAATTATCATAAACACATCATAAACCATCACACGTTCTTCAGCACCACCACACATTCTCCAATCACCACCATTAACACCACCAACTACTAACGTAAATCAACTTAACCATTAAAACCACCACCAACACTACCGATCACCATTATTATGACAATCTCCACTTCCATTAATACATCTATCAACATCATCATTACTAGTCATTAACAACAACTATTACCATCACCACCGTTATTACAAAGTATCTCCACCATCACTAAAAAACATAAGTGTTTTTTTTAATCAAATAGTGATTTAATTTTATTAATTTTAGTATTTAATTATTTTATTTGAGTTATATATTTTTTATGTACATATAGATAAATTATGTACATTCTATGTTGAAAAATAAATAGTTTTAATAATTTAGTGTTCATATATAGAGACAATATCTCGATCATTCAAATGTGCATTTAGATACGACTAAATATACTTAATGAAAACAAATGAGGCCTAAGTGTGGTATGAGTATACATCAAGGTTCCGAAGTAATTACAGAGGTCCTAATAAAATTTTTTCGAGTGCTCCAGACGCCTAATCATGGGCTAATACACAAAAAAAATCGGGGAATTTGGACAGTTCATAAAAAAGGCTTGTAAATGCTAAAATGGGTATTAAAAATGGTGTGACTATACACTACTAAAAAAACAGCATTTAGTGACAGACACAATCCGTCACTATATAATGAAAATCTTTCACTAGCAATTGATTATTGACTATTGCTATTATGCTCGTTAGTAAGCTCTTAGTGATGAAAAATGAGTTTCGTCACAAGTTTAGCGACATCATAGTGAAAAAATATTTCCGTCACCAATTGTTAGCGACAAATTTAATCGTCATTATATATATGCAATTTTGTTGCTAATTTCATAATTATATGACGAAAAAAATGAGTTTCGTCACAAGTTTAGCGACGTCATAGTGAAGAAACATTTCCGTTGCCACATGTTAGCGACGGACTGATTCGTCATTATTTTATATAGTTTGGTTGCTAATTTCATAATTGATTTCATCATAATGGATAAATTTTCAATGAAATTTCCGTCGCAACATATTATGTTACAACATATTAGGCTTTTAATAATTCGTCGGTGATTCGTCGTTAACATTCTTTTCGTAGCAACGACCAAATAGTCGCTAAATTTGTTGCTAAAAATTATTTTATTTGGTTATTTTAAATATGCATTGCTCAAATAAAATAAATTAACATTACAAAATACTCCAAAATTAACAAACATTCATATAATATAATACTCATTGACAATTCATAATATAAATAGAAAATTCCAAAACCACATATATAGTTAAAAATATTGATGGATTGTCGGTTGGAGTAATCGATGATTGCACCTGCTCAACAATAATAGGAACAAGATGACTAGTTAGTGCAGACATCATTTGCTTTACAAACTCGTCCATATTTGTTATTGATGTTGATTGAGAAAATGGAGGTGGTAATGATGATGAGCCACAAAGATTATGCCCATAGTAATTTTTTGCTTCAAATCCAATACCGTATATCCTTATTTTCTTTTCTCCCTCCGCAGCTTTGTAATATGCTCCACATTGATCAATATCAGTTTGAGAAGCTATTTTTTCCATATATTTATTCATAATTTTCCTATAATAAGTAGAGAAAATGAGAAAGTATTAAGCATAGATTAAAAAATAAATTTTGAAGAAAAATACACAAACTTTTAAGCTTAAAGGACATGTCCTTTATTTTCCTAGGAAATAACTATGTTGTTGTTGCAAGATAGGCTAACTGGTTTCCATGTGCATATAGTAATGTATCAACTTATAAAAGTTCATCTCAGTTATAAAAGAACTATGTTGTTGCAGTAAAATAGGCTATCAGGTACCATAAGCACAACTATCGTCTACCTCTTTATCATTACCTTTCTATAGCTATGTGAAATACGAAGTGAATAAGCTCAGAGTGTGTACATAGCAAATGACAGAACTTGAAATGGAGTTGTGAACTTTTGAATACTGCAATAAGATTCACACCCAGAAAACAACAGAGAGGCTAAAATTTATAGGTCATTCATTTCTTCTAGATGCAAAAACTGTAAATTTATCTATCAAAACTCAAATAAGAAGAATGTTATGTAGTTATTAGTGCATATTCATGATTCTGCGGTATTATTATGCAGTAATCAAAGGCAGAGAACATGTCATGAATGAGTTTCTTGTGGCTTCAGCAAACTCAGTAGAAGAAGTGACTGCTCGTGGCGAGACTTGCCTTCATTTAGCTGTCAAGAATCATTTGTTTGAAGATTCAAGTTATTACTTGACAACCTAAAGGATTTTAACAAGTATGATCTTTTAAACAAGAAGGATATACAAGGAAACACTATTTTGCATCTTGTTGTCTCAACTAAGGCAAGTATCTTTGAATAAGAAACTTGCAAGTGTTGGTTGTTGCAGTTGAAGATCAATCAGATGGACAATCCAGGAGTAAACAAACAAGGGACCAGCCTCGATCTAGTGTTTAGAAGCTTCACGATTTCTCGAAGTATAATAGAACCAAAGATTGTCCAAGAAAAGTAAGAGATATTATTCTTGTCATAGTCATTCTAATTGTAACAAGAACATATCAAGTAGGTTTCAACCCACCAGGAAGCGTATGGTAGGACAATTATTAGCCTGACGACAATAGCAACAGTAATATTCTTGATGGCAACACACTTACTAGCCTGACCAAAACAACACTAAAATAGAAATGGAAAAGCCTCAAAAAACAATATTCGAATTACCCCAAAATAGTAGTAGTAGTTCTCTCCAAAACAGAACTATAATTTCACCAAAAACAACTGCACTAGAGTCACAGAAAAACAACACTAGAATCACGTCAAAACAAGATTAAAATTACATCGAGATGTCTCAAAATATCATTAGAATTATACTAAACAGCAGCAACAGATACACTTTAAAACATGACTAAAATTGCACTAGAATACAGTAGGAAAGAACCAAAACACATCTGAGTTTTGAACTTACATAGACATCTCAAGAACGCTCACCAATAAATTATTTCCTATCATGTCCATGTGTACAAAAGTGCAAATGTTAACTAACTTGGCATAGGATCTCGACCTTTTGCAATAGCATATACAAAATAAATCACGTTATACATATACCATACAATAGACGATGTTAGTTATAGAGTTTTTAAAATATATATACTCACAACTTTCCTGCTATGTGCTTCAATTGAAATAGAGTCGTCAGTGTGAGTCCCAACAACAATTTCATGTCTACCACGACAATTTTTCGAGTTAATTTCCGACTTCTTAATAGACTCTGCACTTCCCTAAAGTTGCATCCATCTTTCCCACACATTTTTTGGTACATTAATAGGCCTAACTCCATCTTTTTTAATTTTAGAAATTAAATTCCTATATTTCAATGTTGCCTTAACCATCTAGTGTCTTTTGACTTCATTTTCACTGGTGGAAACATCGTAGTAGAATTTTTTCTGAAATAAGTTTTGAAAGTAATACATTAATGTCCTATCTAAATATGTGAATTCACTTAAAATGAAAAGTTATACCTTGAATTTTCCAAAATAACCATTTCTTACATCATTTGAGACACCTTTTCAATTGATTCCATTGGGATCAAAATCACATTTGAAAAATTTTGATATGAAACTAGAGCATATTTGAGAAGGTTCCATCCTGAATAAATTTGAAGAGATTACCGTATTTCAATGGTACCACATTCAACAGACACGAGGTCATGTTCTCTATATTAAATATTATGCTTAAAGGACCAGCAATTGGTAATTTATTAGTGAAATACTATGCAAAATATCTTAAATTTGTTCAACACAATAAGTAGATAAAAGTTCAGGAATAAAATCAAAAGAATGGACTAACCCTGCAGAAGTTAGAAAGACATGGGTCCTTGTATGACTAGTGTTGGATTCATCTTCAGCAACTACATTGGTATAACATGTTGGAACATTGCTCTGAGTAGAAAGACCTGACCTACTAGGTTACTCTTATTTGGTTTAGTTGGAGATGTCTTAGAGATAGTTGGGCTGATAGTTTGAGTTGACGTTTCAATATTGGTTGGGGTACCATCTTGTTGAGGAGTAACCATAGTGGACTTGAGAATAGTTGGCATGCTTACACAAATAGCAGAATTACTCCTCCCTGAGAATTTATCACGACCTCTGTCTCAAGCCATACCTGTAAACAATCCTAGCATTGTTGTTAGATCATGACTAATACAAATAAAATTAAAGATAATTCATAATAATGAGATTACGTGGAACAATGCTGAAATATTAAAATTGTCTCTATAAGAGCTTGCTGATTAAGTGATAAAATTAGGACCCAGACATACAAGAGTAACATAGGAATCTATTACAAAAGTAACAAGAGTAAAGGGATCATGAACTTCTATCATAAGCTTTACACAAAGAATGAGCATTAGAAATATATTACATATTTTGAAAATTTGAACACAATCACAGGCGATGACATTAGGGAAAGGGAGGAGCTTTTTAAGAGGCTAAAAATTTTCAATACCATCATATCTGATAAGGTTCCAGAACCTGATGGTTACACGATTACAGTCAAGTAATGTTATTCAATTCGAAGAAATGATCTAGTTAGGAATTGAAATAAGTAATAAAACACACATAGTTCAAAGCCAAGAGATATTTCTTTTAAAAATCCTAAATTGAAATGCAGATTATCCTTGATTGAAAATCAGAAACAAACAAAATATAATGAAAATACAATAGTAGTAATGAAGCACTAGTCACAGTCTTCTTCAAACTCTTCCTCTTCCTCATCCTCATTTCCTTAGAAGGTAACACGCACAAACCATGGACTAGAAGGTACTCACATTCACATTCATCAAATTCGAACAAAACATGCATATTGGTAAACCAAGAACAATTTCTAAAGTTCTTCACTAGGTAGATTTAAAAAAACTTACGAACTATTAAAGCAATTATTAATTATAATCAACATACAAAACAGTTACTGGAACATTCTACTTTTAGTAAACATATAGAACAATGAAATAATTCTGATTCAAATCAACTTACTGAAGCATTCTAGTTACAGTGAACTTATTGAAACTATCTAATTATTATATTAATTTCACAAAATTAATGACAAACAAAACGGACTGAAGCATTGCAATTAATTTGGAGCCAATACTTCATTTCATCAGCAACAGACAGAAGCACATTACATGAAAAACTTTCTACTTAACAAACACTTAGCTAATAAATTTAATCTTAGAGGTTCTTGATGACTATGTAGTTATTTTGATTTGATTGGCTAATAATTTAATAAACTGAACAAGCAGCTAATAAATACAACAATTCCTCTAGCAAATAAAATAAAAGAAAAAGTTAAAGTCTAAAATGCATTATTCTAGCAAATAAAAGCAATAAACAAGTTAAAATTTTGAATGTATTCTTCTAGCAAGAACTAATCACATAAACACCCACAACAACAAAATTAGAATTCTCCAAATTTTTCACTGATCTCTTAAAAAAAAGTTCTAACTCGAATTGATAATGACAACAATCTTCACCCTAGTTAGATTGAGTAAACAAAATACCTCATAACTTAAATCTTGAGCTAAATAAGAGATAGAAACGAAGAGTGAGGCTTACTTCAAGTGAATATCAACTAGGCCTTGATGATAAGGTTATAACAGCAAGGGCATGCAACGTTTCAACATTTCTTTACCTTCGTTATTAGCAAGAATATGGAACAATAACAGTATAAATAATGTACAGTGTGCAATTATGTCAAAAAATACAGACAAAATATCATCTTAGTCAAAATACAGAAATCAATCAGACGTAGTTTCTAAGCACTAGATAATACTTCATTCTTTCTGACAAAATAAGACATAGAAACTTCTGTATTATGCATATAGGATAAATTTGACTTTCTTAAAAAAAAACTATTTTCAGAACACTTAAATAAAACCCCTAGTTTGAGAAAATCTCAATCCTACTTCAAGCAATCAAGCTAAATGAAATAAAAAGAGTTAAGAGTTAAAATATCATATTTTCATACACCCAAACCACTACAATCTCTATTTTCAGAAGACGAGTTGAAATAGAAAATAATGATTTTTTCAAGTGAACTCATTGATACCCAAATTCAGCGAATCTAACATAAACGAGTTGAGATTCTTATTTTGCAAAAAGAAAAGTTTAAACTACCCATTTTGAGAATACCACAACCCTATTGAGATGGAGAGCTCAACGAAATTGAAATAGATATGGGAGATTGAACTTACAATGGAGACTTGGAAAACTAGCAGTGGAGACTTGGAAAGCTTTCAATGGAGCTTGAAGCGATACATGGAAAGCTTTAATGGATATGGAGCTTGAGAGAGACTTCTTTGGAGCGGGAGGTTGAAATGTTGAAATGAATTTGTGCACTAGAATTTATGGCTTTTAAAATATTTTGCAACAAATTTACTGATGGATTTTAACATTCGTCGCTTTCAAATTAATTTATTTATTTAGAAATTTTATAATGACGGATATTTTCGTCACTATGCAGCATAATCAAAAAGTTTAGCAACATTTTTTCGTCACTAATTCCGTCGCCCGATATTTATTAATTTTGTCACCGGTACTTTGTTGCTAAATTCGTAGAAAATATTAGGCGCCAAAAATTCGTGGTAACATTTAGTGACGCAATAAATATTTCATCGTCAATCCGTTGCTATATTATTACTCAAAGAATTATTTGTCAATTTTATAACAAAATGGTAATTTCGTTTCAAATCCGTCGTTATATAGTGACGGAATAGTGTTAATCGCTAATATCCGCCGCTAACATTGTTTTTTTAGTAGTGGAATGTTCCCCAAGTCATTATGGGTGTCCTCATGAAATATTTTGAGAAATTTTTTTGGGTGCTCCCGGCACCAGATCCATGGGCTAATACACAAGAAAAATAAAAAATTTGGCGGTTCTTAAAAGCGAACTTGTAAATGCAAAAATGGGCATTAAAATGGTGTGGTATATGTGAAGGTTTCCCAAGTAATTATAGAGGTCCTCATTAAAAATATTTAGAAAATCTTTTTCAGTGCTCGGGCGCCAGATCCATGGGCTAATACACACGAAAAGTTGAGAATTTGGGCAGTTCTTAAAAGGGATTTATAAATGCAAAAATGGGCGTTAAAAATGGTATGAGTATGCGTGAAACATTTCCCAAGCCATTACATAGGTCCTCGTAAAGTTTTTTGAGAAAAATCTTTCGGGTGCTCCAGACGCAAGATCTATGGGCTTATTACACATGAAAAATTGGGTGATTCAGGCGGTTCTTAAAAAGGGAATTGTAAATGTGGAAATGGGCGTTAAAAATAGTGTGAGTATCCATGAAGGTTCCCCAACCAATTTCAACGAATTTCTCATAATGTTTTTGAGAAAAAATTGGTCATTTCTCGGGTATCCATTGGCTAATGCACATTAAAAATCTTGGAATTTGAGAGATTCTAAAAAAAGGGCTTGTAAATGCGAAAATGGTCATTAAAAATGGTGTGAGTGTGAGTGAAGGTTCCCGAAGTCAATACGGAGGTCCTTAAAAAGTGTTTTGAGAGAAATATTCGGGTGCTTCGGGTGCCAGATCCATGGGTTAATACCCACAAAATTTAGGGAATTTGGGCGATTTATTTTTAAAAAGGACTTATAAATGCGGAAATGACATTAACAAATGGTGTTAGTATACGTGAAGGTTTCCCAAGTCATTACAGAGATCCTCATAAAATTTTGGGAAACAAATTTTGGGTACTCAGGGCACCAGATTAATAGGCTAAGAACGCATGAAAATTGAGAAATCTAGGTGGTAGTTTAAAAAAAGGCTTGAAAATGCGAAAATGTGCGTTATAAAAATATATGTGAGTATACGAGAAGGTTCCTTAAGTCATTACGGAGGTGCTCATAAAGTTTTTTGAGAAAAATGACTTGGGTGCTCGGGGCGTCAGATCCATGGGCTAACATACGAAAAATTGGTGAATTTGAATGGTTATTAATAAAAAAGCTTTTAAATGTGGAAATGGATGCTAAAAATGGTCTAAGTATACGTGAAGGCTCCCCTAGTCATTACAGAGGTATGCATAAAATTTTTTGAGAATAAAATTTTTGGGTACTCCGGGTGCTAGATCCATGGGCTAATACACATAAAAAAAATTGAGGAATTTGGCAGTTCTTAAAATATCTTGTAAATTTTAAAATGGGGGTTAAAAAATGGTGTGAGTATACATGAAGGTTCCTCAAGTCATTATGGAGGCCCTCATAATGTTTTTTGAGGAAATATTGCCAGGTGCTCAGCACGGTAGATCCATGGGCTAATACACATGTAAATTAGGGAATTTGGGCGAATCTTAAAAAAATGACTTGTATATGCAGAAATGGCATTAAAATGGTGTGAGTATACGTGAATGTTCCCTATGTAATTGCAGAGGTCCTTATAAAGTTCTTTTAAAAAAAATTTAGGTGCTCCATGCGACAGATCCATGGGCTAATACATCGAAAAAAGTTTCGAGTGAGGCGCCAGATGTATGGACTAATACACACGAAAATAAAGGCCTTTCGGAGGTTCTTGAAAAAGGCTTGTAAATGAGAAAATAGGCGTTAACAATAGTGTTAATATACGTGATGGTTTTCCTAGTCATTACCGAGGTCCTCATAATGTTTATTGAGAATAAATTTTCGGGCGCTCTGAACGTCAAATCCATGGGTTAATACAAACGAAAAATTAGTGAATTGGGTGGTTCTTAAAAAAGGCTTGTATATAAGGAATGGGCATTAAAAATGGTGTTAGCATATGTGTAGGTTCCACAAGTCATTGCAGAGGTCCTCATAAATTTTTTGAGAAAAACTTTTCGATTGCTTCGAGCGATTGATCCATGAAATTTGGGTGGTTCTTAAAAAGGACTTGTAAATGTGGAAATAAGCGTTTAAATGATTTTAGGATACGTGAAGGTTCCCAAAGTCATTAGAGATGCCCTCATAAAGATTTTTGAGAACATATTTTCCATTTCTCCGGGTGTTATTCATAGGGTAATACACATGAAAAACCTGAGAATTCGGGCAAATCTTAAAAATGTGTTTAAATGCGGAATGGGCTTTAAAAATGGTTTGAGTATACGTGAAGGTTACCAAAACCATTACAGAGGTCGTCATAAAGATTTTTGAGAAAATATTTTTTGGTTGTTCGCCAGATCAATGGGCTACGTAATAAACATGGAAAAAAATTGGAAAATTTGGGCTTTTCTTAAAAAAGGGCTTGTAAATGCGTAAATGGGTGTTAAAATTGTGTAAGTATACGTGAATGTTCCCCAAGTCATTGTGGAGGTACTCATAAAATTTTTTGAGAAAAAATTTTTGATTGCTCCGAGCAGTTGATCCATTGGCTAATACACATGAAAAATCGAGGAATTTGGATTGTTCTTAAAAAGGACTTGTAAATGTGAAAATAGACGTTAAAATGATTTTAGTATACGTTAATGTTTCCCAAGTCATTAGGAAGACTCTCATTAAGTTTTTGAGAAAAACCTTTTGGTGCTACGGGCGCCAGATCATCGGCTAATACATACGAAAAATAGGAGAATTTAGGCAGTTTTAAAAAAGGGCTGGTAAATGCAGAATTGACTTTAAAAATGACGTGAGTATATGTGACATTTCCCGAAGTCAATACACAGTTCCTCACTAAGTTTTTTGATAAAAACTTTTCGGTTGCTTCGGGTGCTAGTTCTATGGGCTTACAACACAAAAAATCAAAAAATTTGGGGAAGTTGGGCGGTTTTCAAAAAATGGCTAATGAATGCGGAAATGGATATTAAAATTGTGTGGGTATACGTGAAGCTTTTACAAGTCGTTGCGAAGATCCTCATAAAATTTTTTGAGAAAAAAATTTTTGGATGCTCCAAATGCTAGATCCATGAGCACATGCAAAATCGAAGAATTTGTGCAATTCTTAAAAAAGGCTGATAAATGTGGAAATAAACGTTAAAAATGGTGTGAGTGTACGTAAAGTTTTCCCAAATCATTATGGAGGTCATCATAAATTTTTTTGAGAAAATACTTTCGAGTGCTCCGAGCGTCAGATTCGTGGGCTAATACATACGAAAAATCGAAGAAGTTGGTCTGTTCTTAAAAAAGGTCTTGTAAATGTAGAAATGGATGTTTAAAATGGTGTGATTGTACATGAAGGTTTCCCAAATCATTGTGAAGGTTATTATAAGGTTTCACACACACACACACACACACGCAAGCACGCACGCACGCGCGCGCGCACCCCCCCCCCCCCACACGTTAATGTTCTTAAAGGCGAGCACCTTTCGCCTTTGACAACGAGGCATGGCGAGGCCTCACACACACACACACACACATGTTAATGTTCTTAAAGGCGAGCACCTTTCGCCTTTGACGATGAGGCGCGGCGAGCCGAGGCCTCTTCGCTTGTTTCCAGTGAGATGTGGCGAATTCAAAAAGGTGTGCCATGACGATCAAAAGGCGACTGGCGACGTGACGTGGTGATCAATTGACATTGCCTTTTTATTTTTTTTTTTAGAAGGCAGATTTAATAATTAAAAGCCAAAATTAGGGTTTTGGGGGGTATTTTTGCAAACTCGCCTCAGATTATGTGTTGCAGCTGCTCTCCTCCTCTTCTTCTCATATTTCGCAAATCGGGACCTCTAAAG
Organism: Solanum peruvianum; assembly: GCA_027705065.1. Lineage (NCBI taxonomy): Eukaryota > Viridiplantae > Streptophyta > Magnoliopsida > Solanales > Solanaceae > Solanum > Solanum peruvianum. Next base: position 9,692,929 of record JAKWJD010001766.1, on the reverse strand, counting down.
ACTTACATGACCTTCTCAAATCACGATCCTGTTGTTTAGGTACAATTTACGCGAGTGTTGTTCAGGTACAACCCCTAGAGAGTTGTGTGAATCTCTTCTTCTCTTCTAGTTCTTCCCTTCTTTTTCTTTTTCTTCTTCTTCTTCTTCTTATTCTTCTTCTTCTTATTCTTCTTCTTCTTTGTTTTTTCAGCAATACGACTATGCAGTTCTGTTTTTCAGACCTCTATTTTTAGTGTAGACTGGTGGTGAAGTGTGAATTAAGTGCTTTGTTCTTCTGTTATATGTCGAAGTGCTCTGCTGCTCATTGCCTATATATTTTTCAAATATAATGTAATTCTTCTATAATTATTTCTTCCCTACTTAATTTAGTTTTATACTATTTAATAGAGTATTTTGAATTATTGGTTCATTCAAGTTCTAGAATTTTAATATCAACTATTAGTTTTTGGATTGAAATGTTTTCTAATATATGTTATTGCTATTAAGATTTTGGATATTTATATATTCAATTAAAAATTTTAATTTTTGGTATTAATTGGCCTCTCGATTAAAAAAGGTGAGCACCTCGCCGCATGGCGAGGCAGGCCCTTGTTGCCTCTCGCCGTCCAAAACACTGATATATATATATATTATATATATATATATATATATATATATATATATATATAATGAATAATTATTTATTTAATATGTATAGAGACGTCGTTCGTCGCTTTAATTAAAAATAATTAAATATAAATTAAAAGGCTAACCATGATGTCTGTCGCATTTAATATATTTTATTTCATTAATAATTTTTTTTATTATAGTGACAGACGATATCTGTAAGTCCGTTGCTTCTTGGTCAATAATATATGGTCAACACTTTAAAGAAGCGACGGACAATGTTGTTTAGTCTGTCGCTTTTTGGTCAAGATATAGGTCAAACATTTTTTAAAAAGCGACAGACAAAGAGACTCTGTCCGTCGCTTTTTATTTAATTATGTTACAGTAAGTCACGAGTTTTCCCCCAAATTTCTCATTTCTCTTTTCTCTCTGTTCTCTCCCTCCTCGTCGCCGGACCACCGTAAATCGACGCCATGAGCATCCATTGCCGGCGCCATCATCCTTCCCCCTCGCCGGCCAACCCCAGCTGTCACCCCGTCGTCACAACCTTCTGTTACTGCCCCTCGTTCTTGTTATAAGGTTAGGGTTCATTTTTTTAAAAAAAAAATTCTAGTAACTATATATATTTGATTTCTTAATTTGTATATTGTTTTAGTTTATTGAATTGTTGATTTACATTTGATTATGGTTAGTTAGGGAGAGAAGTGAGGATTTTACATTTTAGGGTTACATTTCTTCAAATTGCGGATATTAGGGTTGTTTTTCTTCAAATTAGAAGTTAGAACTAACAAATAATTAGAAATTAAAAGTTAGAAGCTAGATTAGTTTAACATTGATAGTTGAAATTTAGGTTATTTGGATTTTATTCTTGAACTTATTAGAAATTCTAGAAATATATACATATATATGACTAATTATTTTATAGATTATAGATATAAACTCGAATTAATTAATTAGAATCAACTTGAACTTGAGCTTGAACTTGGAACTAATTAGCTTGAATATATAACTAATATTTAAGTTTAGAAATTAGATATGAACTTGAATTGAAAACTTGAACTTACTAAAACTTGAACGTATATTGAACTAATTTTAGAACTTTTCGTGCTAGGCGACCGAGGAAGCTCAACATCTAAAATAGTTGATACAAGACTATATTGATTCTTTCATCAAAGCAGGAGATAAGGTTGGTGCTTCTAAATTTCTAAAGTTACAATTGTTTGCAATAGTGTTTGTGTCTGTCTAGTATCGATACTTTGCTTTAATTTTGTCGTAATTTATTTGTGTTGATCGAGTGTTTGTTTATCATAAGTACCAACACTAGTTGATCCTATTGATGACAAAATGGATTTTTTTGCACGATCGTTTTGTGTCCATCTAGTGTTGACAATTAGCTTTAATTGAGAAATAATATAGTTGTTAAGCATAAGTACAAACACTAGTTGATCCTATTGATGACAAAATTGATTTTCTAGCTAGATCGATTTGTGTCCATCTAGTGTTGACACTTAGCTTTAATTTAGAAATAATGTGTTTGTTTAGCATAAGTACCAACACTAGTTGATCCTATTGATGACAAAATTGATTTTCTTGTAAGATTGATTTGTGTCCATCTAGTGTTGACACTTAGCTTTAATTTAAAAATAATATAGTTGTTAAGCATAAGTACAAACACTAGTTGATCCTATTGATGACAAAATTGTTCTTCTTGCAAGATCAATTTGTGTCCATCTAGTGTTGACACGTAGCTTTAATTTAGGAATAATATAGTTGTTAACCATAAGTACCAACACTAGTTGATTCTATTGATGACAAAATTGATTTTCTCGCAAGACCGATTTGCACCCATCTAGTGTTGATATTAAACTTTTATTTAGGAATAAAGTAGTTAAATTGTTAAGTCAATATTAAAGTAGTTAAATTGTTAATGTTGTTTAAATAAGTTAGAAAACATAATGTGGTTCAGTTGGTGGATTTAGTTGTTGTGTTTATAAAAAATTAAACTAGTTTAATGCACAAGTACCCCCTCAACCTATGTTAGAAATCTCAGAGACACACTTATACTATACTAAAGTCCTATTACCCCCCATAAATTATTTTATTAATAATTTTCTACCCCTTTTTCAGCCTATGTGGCACTATGTTGTGGGCCCAATGCTGGTTGACTTTTTTTTCAAGTTAGTGCCACGTATGCCGAAAAAGGACAAAAAATTACTTATAAAATAATTTTTTTTTTTGGGGGGGGGGGGTAATAGGACCTTAGTATAGTATAAGTGTGTCTCTGGGATTTACGTCATAGGTTGAGGGGGTACTTGTGCATTTTCTCCTAGTTAAATTGTTAAAGTTGTTTAAATAAGTAAGAAAACATAATGTGGTATAGTTGGTGGATTTAGTTGTTTTATTTGGGAAAAACTAAACTAGTTAAAATGTGAAACTTGTTTTAATAATTTAGAACAAATGTAGTGGTTTAATTGGTGGATTTAGTTGTTGTATTTTGGAAAAACTAAAGTACTTAAACTGATAAAGTTGTTTAAATAAGTTTGAAAACATAATGTGGTTTAGTTGGTGGATTTAGTTGTTGTATTTAGGAAAAACTAAACTAGTTAAAATGTTAAAGTTGTTTAAATAAGTTGAAAACGTAATGTGATTTAGTTGGTGGATTTAGGAAAATATAAAGTAAGTTAAAATGTTAAAGTTGTTTAAATGAGTTAGAAAATATAATGTGGCTTAGTTGATGGATTTAGCTGTTGTATTTAGGAAAAACTAAACTAGATAAAATGTTAAAATTGTTTAAATAAGTTAGAAAACATAATGTGGTTTAGTTGGTAGATTTAGTTGTTTTATTTGGGAAAAACTAAACTAGTTAAAATGTGAAACTTGTTTTAATAATTTAGAACAAATGTAGTGGTTTAATTGGTGGATTTAGTTGTTGTATTTTGGAAAAACTAAAGTACTTAAACTGATAAAGTTGTTTAAATAAGTTTGAAAACATAATGTGGTTTAGTTGGTGGATTTAGTTGTTGTATTTAGGAAAAACTAAACTAGTTAAAATGTTAAAGTTGTTTAAATAAGTTGAAAACGTAATGTGATTTAGTTGGTGGATTTAGGAAAATATAAAGTAAGTTAAAATGTTAAAGTTGTTTAAATGAGTTAGAAAATATAATGTGGCTTAGTTGATGGATTTAGCTGTTGTATTTAGGAAAAACTAAACTAGATAAAATGTTAAAATTGTTTAAATAAGTTAGAAAACATAATGTGGTTTAGTTGGTAGATTTTTAGTTGTTTAAGAATGTTGTTGGGGCTTTAAAACAAAGTGTTAGGAGACTCCATACAGGCTTATCAATGTTGAGGAGAGATCCCAAACGGTATATGTTAGGCGATGTTTAATAATTTTAAGATACACATTTTTAATTACGTTTAGTTAGTATACTTTATTTTCTTTATTATCTAATTAAAGTTATTCAATTTTTTTATTCATATAATGTGTACTTGGGAGGCGAGACACAATTAAGTCATATCGACCACATTTGAGAAGAAGGCATCCGCCTGACTACTTGCCTGGCTAAAGAAATTTGGGCATGATGGTGAACAGCTGGATTGGATGTTTCCGCATGTTCATGATGAACTGGGTCTGTATTGGAACACACACAAGTTTAATACAACATCAGACCAAGCCAAAAAGGCTAGAGGAGTCTTAAGGGTAGCTCGTTGCACACCGGAGGTACAAAGTCCGTTGGAACAATTACAAGAGAGATGGTAAGATCTAATTCAAATTTTTAAATAAATAGTTAGTTGATTCATAGTGTCTGGATCGAGGAAAGAGCCGAACAAACTTTTGTAAGTTATTTAATATGAATAGTATATATTAATAGTTAATATACTTATGATGTGTATATATATTGATGTCAATTTTTATATTTAATATGCAAAATCAGTTACAGAATTTTCATCACTGAGAATGTAAATAGTTCAGTTCAGATGACACCTCAACTTTCCATCCAAATTTAGACAGAAAAAGTATTTGGGAGGACAGACAAGGGTAGAGTCTATGGTCTAGGCTCTCGGAACGATGTAAGATGACTCCAATCAGGCTTAGAAGGAATTGGATCATCTAGTCAAGCTGAGGCCCTTGACGGTGTTCAGATTGCTGCTATGTCGGGTCAAATAGCTAAACTTACAGCAGCACTAGCATAGTCGAAGCAAAAGAGAGTAACTGAACAACAAAGCATGAGTGTGACCATTCAGCAAATCAAAGAACAAGTTATGAACCTCCCTCGTAGACCTACTACATCGGCTCCCAATGATAATTTTGATGATGATGATGATTGTCTAGGAGCCACTTCCTAGCTAGTTTACATCTAGGACATTTATGCTTTTTTTTTTGTACATTTGAAAATATTTTGAACCATGTTTTGAAAGACTTTATAAGTCTTTAAATTTTGATTTAGATACTTTTCAAATGTTATTTTAAGTTTCTTAATTTTTGTTGTGTACATTATTTATGTAATTGTGTGTTTGATTGGATTGAATAGTATGCAGAAATTTGATTTGAATTGAGTCAAAAAAATTGCAGGAAAAGCGACGGACAACGTGGTTTAGTCTGTCGCTTTTCTGAATTTGCAGAAAATAAAATTTTCAAAAAAGCGACGGACAGAAGAACCCTGTCCGTCACTTTTTTGGGATTTTCAAAAATTAAATTTCAAAAAAAGCGACAGCCTTTGTGCATTATGGAAATAAAAAAAAGGAAAATTAAAATAAAGTCATGGAGTCCGTCACTTTTGTTAAAAAAATAAAAACAAAATTATTAGTTTGCAACGCAATCCGTCTTTTTTACAAAAAGGTCGAGCTAAAAAGCGACAGATGTGATTGCGTTGCAATTGCCATCGCCTTTGGCCAAAAAAGCGATGGACGGCGACACTTTTGTCAGTCTCTTTTTGAAAATTTTTTAGAGTGATGTTCATAGACCATAAATATTTCATTACTCCTTTGATATTCTTGCAAATAATTATGTAATAAGTACAAATTATGACAATTTACACTTGTGTGTCAGTATTATATGACTCATGCTTTGTTTCACTTGTGTACACATTGAAAGTAGTGATTATTTTGTGTTAATATCATATGACAATTTACACTTTGTCAGTTAATATTTTCAATTCATCAATTTCGTGCTAAAAAACAAACACATTGGGAGTAGTGATTATCAAACATACATCACCAATTTTGTCTTTTTTCATATGAAATTACTTTAAACATTTTCATATGTAGCTGAAAGAGATGATTTTTTTATTATGAAAAATTAAAAAGATATTACTCTCTATATTCTTATTTATATTCACCAAATCAATTTCTACTTTACTATTTATATTCACCAAATTTAAAGTAATAATAAATTTTATGTTGATGAGAGTAATAAATTTTAAAAAGTAATGTTGTGATTATAAATTGTATTTACATATGAAGTAAGTGGTTAGTAAGTATAAATGTGGGGTTATTTTTAACAAAATATAAACTTTTGAGTCAATTTTTGTATTTTAAAACCTTAAATTATGAGATTAAATTCTCATATCTTGATTTTTGAAGAATATGAATTTCATGTCACCAGTGGCGGAGTTACGAATTTCACAAAGAGTGTCCAGAAATAACACAATAAAAGAAACACTTCCTCATTCCAATGAGGTGAAACCACTGGGCTATAATATCTTGTTATGTTAAAAAGTGTTCAAAATATATTATTTAATCATTTTTTTGTCGTTATATAAATAAAAATTAATTATAGATGTACTATTATCTTATATATATGACATATATTATCCTTTGAAAGCGCACATAAAGTTATTCTATTTTAATTGATAAAATGAGATTAAGAAGAAAATTTTATTTCCTACATTTTTATTTGTAAAAGTGATTTTAAAAGAATGAAAACAAATATATATATGTTTAAAAATAAACAAAATAATACATTTATTTGAAAAATTGAACTTTTGACTCATTTAGTAACTATAAGAGCATTTTTGGACCAAATATTGACTACAAGGTCATTTTAAAACAAAAATATTAACGACAGAGATATTTTTGAGCCAAATATAAACAAAATACATTTTTGTTTATTTCAAATTGTTTAATGACTTCTTTTTTACTCATTTTGTCTTTTTAAGGGCAAATTTGGTCATGTGATATGAAATAATGATATGATATCATAAGATGAAGTTGAAGTTTTGTTTGAATATATAATATGAAATTTTTTGTGTTGTATATTTTTTCAAAACTATTTAAATAGCCCAATTGTTTATTCAATCTTATCAAACAAAAAAATTTATAAAATCGAATAATAAATTATTACAAAGCTATTTGTTTTCCAAATGATTGATTGTTTTATCTAATTTTAGTTGATTAAACTTTAACTCAACAAAAAAATTGAACACCAAACAAGGTTTAACACTTTTCTATTGGTGGTTTTGGATCAAATGTATATTTTTTGAGATGATTTCATGAAGAATTGAAGATGTTGAAAATTTGAGAGTTGTTTATATTCTTCATGTGTTCTTGGTGTTTTTAAAGAAAAAGAAGCTCAAAAAGTATACATTTGATCCAAAAACACCAACAGAAAAGTGTTAAACTTTGATTTGTGAGCACAAAGACAGAGTCAAGATTAGGAGTTTGGGTTCTAAATAAACTTTTTTGGGGGTTCACAAATTACTATATATTATATTTATATATATATATAAGCTAGTTCGTCCGAAAACCCCCCCTCCTAACTCGGCCTCGAGCTTTTCTATAAATAATAACATAAAAGAACATTTTTTAAAAATTCGATAACGTATTTAAGCGCCTTCCCGATAATAGTATTTGATATTTTTAGTAATGGTCAACTGCCAGATTTAATTGTTGTGGGGCAAGCCACTACCCACTAGGTAGTAGGTAGTCGGTACTATCCACTTGCACTAATAATAATAAAATAATGCATTTTTTAGTTAAAAGCATGTCGACATACAAAAAAATTCAAGTTTAACGTCCATTCTGTCTCTCAATTCTCAATTGTCATTTCATTTTCAACTTTTGTAATGTCTTTCTACTCCTTTTATCAACAGTAAATTATTGTAAACAACCCCTTTCATGTCTTTTTTTCATTTATCTTTTTGTTTTTCTCTCAAATTGGCGGGGTATTTTTTTTTTTTTTTTTTGAAAAAATTTGGCAGTTATACGTTTTTCAATCATATGTTAATTTCTGGATAAATTAGAAGTGGATTTCTAATTTGTATTCAGATACAGATTTATGCTACAGTAGAATTGAATTGGTCAAATACTCAAATCACGTAATAATTGTGTATAAGAAATAGATTTTTGTTTGCTGGAGAGAAGTTGAAATGGAGAAGTTAAAGAAAGGAATATCGAGGCAATTCTCAACAGAGTTGTTCAGGAAGAGTGGAAAATTCAGTTTCAAGAGGCAGAGTTCATTGGATCCAAGGAGGAACAATTTGAGGTTTAGTTTTGGGAGGCAATCCTCGCTTGATCCGCTTCGAAGGAGCCCTTCGATTGAAAATGCTGAGAGAACTGTGCCAGAGAATCTTGATTCGACGATGCAGCTGTTATTCATGGCGTGTAAAGGGGATGTGAAGGGAGTTGAGGACTTGTTGGATGAAGGTATTGATGTGAATAGCATTGATTTGGATGGAAGGACTGCTCTTCATATTGCTGCCTGTGAAGGTCATGTGGAAGTTGCCAAGCTATTGTTGAGTAGGAAGGCTAATATGAATGCTCGTGATCGGTGGGGTAGTACGGTATAAATCTTATTATTTTGATTTCTTTGATATTATTTTGAAACAAACATCTTTTTCCTTTTGTTCTTTGGTAACTTGTTGTAGGATGTATGTAGTGAAACTGTTGTTTTGAATTTCATGCTGTAGTTTCGTGAACAGCCCAGGCAGGGCAGGTATGGAGTGGTTGATTGAGTTGTTTAATGTAGTTTTTAAGAAGGTAAATTTTCTTGAAGAATAAGGGTGACATCTAAAAATGCAACAATCATAGGGGTATCAAGGTGTTGAGATACAGTATGAAAGTTCGGGAGAGGATGATGGAGATGTGGGTGAGGAGGGGCGTGTCTAGTTTTGAGAATAAGTTCAAATTTATGCCGAGACGCTCGACTATAGAAGCCATTCATTTTTTAAGAAGAGTGGTGGAGTAGCATAGGGAGATAAAAAAGAACTTACACATAATGTTGAAAGACTTTGAAAAGGTCTATGACAAAGTCCCAAGGAGGTTTCGTAGAGATTCTAGGGGGATACAAGTTTACTTTTGGCATACATTAGCATGATCAAGGAAACATATGAATGGAGCCAAGATATGGGTAAGACCGGTGGGAGGAGACTCACAAAACTACTAGTTATGATGGGGTTGAATCAGGGATTAATTCTTTGCTCATTTTTATTTGCCTTGGTGTTAGATGAATTGTCCTTGCCAATCCAAGGTGAGCTGTCATGCTTATGTTATTTGCAGATGACATAGTTCTGACTGACAAGACTCGTAAAAGAGTCGGCAGTAAGTTGGACATGTGGACACAGACCTTGGATACTAAAGGATTTAGGCTGGGCAGAACCAAAACAGAATACTTTCGGTGCAACTTGAGGCTAGTGCGAACGTAATGCTTGATACAAATACAGTCCCAAAGATAGTTTCAAGTATCTTGGGTCTATTACACTAGGAGATGGATAGAATGACGATGATGCCACACACCGTATTGGTATTGGGTGGGTGAAATGGAGGATTGCATCAGGAGTCTTGTGTTATAAGAAGGTGCCTCCAAACTTAAAAGACAAACTCTAGTCTTGTGTTATAAGAAGGTGCCTCCAAACTTAAAAGACAAACTCTACAGGGTAGTGGTTGGACCTACTATATTGTATGAGGTGGATTGTTGACCAGTCAAAAAATCTCACTATTAGAAAATGAGTGAGGATGCTAAGATGGATATATGCTCATACTAGAAGTGATAGGATTAGAAATGGAGATCCACAGGACAAGTAGGAGTGGCCTTGGTGGAGGACAAGATTTGGAAAGAAAAATTGAGATGATTTGGGCTATGAAGAGGAGACGCACATATGCTCCAGTACGTAAGTGTGAGGGGTTGACTATGGATGGTTTCAGAAGAGCTTGATGTAGGCCGAAGAAGTATTGGAACGAGATGATCAGACATGATATGATGCAGTTTCAGCTTACCGTGGACATGTCGTTAAATAGGAGGTTGTGGAGGAGATGGATTAGGGTGGAAAACTAGTAGCTAGTAGAGCATTGTCTCGCTTATCTTTCCTTGCTAGTTGGTAGTATTACTCAAGGACTTCTTGTCCTTCGATGTCTGTTACTACCTGTTGTTTTTGCACTTCGATTATCATATTATTTTGTTGTAGTTACCTTTCTTTTTTCAGCATACCTTTGACATGCTCTCTATGATAATTTTCATGACTTCTTTACTGTTCGATGCTCTTCTTGGAGAAAATATTTACATCCTGCTTGTTATTCTTATGATGAACAAGATTCTGTACAAGCATTTCCTTCTCACGTACAATCAGATTTAGGTCCTTGAATGTGCAAAATGCTGTCATAAACTATGGACAAGAAGCAAACCAGCGTTGGGCCCACAAAATAGTGTCACGTAGGCCGAAAAGGGGTAGAAAATTAGTAATAAAATAAGTACAGGGGGTAATAGGACCTTAGTATAGTATCAGTGTGTCTCTGAGATTTCGGGCATAGGTTTGAAGGGGTACTTGTGCATTATCCCAATAAAGAAAAGAAAAAGAAATTGATGTTGTTTAAGTTAATTTTTGAATTAATGTAATTTCATCAAAAAAATTAATTGAAATATAATGATAGTTATAGATTAAGGTTCTAAACTGTGTATTTCAGCAGAAAATGTTTAAAGCTTTTTCCGTTATCTTCAAACTTTGACTATTATAAGAGGCTGTGACAGGCAGCAGCTGATGCCAAACATTATGGTAATGCTGAAGTTTACGAAATGTTGAAGGCCCGTGGAGCCAAAGTCCCGGTAAGTGGGTAGGAAACCCTAATTAGCCTGAGGTTCCTTATGTTCTGACACTCATAGATGTATCTGTTATGTGGGTAGAAAGTCGGAAAGACGCCAATGGCTGTAGCAAATCCACGAGAAGTTCCAGAATATGAACTAAACCCTCTGGAGCTTCAAATCCGCAAAAGTGATGGAATCTCAAAGGCAAGTGTTCTATGTTTTGTTAATCAGCACTGTGATGTTTCAATTATGGTTGAGTGATGAAAGTACAATCGGCCTTAAATTGAAATACTTACCTTCCCCTTTAACCATTGTATTTCTTTCTTAGCTTCCTGAATGAAGCCTGAAAAACCAGGCTCACTTTGATTTCATGTGATGCTTTTGGGTGCCTAAAATTTTTGAATGTATCCAAGAAGTTGTCTATAATTTTTCTTTTTAACTTTTGACAGGGTTCATATCAAGTTGCCAAATGGAATGGAACGAAAGTTTCCGTAAAAATACTTGACAAGGATAGCTATAAAGATCCTGAAAGCATGTATGTTTTAGCTGCTCTGCAACTCTCAATTCACATGTGATGCTTATTGGCTTTTGTATCATGAGGGGCCTCGTATCAAAATGTTCATTAGATTATGCGATCTACAAGCAAAGCCCCTTCTGACAATTTAATATGGACTTTGTTTGGGTCCTCTAACCTGCTTAAAGTCTGTTTGAATGTGGCCCTTCCTTGGTTTACTTAAGCAGATGATTAATAGTTTTTCCTTCTTAACAAGTATTGTTCGAAATATATGGGTCCATAAATTAGACTTTGGATTTAATATCTAACTTTGCGTTGTTTTTACGATTGCATGCAGAAATGCTTTCAAACATGAATTAACTTTGCTAGAAAAAGTGCGGCATCCAAATGTAGTTCAGTTTGTTGGAGCAGTTACACAAAATATACCAATGATGATAGTGTCAGAGTATCATCCAAGGGTAGGCTCTGTCAATCTTTCCACACTGCCTATCACACAACAATGTAGCTTGTTCACCTTTTTTTTTAATCAATTCAACTTATGTTAATATTCCTTATTATAATGGACACTAAACATTGGTTAAAACTTTAGCTAGCGTAGGCAATAGATTCAACTTCTTTGTTGTAGAGATGTTGATGCTTATGGATTTTTTGTATGTCGTTGGTCTCAATTCTTACCTTAGCATTGCAATTATGACATTTGGCATTAAGTGCTTTGCAATTTTTCAGGGTGATCTAGGTAGCTATCTTCAGAAAAAGGGACGTATATCTCCTTCTAAGGCGCTTAAATATGCTCTTGATGTTGCTAGGCAAGTCGTTCTTTGTCATAAAAGTGAAATGATCTGTGGCAATTCCTCTACTCTTTGGTGAATTGTGATTGTTTCCGTTACTTCTTTTATCTGAACATATCAATATTGGTTGATTTTCAGGGGTATGAACTACCTTCACGAGTGCAAACCAGACCCAATTATACATTGCAATCTAAATCCAAAGTAAGACAACTATATGCTTTAATACTCTAATGCTGTTAACTGATCATTTTGACGGTTCTCATTGGGATTTCCTATTGTTTTTAATATTCGGAATTTGGTAAGGTGCCAGAAATATTTTGCTTGACGATGGAGATCACCTGAAAGTTGCTGGATTTGGTCTTATTAAATTGTCAAAAATTTTACCTGACAAAGCAAAGTTGGTGCAGCCGGAGGGTTTTGACCGTTCAAGTAAGTTTTTCAAACTTTGAGTATATGAACACTAGATCATAATATTTCCTACGCTGAAAGAAATCATTCTCGTGTGGTAGTAATTTTTGATAGATCAGAAACTTCTGGTGATGAGTTGGAGTACATTGTATGCTTATTGCATGAAAGAATTCACCTTTACGTGTTTATTTTTATTACTTTACTCATTTGATTTTCACTTGCAGGTCCCTATGTAGCACCTGAGATTTATAAAGATGAAATATTTGACCGGAATGCGGACATATATTCATTTGGCATTTTACTCTATGAGGTATGATTTCTTTTTGTCAGATACTTCAATTAATGCTGTAACTTAATTCAAAAATAGTGTAGATCGACTTCTGGATTTCCCATTTAGGTGCAATACTTTTCTTGAAACTGGTAAATGTGTATTCCTCTGCATTGAGGACATGCTGGACACCATCAAAAAGTGTTAGATAAGAAAAAACAAAAAACAAATAGAAAAAGAAATACTTACGGAGATAATAAATCTACAAAATGATGTATATGCTGTAAAACCTACTTCTTTCCACCAAAAGTAGAAACATACTATAAATTCCATTTAAATTTCAGGGCGATACTTTTTTATGATACTTGGATGATCTTATCTTCTTAATATGCAATTCTGTCCTCTATTTATCCTGTTATCGGCCTATCAGCATTCTAGAAGCATGAATGGTTTATGGCTCTTCTCTTTCAGCTCTTCACAATTTATTTTACTTTGTTGGGCTCAGATGCTTGAGGGAACACCACCTTTTAATACCAAGTCTCCTGAAGAGACTGCCAGGTTGATGTGCTTAGAAGGCCAAAGACCAGTATTCAAATCGAAATCCAAATATCCTCCAGAGCTTAGAGAGTAAGTCCAGCCATTATCATGTTTGTCATCATTCCTTGCGGGTATAATCACATCTTGTGCAGTTCATATGCGCCTATATATTAGCTACATACTTTGTCAGTTTAGCATGATGTTCTATTCTTTACTGCCAGCCATTGAAGTGCATCGTGAATTCTTTTTGAAAGGCCTCAGAGATGATTTCCACTCTGCTGCTTTGGTTTTCTTTCTTAATAATACATGTATGTTTTCAATTTCTTCAGCTATAGGTTTTTTCTTGGCTTGTGATTTAGTACAAACTCTAGCCATGTGAAACTCAACTTGCATGTTGTTAAGCTCATGTCATTTCCTACAATTTCTAGTACCCTTTTTGTCGGATCCTTCTAGACCTTGAGTATTTAATGCTCATCTTTTGATGTCCATCTCTAAAGGCAGCCTGGTGTATAAGAATCCGGCATTACCAGGGTCCAGGGAAGGTCCGGCCCCAAGGTTGTGATGAGACAAGCTACCTAAATGCAAGCATTAGTGACTGCTTCCACGGCTTGAGTCCGTGATCTATAGGCCACACCGAGACTTTTTTGTGTGCATGACCTCATTTATGCTCAACTTAAGATTTCCGTAATAAGCTTTTCATAAATGACATTCGGTAATTGGAGTATGCTCCAGATGAGTGTACCACCTCCAGGCCCCTCAGACAGGACTAGATGACTCTCCCAGTGCACCATTACCTTATTAGCTTGCATTCAATATCAATACTTGTGTTCCCTCTTGACTTCTGCTCAATGTATTGTATTTCTAGGTTGATTGAAGAATGTTGGGATCCAGAAGCTTTTGTCCGGCCAACATTTTCTGAGGTCATTGTGCGGATGAATAAAATATTTGCTAACTCCTTCAAACAAGGATGGTTGAAAGATACTTTTAAACTTCCTTGGTAATGATTCTACTGCACTATTCATCGTCTATTCTAGAAATTCAACATTTGTTTAATTATTATGAAGAAAAAGTGCCTTCTCCTTAGCTCAATATCAACTACATTTGATGGGCCAGTAAACATATTTTACAAGATCGATTTGCCATTGCAAGATGAATTTATAAGTTTATCAAGTTTGGTCTATGTCTGCTAATGCAACAGATTCTTGGTGCAGGTTGTAAGTGTACATGTAAGTGTCAAGAACATGGACAATAATTGGAGTCAATGGAGTTTATCAGCGGAAGATTCATGTGGAGCTTTCAATTTATGATGAACCTAATAGGCAAACTTGTATTCACAAGATTCCTTGAAAGCTTTATATTGTCGTTAAACGTAATAAAAGGCAGATTTGCAGGGTGTATGAGATGGGATTACAATTAAATGTTGGCTTCATAGTAAGTTTGAACTCCACTATATGTCATGTGAAGTTTGTTTATTATATCTATAGTTTTTGAACCAAATGTATTTCGTCATACAAGGGGGAAAACAAAAGGGTTATATAATAAAGGACTGGATATCATATACATTACTTTATTGAAATAGTGCTTATTGGAAGTGAATTTTTATTTCGTTAAAACTTAAATGTGGATCCCACAAAATTGCCACATGGCAGACACCATCTCTAAAAATCTTCTTTCTTCTGCTGCATTTTTCAATTGGTTTATTCTTCTCTCCGTTACTTTCTTCTTCAATCTCATTTGAACCAAATTTACCAAAAAAAATAATTTGGAACACAAAAATCTCTTCAAATTTCAAATAATATTTTAAGATGAGTATATTTTCCGCCTTTATCCATTCTATTTCACCATTTAGGAGTCGTTTGGTAGGATGTATTAATTAAAATAGTTCTTGGATTAAAATTTAATTCTTTAATTCATCCAATATAATGTTTGGTAGCAATTTCAATTCAAACCCACCTAACACATGGATAACTTAATACACCATACGTGGTCTTATCTAATACCAAGGATACCTAGGGATTACTAATACCATGTTAAATAAGCCTTGGATAAGGCAACAAAATGACTAAACTTCCCCCCTCAATTTTTTTGTACTCTTCAGAATTGTAAATAAACACAGGATGAACCATGTGAATTGTTTTCCAGCCTCCTTCTCTTGATACCATGTGTTTGTTCCATTGGTTTTGCATTTAATTTTAAATTCGACATGCCAAACTGGTGGTACCCAAATAGGCTGGACGGAAACTTAACCAAGGAAGGGCTCGAATTCGTGCAATGCTTTATGTGAACAAAGTGTCACGAAGTATTTCTAGTGGAAAGATTAAGAAGGAAGCTGCTCGAATTCTTGCCAGTTATTCAAAGAAAAAGTTGTGACCGTTGAAATTTCTTTAATAGTTTCTTATCAATCTTTTACCAATTGTTATGCGTATTTTTTTAGGTTAATTTGAGAGTAATTTTTTTTGTTGGCTGGTCTGCTCTTTGGGACATTGTAGAGATTTCTACTTGGTATTATAAATATTTACTTACTAAAAAATTATGTTTCTTCATTCTTGCCCAATTATCACAACGTTTTAAATCATTCTCAGGTAATTGTTAGTGAAAAAACTTACAAGATAATAAAATTGCAAGATTACAATTGAAAATAAAATGAAGAAAGTAATCTCTTCAGGCTGAGGCGCGGATATCTCGCTCTCTTTAAAGAGATTCAAGCCCACTGCAGCAAATGTTTTCACCGGTCCAGCAGTAGTCCTCTTTGACTTGTCCCCTCCAGGATACAACAGTCTTCACAAAGTATAACTCAACAACTCTGGACAAGAGTTGAGTCCAAAACTCCACAAAAAAGAACACCTCCCTTCAACTAATAAGAACTCTCTTTTAGACTAACTGTTTCACTCTTTGTTGTCTCTTATGAATTGTGTGTCTCTAAAACCAAATGAAGACTACCACTATTTATACTACAAGAAGTCTTTCTAGCAATGAATAGGAAGATAATGGAGGTAGTAAATTGTGAAGATAATGGCCTTAGGAGTTTCGTAGGTTACAAAGGTTACAATGAGAGTTACGTAGGTTACATAGGTTACAATGGGAGTTACATAGGTCACATAGGTTACAAAGAGTAATGGAGGAATTAAGAATGAAATACATTGATGGATAACCAATGCTAATGGATGATGTAGAAGTCATCCATTCCAATGTTCATTCTTATAACTCCAAAATAAAGCAATTTAATATGTTAAATATTAATATTAAAATGCTAATAACCTAACAATCCCCCACTCATTTTAATATTTAGATAAGAGAGTATATCAGTTGAAGGAAGACTACTATGCATAATGAAGGTGTGCTCTGCATTGAACCTCCACTTAGTGAAACAGTAACTTTTACTACAGAGTCGTAGTGGTCTCAGACTTGAACTATGACTGCTTAAGGGAAATAAAATATCACTGCTCACACATAATAATCAAGGTGTTGACATGAGCTTTAATAGCCAGCACGTTATGGTCATGTGCTATCCCGGTTTCATGAGTGCATTTGAGAATAAGCCCCATTCTCATAGGAAGCGACCTACTTCCACACATCATATAGGTGAAATCTGTCGAGAGTGCTCCTGTAAGATTAACACTCCACCTATACGGGCTACAGATATTCATTAAGATTTTTATCAACTCAACCTTCACAAACTACAAGAAATAATGCACTCACATCATAGGGAGGAAAAAAAATAGTGCATTTTTCACAAGTCATCATATGATTAGTTTTTCCCTTTGAACCTTGTTATAGGATCTCTAGTCCCCAGGTTGGGTTTCCTCATATATGACTCAAGGATTTGTAGGCTTCAATCCCATCCCCTTCGATGTGCTCCATACCTTTTCTCTTGTTAAGACCTTCGTAAGAGGATCTGCAAAATTATCACAAGATTTGACATAATCAAAATTAATGGTACCATTTGTCAAATACGATCTTACATTACTGTGTTTCCTCCTTATAGGTATGGATTTACCGTTGTAATAACGGTTTTGAACTCTACCAATTGCAGTGGTGCTATCACAATGAATAAAATAGGAGGAATTGGTTTTTCAAAATAAGGAATTTGAAACAATAAATCTCTTAACCAATTCGCTTCCTCACTAGATGAAACTAAAGTAATTAGTTCAGCCTTCATGGTAGAGTTAGCAATTATAGTTTGCTTTTTTGATCTCCAACAAACAACACCACCACCTAAAGTAAACACATAACCAGTGGTAGAACAGGAATCAACTGACAAAGTGTTGCAATCCGCATCACAAAAGCCTTCAAGTACAACAGGATATTTTTTATAGAACAAACCACAATTTTTTGTTCCAATCAAATATCTCATAACTCTTGTTATAGCATGCCAATGTTCATTACCTGGCTTGCTTGTAAACCTGCCAAGTACTCCTACTGCATATGCAATATCAGGCCTAGTGCAATCAGTCACATATCTCAAACTTCCAATTATACTAGCATATTCCTTTTGATTTATTACATCATTTTCACTTTCAATAGGAAATAAGTGAACACTTGAATCAAAAGGAGTAGCAACATGCTTGGAATCATGAAAGTTATATTTTTTCAAAATTTTCTCAACATAATGTGACTGGTCAAGAAAAATGAAAAAAGGAAAATGGATTATAGAATGGAGTTTTATAAGTATGATAAATCAAATGTCTTCCACAAATGTAGAAGAGTTGACCATTATGCAAGAGACTGCAAAGTCAAGGATAAGATTAATCTTTTGATCTAGAGGATAATATTAAGGATTCTTTATATAAAATCCTCCTCAATTCCTCTTTAGAAAATTCAAGCCCTACTAATAGTGATGGCGAGGGATCCTCTACAAGTGAAGACCTAAAAGTTCTTCATGAAGAAGACTACATGTCCTCATTCAAGGAAGAATGTACGTCTTGCTAGATTGGTCAACCTTGTGATAAAGACATCAATTGTTATAAGTAATGACAATTGGATAGAAATGCTTAGGATGATTGATGACCCAACATTAAGGTCTCATATTATCGATAAAATTGGTAATACCAGCACCTCTACTAGTAATACTAGAATTCCTAAAGAAAATCCTGCTCATAATGATGCTAATAACATGGCAGAGGTAAGAAGACAACTAAAATTGAGGTCTCAAAGAGATCATATTTCCACTACAAACCAAGACTTTGTTGAGGAGATTAATAATCTCAAAAAAGAGATATTTTTTCTCAAAAACCATAATATGATTCTTGATGAAAGAATTACTTATATAGAAAGTAAGGACAAAAATCATAATGGAAAACATGTCATGGTAGAAGATGATCCTCCTGGTGTTCCCGATAGTAATCTTCCTGACATCCCTAGTGAGTCTATTAATAATAAGAATTATTTTTAGAAACTATCGAGCTAATTATAGCTCATAAACCTTTAGCAAAAATTACTATTTTTATTGATTATAACCTAAAAAGGGATTTCATTTCTCTAATTGATAGTGGAGCTGATTTGAATTGCATTCAAGAAGGATTAATTCCATTAAGACACACACACACACACACACACACACACACACACGCACGCACGCACGCACGCACGCACGCACGCACGCACGCACGCACGCACACACGCACGCACGCATGCACGCACACACACACACACACAGACACACACACACACACACACACATGTTTTGGAAAAGGAAAAGACATGTGGTGCGTCTTTCTTATGAAGAAGAATTTTTTGAAGATAATATTCCCACTAAGGCAAGACCATGCCGAATGAATTCGGTATATCTAAATTATGTAAAAGAGAGATTGATAGTCTTCTCCAAAAGGGCTTAATAAGACCCAAAAAATCTCCATGGTCTTGTACTGCTTTTATGTTTATAAACAAGCAGAACAAGAGAGTGGAGTACCCAGACTTGTCATAAATTACAAACCGTTAAATAAATTTTAAAGTGGATTAGATATCTTATTCCCAATAAAAAGATTTATTGGATCGAATTCATGAAACTATCATATTTTCAAAATTTGATTTAAAATCAGGTTATTGAAATTTCAAATTCATGAAGAAGATAAATATAAGACAGCCTTTAATGTCCCAATGGGACAATATGAATGGAATGTTATGCCTTTTGGATTAAAAAATGCTCCTTCGGAATTTCAAAAAATTATGAATGATATTTTTAACCCCTTTAGAAATTTTATCATCGTATATATAGATGATATTTTGATATTTTCAAAAACCATAGAAATGCATTTTAAACATCTTGATCTATTTAAGAAAATTATTATTCAAAATGGTTCGGTTATATCTAGACAAAAAATGCACATTTTCCAAACCAATGTTAGATTCTTAGATCATAATATTGAAAAGGGTTTCATCCAAAGAAGTATAGAGTTTGCATCAAAATTCCGTGATGTTATTACTGATAAAACTCAGCTCCGACGATTCTTGGGAAGTTTAAATTATATCTCTCCTTTTATAAAAGATCTGGCTAAAGACACAGCTACACTATATGATAGACTGAGAAAAAAATCCTAAAACTTAGACTGATAATCATACTAAAGGAGTCAAAAATATTAAGACAGAGGTTAATAACCTACCATGCCTCACTTTAGCCAATCCGAATTGACAGAAGATAGTGAAAACAGATGCCTCTGATATTGGATAGGGGGAATTTTAAAACAAATTTCTTCTAATGAAAAACAAGAATACCTTATACAATTTTATTCTGAAAAATGGAATAATAGTCAAAAAAATTTATGCTACTATAGCTAAAGAAATGTTGGCTATAGTTCAAAGTGCTATAAAATTCCAAGGAGGTTTATATAATCAAAAATTTATCATAAAAACTGATTGTCAAGCAGCGAAATTCATCTTAAATAAAGATGTAAAACATGATGTTTCAAAACAAATGTTTGCAAGATGGCAAGCTTTGTTAGCACCTTTTGATTTTGAAATACATTATAAAAAGGGAACAGATAATAGTCTTTCCGATTTTCTTAGTAGATAATATTTAAGTTAATAACTCTTTGTCTATTAATAACAGGAGTAATGCGGCCATCTGGAAATTTTTCCTCTAATAGAGGAAGAGAAATAGGAAAAGCAACAATGGGAAGAAATAATATTTTGGCCCAAATAGGAAACCAGAAGCTAATAGCTTCAAATACTGCAGGAGCATATACAAGCACATCGGGAATTAACACTGAACATCCAATGTACAAAGAATTCATAAATTTTATATAATCCAAACAAGCTCAGGGTAATAACCCACCATCATATTCTTCAGCCGTACTGACGAAGGAAATGAAAATATTGAATTATATGATAAAAAAGAGAAAGATGAAGTATACTTCTTCTTGAGCCCATAGATTTACAATGGAAAGACGATCCATGGCAATTAATGACCATGTATTTTGATACAGCATCATATGTTGTCCCAACTTATAAATATAGAATGTATTATGACATTATACTCTCATCTCTTGGGTCAGCTGAATTTCAGCACTTTTACCCAGTCAATACTAAAAAGGTTTATAACTTTTCAAAACTCATTATGAAAAAGATATTCACCCCAGAAGAATGGGGAATAAGCACGATGAAGGAAAGAGAATACACCTATCTAGAACAAAAAATTGCAGTCAAGTTTAATTACTGGGATTATATTGAGAGCTTTAATAAAGCCTTGTTATATGAAAATTCTAATAGAAATAATTCAGGTTTACAAAAATATGCTCTCATATTTATAAATAGCATATATCATATTGTTTTTGCCAATGGTGGATTTTATATGGTCCATCTATAAATATACTCCCAGAGTTCTACAAAAAATTATATGCTGAATAGGTTGAAGTATCACCCAAATTGATAAAATTACAAAAAGATGATATCTTTTTTAAAGGAATGTCATTGATGTATTTTTCATAGAAGTCTCTGTTCCGTGGATAATGAAATGGACAATCAAAGTCCAGATAAATGAGAAGGATTTTCTTGCTTAAGGAGGAAATTCCATACAAAATTTTGGAGTAAATTACTCCAGACGGATGTTGAAAGGAAAATTCATGAACAGGAGATTATAAAATCTATTAAAGACTCTATCGAGATCGATAAGCGTCAATCAGAAGTTTTACAAGGTCGAGATGATATCAAACCTTTCAAACAAATAACTAGAAGGATGCAGATGAAGAAAGGGGTCATCTCAAAATCGAAACTTCTTGCATCATACATGGAAAAAGTAACAAAAGATCTAATAAAAAATATGGGCATGGATTTTCCGGATAATATATCTATGGCTACCTCAAATGAAGATGAAGACACTTGTATCGTAGGAGAATCCCAAAGCGTTCATAGCTCAGAAGAAATAGACATTGAAACATTTCCTCAAAAGTTCAGGAATCAGATAGAAGAATCTTCTAGTTCAGACACACTAAAGAAAAAGGAGACTAGAAACGACTAGACACTAACTTTTATAAAAGTTAAGATAATTATAAGCTTTTATAAAGTTTAGGACCCCAATGTCGGTCCAATAATGTAACATGACGTAAGCACTTACATCATAAATTTTAGACTTTTCTTCATGTCCTTTCTATAGAATGATCTCTTAGTAGAAGGTAGAAGGCAGACTTTGGCCAACCTCTCTTTTGTTACTACTCTTGTATTTCCACTACCATATAAATAAAAATTGTTATTGTTTCTACTTAGAAGATTTATTGCTGAGAGTCTTCTCTAATTAAGGTATTATTTTTCTCTTTTTTACAATTAATCTAAATTTACGTTTTAATATTTAAAAAGCCTAAATGATAGGCTGAATACTTTGTGTTGGGCTAACAACAACTTGAAATATTACGACATGGTAAGTAAAGGATTGTTCCGATGTATCTAAGGTCAAAGTAATGTAGTCTATGGATGGGAAGATCTTGGCTTAGTCCGGTGTTCATGGTAAGGCCCATGTTAGCTGTGAATAAGGCGTTGTTTGGGCCGTGTTATTATTAATATTACTATAAGTATTATTATTATTACTATTATTATTATTTTACTATTATCATTACTATTACTTACTATTACTATTACTGTTACTATTATATATATATATATATATTATATATATATATATGTGTGTGTATATATATATATATATATATGTATATGTGTATATGTATATATATATATATATCTGTGTATATATATATAATATATATATAGATATATATATATATATATATATATATATATACACAGATATATATATATATATACATATACACATATACATAATATATATATATATATACACACACACACATATATATATATTATATATATATATATATATATATATATATATATATATATATAATATATATATATATATATATATATATATATATATATATATATATATGGAGAGAGAGAGCAAGTACTCGGAAGCTAACCTCCTAAAATAAAGGGGAAGAATGATAGGAAGTGAAAGTACTATAATTAAGTAAAGATGCAAGCACGTGAATGTAAGTGTCAATGCAATAAATTTGGTGGCAGGACCAACCATATGTTAAATAATGTAAATAATTAAGTAAAGGTCAATGGCAGTGTTAACCATAACTAATTAAAACAATAAGATAATAAATTAGAGAATTAAAGGAAAAGACTGTTTAAAAAATTAAAATTTGATATTAATATCAAATGAACTTTAAAATTACAAAGATGAGAGAGAGCTAACGCTAACTAAGTATTCTTGTGAGAGAGAGAGCTTCTTGTAAGAAAAATAATACTTCTTACAATATGGAGATGGGGGCTTTTTATTGCAAGAAAAATAATACTTCTTACAATCATGGATGACATCATTTTTTTATGATGTCTTCGTTGTGAAGTTAAGAGAGATGAAAATTCATCTTGTAAATGACGTCATCTTCATCTTCAAACTCATATTTATCTGATGTTTGAGATTGGGTGCTGAGAAGTTCATCTTTGATTTGTCGGGTCTTTCTTCATTTTTTGAATGAAGTCACCTCTACTACTAAAGTTATCTAGTTGCAGCCGCAATTGACTTTTGTTGTAAAAATTGAACTCAAACAGTATTTGTCGGGATCAAATATTCTAAATTACATAGGAACAATTTTCTACTTCTTAGGACCCAATCATTTTTTGTGTTCCAATTTTTTCAACATTTGCAATGGCATTGGATGGAGAACCATGGATGTCCCTTGTGTCCATCTGATTTGTGGAATGCAAATTTATGTGTAAATATCCACAAAACATGAAATTTGTGGAAAAATTACAAGAACAAAGAAATCTATTGTTGATTGGAGAGTTTTTGACAAAAGTAGTTGTATACTTCTATTAATGGTGATGGAATAATATCAACTTTGTGACAATAGATAGACCACTAGTGATGCAAAAACCATTGAGGAAATAAAAAGGCAAGTTGATTTCCCCAAATGAAAATTTTGCCAGTATTATTTTGGAAAATTAAGGTATTCAGCCATGCATTTTGGTATCAAGGTATTGTAGTTTAGGGGTTCAAATGGTTGAGAATATTTTTTGTATTTGGTTGGGCGCATGCCTCCATACTTGGGGTGAGATAATTTTGTTAATCCACACCGTAATATAGGTAATATATGCTTGTGTTGACTTATCCATATGGGGCTTGAACAAGCAAGATGGGGTATCTATGAGTATGAACTCATAAATATTTATGTATACAATGGAGTTGTTTGGATGAAATTTTGTGTAACGACCTGTTTAGTCGTTTTGAGCAGCAGATTTTATTTCTGGAAAAACTGGCTGAGACGACGGTCACTACGACGGACCGTCATAGGCACGACGGACCGTCGAGGGTGTCTCATCCCAGAACACTTAGAATTCTGAAATTTGGGTATTAAAATCGACTCTCTGTAATCTGTGACGGACCTGCAGGACGTGCCGTCACAGCCACGACGAGCCGTCGTAAGCTCCCGTTGCAAAACACTTCAACTCTTGAGAATTTGGTACGGGAAACGAGTCTCTGACCGTCATGACGGAAGTGCAGGACGGACTGTCACAGGTGTGACGGACCGTCACAGTCTACTTAGTGAAAAATGGAGTTCCAAGATGCTACGACGACCTGCGTGACGGACCGTCGCAGGCACGACGGGCCGTCACAGGTTGCGCAAATCCCAGGCAGAATCAGATTTCTTTACACGTTTTAAGGGACGTTTTGGACTATTCTTTCCTTAATTATAGATTCCGTGGGTTTATATTAATAACTCAAATTCTTGAGGGATAAAAGAGGTAACTTTGGGTTAATTAGTGGGGTATTATTGCCATCTTTTACACTTAATTATATGTTAATTAGGGTAAAAGAAAGAGGGTTTGAATAAAGAAAATAGAAAGAACAAAGAGAGAGATAAATTGATCGATCAAGAGGCAGAGGGAATATCAAAGCTTGGGAAATTGCTTGTTGATTCCAATTCTTCGGTGGAGGTAGGTTATGGTTTCTTTTACGATTATTCGTAGTAGACTCTTAATAGTGAATGATATGTGTTGGTAGTATTATAAAGTCTTCTACATGCATAATTGTATGCTTGCATGAATATGATTATGTGATTTTGATAAAACAAGCATGATGAAAACTATTGAATCCCAAATCTTGAAAGAAACTTTAATATACATTGTTAATGATGATGCCTTGGAATAAAAGAAGGCTTGAAGAATTAAAGTAATGGGATTGATGATGCCTTGGTAACGAGAAGGCTTGATGAATTGATAGAATTAGGGGATCGGAGTGTCACGTTCCGACACATAGTATTAGTGGATCGGAGTGTCACGTTCCGACACATAGTATTAGTGGATCGAAGTGTCACGTTCCGACACATAGTATTAGTGGGACGGGTGTCACGAACCGACACGTAGAATTAGGGGATCGGAGTGTCACGTACCGACACATATAGGGGATCGGAGTGTCACGTACCGACACATATAGGGGATCGGGTGTCACGAACCGACACGTAGATTTAGGGGATCAGAGTGTCACGTGCCGACACATAGTGGTAGGGGATCGGAGTGTCACGTACCGACCCAAGAGGAAGAAAGATAATGAATCTTGCAAGATGATAAATATACTCAATCTAATAAACTTAATTCCCAAATGAGTATGGTATTGATGCTTGAGCCCTCATGGATGAACTTGATGGTACTTGTGATGATTATAGTACTTGTTGTTGCTACATGTTAAGCTTTATAGTTGTTTTATAATATTACTTGATATATACTGTTCCCTGTTTTGATTTGGCCGATGATACTTACTCAGTACCCGTGTTTTGTACTGACCCCTACTTGTTTGTTTCTTTCTTTGTTATTTGTGGAATGCAGCAAACGTTCCGTCATCTTCAACTCAGCAGTAATTCTAGCCAGTCTTCACTACATCGGAAATTCAGGGTGAGCTAATGCGTCTAGCTTGGACTGGATCTTCTTCTTCAAGTCTTGATGCCTTGAACTTCCGGCATGGACTAGCTTTTAAATTGTTTTAGCTTCTTAGACATTTTTAGTTTAGTAATTTGGTCATAGATGTTCTTGTGATGATGACTTCCAGATTTTGGGGATAATAATAATAGTTTTTGAATTGTTTTTATTAATGAGTTTAAGTCTTCCGCATTATTTTCTGTTGATATACCTTGAAATGTTAAGGGTTAGATTGGTTGGTTCGCTCACATAGGAGGGTAAGTGTGGGTGCCAGTCGCGGCTCGGTTTTGGGTCGTGACATTTTGTTGTAGGGCTAAGTATTTTTTTAGCTACCTCTTGGGGGTTGGAATGTAAAAACTCTAGTTCTATTGTATTAGCTAGTAGACATAATCATTTTGAAGTAGGTGGGATCATCAAAGGAGGATCCTCCTCTTGAATAGATTGATTGTGGTGTGGGCAAATAAATTGATTTGTTTGGTATTTTGCATATCGTGCATGTGTTCATATTTTGTGATGATTAAAATAAAAAATTGATGGGATTTTCTACCTCCACTGACACTTTAGTGGTGCTATCAATATCTACAGAGCGTGATGAAGATGTTGAAACGTGGCTTTGTGCTGCTGCTTGAGCGCTTTTTTTTTTTGAAAAATAGATACTGATTAATTAAATCTCTCCTGCTGGAACAAGACATAAATGTGGGTTCTTCTTCTTCAACATGGTTTGCCCATCTTTTTGGACAAGAAATTGAATTTGTATTTTCCAATTGTGGGATTCCGTATTTTCCAATTGTGGGATTCCTTTATAGCATGATCTCCCCAAGCTTGAAAACATGGCTTGTTTGATCCTGTTGCACTGGTTGAGGGTTGCTTAGTAGCAACTAAATTTGTTTGTTGTTGGGAAACCAAGAGTAATGGGTTTTTGGTTGGTTGATGTTCAACTGTTAATTTAATTTCGTTTTGTGTTCTTAGTTTCAATAGTTCTATTTATTTTAACCCATAATCACCTACCTGCAATTATTCCGAGTAAGAAAGTTTGAAGTAGAGTTTGATCTCCCTTTAATATACTCTATATCAAAAACAAAAATAGCTAAAATAGTTTCTCATCTAGCAAACATATGTTTAGAAGCAAGATTTTGAACATCCTTTTGCAAAACATATTTTGAGGAGAAACATTTCTGGTTGAATTGTCTAAGTCTCAATGGGACCTAGTCAAAGAAGAAACCTACACCCTGGTGATATTATTGCTTATGAGAAAATTTCTTATATCTACATAAATAGCTTGATTCAGCAAGTTACTCTTAAGATTTGTCCTCAAGATAAAATTTAAAGACAAATAACAAAAGATCGGGCTCAAACCCACTGAGATTTAGGAAGTTTCTGTGAACAACTCGGTCTTCCATCTTGTAGACTCCCACAAAATATACAAAATCAAAAACCTCTCCTCCAAGACTTCAGTAAACACCCAAAAATATTACTCCCTCCAGCATCCAATAATGGTAATTTCTATAGATGCAATAAACCTGGTCATACTGCCGCTCCAAACTCTCCAAAAAGCTTAGAAATCTTAACCTTAATGAATCTGTCCTTAACCAAATTCAGAATATCTTATTCAAAGATAGTGAAACTCTGATTTCATAGGTGATGAATTTAAAAATAATTTCAACGAAATTGAGAATGGCGACGTAGAGTCATCTAAATCTAAACAAGACCAAAGTATCCAACTTGAGGTCAATGTTCTCAATAAAGAACATGATCTCCTCCTTGAGATTATTAGTAATTTACATGATTCAGATCAGAAAAAACATTATCTATAGTAATTAAAAAGGGCTTTAGATAAACCTTCCATCTCTTTTTCTCATATATTTTCTCATCCCCAAGTGAAAACCGCCTACAACATTAGTGATATCCTAAACTGATTTCCATCCAAAGAATTAAAGGAAATAACCATCCAAGATCTCCAGCCTGAAATAGCTTTCTTTAAGGAAGAAATGAAAGAAATCAAGGTGAGGCAAGAATTAGATTGCCTTGTCCTCCATTCCTAATGTTCCCAAAACACGAGATCCAACTGATCATGCAGAGGAACAAGATGATTTCATTACTTTTTTCTTGTGAATCTCTATTCATAGATGATAAATGTCGGTGACCCTTGTAGTAAACAAATCATTTGTTGCCCTATTCGACAAGGGTGTTGATTTTAATTGTGTCCAAGAAGGACCCTTTCCTATGTTCTTTCAAAAAATCAAAGAATCCCTTAGTGCGGCCAATGACAATAAATAAGGGATTAAGGATTAGTTATAAACTCTCGGATTTCAAAGTTTGAACCTTTATAGAAGACTCTATTATTTCAAATTCTACTTTGTTTAAAAGATATTACATACCCTGTATACTTGGCACACTTTTTATAGAGGAACCCATAAATTTTAGGGTGACTAATCAACATTTCCCTTATTTTTGATAAACCTTCTATAAAGAAGGTTCTTTCAACCTTAAAACACAAGGAGGTCCAAATCAACTTCCTCAAAGAAGAAGTCGCTTTTCAAAAGTTGCAACAACTACAGAAACCTTCTCACCAAGAAAAAATCAAAATCGTAGAAATCAAAATACAAAAAGAACTTTGTACAGATTTACCTACATCTTTTTGGGATCATAAACCAACCTATTTAGGCTTTCTAATAAGACGAGCTTTGATGAGAAAACTATCCCTACAATAGCTCGCCCTATTCAAATGAATCATGAAGTCACGATCCACTCTCAAGAATAAATCAATGACCTTCTAGAAAAATAGATCATCTCTTTAAGCAAACCCCCTTCTAGTTGTGTTGTCTTCTATGTCAACAAAAACTCTGAAACTAAATGACGAGTCCCTCGACTAGTCATATCTATAAACCTTTAAACTCTGCTCTTTATTGCATCAAGTACCCTATCTCAAACAAAAAGGATCTTCTCCATCGACTTTATGTTGTCACAATTTTCTCAAAATTCAACCTCAAGACTGGTTTTTGGAAAATTCAAATTGATATGAGATATCGCTATACAAGAGTTTTTACGGTACCTTTTAGATAATATGAGTGAAATGTCATGCCTTTTGGACTGAAAATTCTCCCTTAGATTATGATCAAATTCCTGACAAAATCAAACTCTAAATATTCTTTGGATGTGTCAATTACATAGAAGGTTTTATTTTAGGCCTTAGCAATTTAGTGAAGCCTCTTCATGACAGGCTAAAAGAACCTCTTCCTCTGTGGAGCAACATCCACACCAATGTCGTTAAAGAGATTAAACTAGAAATCAAAGACCTTCCTTACTTGTCCCTCTTGTCCCCTTTGCATTAAAAATAGTTGAAACAAATGCATCGGCCCTAGGTTATGGTGGGATCTTGAAACAATAAAAAATAAAAATAGAAATATCATTGCATTTGCATCCAAACTTTGAAATAAGACCGAACAAACTTATCCTACTATTACAAAGGAAACTTTTGCAGTAGTTTTATGCATTCAAAAATTTCAATCAGATTTACTGAATCAAAATATTATACTATGTATTGATTGTAAAGCTGCAAAATCTATTTTGCAAAAGGATGTTCAAATCTTGCTTTTAAACATATATTTGCCAGATTGCACCTATTTTATTTATTTTTTGTTTTGATATGGAATACATCAAAAGGAGCTCAAACTATATTTCAAACTTTCTTACTTGGAAATTCTTGTAGGTAGGTGATTATGTGTAGGAAAAGAAAATAGAACTATTTGAACATAGTACACAATACGGAATTGAAAAAACAGCTGAACATAAACCAACCACAAAATTAATTACTTCTGATTTCCTAACAATAGACAAATTCAGTTTCTACCAAGCAACCCTCAACCAGTGCAGCTGGATCAAACCAACCAAGATATCAAATTTCGACAGGTTAGGCCATGAAAAGAATCCAACATACAATCTTTCCTCTTGGAAAATTCAAATCCAATTTAATTTTTTTGTTCAAAAAAATGAGCATACCTAGTAAAAAAAGAAGAACAAGATCAGCTAGCTCAAAAAATGTCTACCTCATGGACAGAGGATGACTTAAAAACTATGCCAACTCATGAGTTATAAAGAACCCACATTTATGTCCAGTTTCAGTTGGAGAGCTTTGATAAATTATTACCTCTTTTACAAAAAAAAAAATGCTCTCAAGCGGTGGCACAAAGCCACGCTTCAACATCTTCTTCACGCTCTGTGGCTGCTGCGAGCACCACTAAAGTGTCGATAGAGGTAGAAAACCCATCATTTTTTTTATTTAATTCATCACAAAACACGACCACAAGCATTGTATGCCCAATAACAAACAAATCAATTTCTTCGCCCACATACCAAAAGATTTCTTCAAGCGGAGGATCCGACTCTGATGATCCAATCTACTTCAAAAATGAATGCGTCTACCCACTAATACAAATTGAATCAGAGTTTTTGCATTTAAAACCTCAAAAAGGTAGATAAGAAAATACTTAGCCCCACAACAAATTTCATCCAAAAAAACTCTAATGTATACACAATTTTTGTGAGTTCATACTCGCAGAAACCTGATATTTTCTGTTCAAGCCCCATAAGGAGAAGTCACACAAACAGATGTTACCATACTACGATGTGGATTAACAAAATAGTCTCACCTAAAGAATAAGGCACGCACCCATCCAAGTATAAAAAACTTTCTCAAACATTTGAACCCCAAAACTTCAATTATTTTGACTACTAAAAGCATAGATGAATGCCTTCACTTTTCAAAATAATACCGGCAAAAATTCATGAATTTTCATTGGGAAAAGCAACTTGCCACTGAATTTCCTCAATGATTTTTGTATCAACAATGGTAACATGACATTATTCCATCACCAGTGATAAAGGAATACAACCACTTTTGTCAGAAAATTCACAATTAACATTACATTTCTTTACTTTTACAATTTTTCCACAGATTTCATGCATGTTCCATAGATATATGAACAAAAGTTTGCATTCCACAAGCCAAATTGACACAAGGGACTCTTATGGTTGTCCATCCAAGGCCATTGCATGTCATGACCCTAAACCGAGCCGCGACTGGCACCCACACTTAACCTACTATGTGAGTGAACCAACCAATCTAAACCCCAACATTTCAATATAATATCAACAAAAAGTAATGCGGAAGACTTAAATCTCATTAATGAACATTGATTAAATAACATCTAAAACTCAACATCTATTATTCCCCAAAATCTGGAAGTCATCATCACAAGAACATCTATCCTCAAATTACTAAACTAAGAGTATCTAAGAAAGCAAAAACAAGTAAAAAGCTAGTCCATGCCGGAAGTTCAAGGCATCAAGACTTGAAGAAGAAGATCCAGTCCAAGCAAGAAGCATTAGCTCACCCTGAATTTCCGATGTAGTGAAGACTGGCTAGAGTTGCGGTTGAGTTGAAGATGACGGTACGTTTGCTGCACTCCACAAATAACAAAGAAAGAAACATACAAGTAGGGGTTAGTACAAACACAAGTACTGAGTAGGTATCATCGGCCAACTCAAAATAGAAAACAGTATATATATCAGTTAATATCATAAATCAACTATAATACTCAACATGTAGCAACAACAAGTACTATAATCATCAATAAGTACTACCAAGTTCATCCATGAGGACTCAAGCCTCAATACCATACTCGTTTGGAAATTAGGTTCATTAGATTGAGTATATTAACATATTTCAAGATTCATTATCTTTATTCCTCTCGTGTCGGTACGTGACACTCCACTCCATATACTATCCTTGTGTCGGAACGTGACACTTCGATCCTCATATACTATCCTGGTGCCGGAACGTGGCACTCCGATCCTCATTCTATCCTGGTACCGGAACGTGGCACCCGATCCATATTCTATCCTGGTGTCGGAACGTGACACTCCGATCCTCATATACTATCCTGGTACCGGAACGTGGCACCCGATCCTCTATTTCTATCCTGGTACCGGAACGTGGAACCCGATCCTCTATTTCTATCCTGGTACCGGAACGTGGCACCCGATCCCCTAATCTCACTACTTTCGTTCATCAAGCCTCTTTTATTCCAAGGCATCATCATAACAAGTAGATTAGGGTTTCTTTCAAGATTTAGGATTGAATAGCTTCATCATGCTTATTATATCAAAATCACATAATCACATTCATGCAAGCATACAATTAAGCATATAGAAGGGTTTACAATACTACCAATACATATAATTCGCTATTAAGAGTTTACTACAAATAGTATATAAAAACCATAACCTACCTCCACCGAAGATTAGTGATCAAGCAAGCAAATCTTCAAGCAGCGTTTCTTCTCCTCTCTCGTTCGATCGATCCTCTCTCTCTCTCTTTGTTCTTTCTATTTTTCTTTTCAAACCCTCTTTCTTTTACCCTAATTAGTATATAATTAAGTTTAAAAGATGACAATAGTAATCCACTAATTCACTCAAGGTTACCTCTTTTAACCCCCAAGAAATTGAGTTATTAATATTAACCCACGAAATTTATAATTATAGTAGGAATAGTCCAAAACGCCCCTTTAAAACTTAACCAGAAATCCGACCCAGACTGGGATTACGTAACCTGTGACGGCCCGTCGTGCCTGCGACTGTCCGTCCTGCAGGTCGTCGCAAAGTTCAGAGACTCAATTTCTACTAAAGAATCTGTGACGGTCCGTCACGCCTGTGACGGTCCGTCCTGCCATTCTGTCACGAAGTTCAGAGAGTCGATTTCAGCACCCAAATTTCTAATTTCTAAGTGTTTTGAAACGAGACACCCTCGACGGTCCGTCGCGCCCATGACGGTCTGTCGTGGGGTCCGTCGTCTCAGCCAGTTTTTCCAGAATTAAAATCTGCTGCTCAAAACGACTAAACAGGTCGTTATAGTAGATACCAATTTACCCATCGTTCGTCCTCGAACGATCACAAGAAGGAAAAATAAGGGCTAAAAGGAGTACCTGAATCTGTAAACAGGTGTGGGTATCTTTCTTGCATATCAGCCTCGTTCTCCCAGGTGGCCTCTTCAACTGGTCGATTCTTCCATTGAACTTTGATGGATGCAATCTCCCTTGACCTCAACTTACGGACTTCTCTATGTAAAATAGCAAAAGGTTCCTCCTCATAAGACAAATTCTCATCAAGCAAAACTGAATCCCAACGGATAATGTAGTTTCCATCCCCATGGTATCTTTTCAACATAGACACATGAAATACCGGATGCACTCCGGACAGCCCTGGAGGCAAGGCTAATTCGTAAGCCACCCCCTACTCGCTTAAGTACTTCAAAGGGTCCAATATACCTTGGACTAAGCTTACCTCTTTTTCCAAACCGCATCACCCCTTTCATGGGTGAAACCTTCAACAAGACTTGTTCACCCTCCATGAACTCCAAGTCTCTAACCTTTCGGTCTGCATACTCCTTTGCCTACTTTGCGCCGCTAGAAGATTTTCTTGAATAGATTTCACCTTCTCCATTGAATCCCTCACAGATCAGTACCCCAGGTCTAACCTCAAATGCATCAAACCAACCAATGGGAGACCTACATCTCCTCCCATACAATGCTTCAAATGGAGACATGTCAATGCTGGAGTGATAGTTATTATTATATGAAAACTCCGCTAAGGGTAAGAAGTTATCCCAATGACCACCAAATTCTATCACACATGCACGAAGCATATCCTCCAACACTTGAATCGTTCGCTCAGATTGACCATCAGTCTGAGGGTGAGGTGAAACGCATTACTAAGGTCCAACCTAGTACCTAATTCCGCATGCAATGTTCTCCAAAACTTAGAAGTAAACTGCGTACCTCTATCTGATATGATGGAAAGTGGAACCCCATGCAATCGAACGATTTCTGAGATGTAGATTTTGGCTAACTTCTCTGCATTGTAGGTCACCTTGACCGGAAAGAAGTGAGCGGACTTAGTTAATCTATCCACAATTACCCAAATGGAATCAAACTTACCCAATGTCTTTGGAAGACCAACCACGAAGTCCATTGCAAGTTCTCTCCACTCCATTTAGGAATGGGCATTCTCTGAAGTGTTCCTCCGGGCCTCTGGTGTTCATACTTTACTTGTTGACAATTTGGACATTTGGCAACAAAATCCACAATGTCATGCTTCATTATACTCCACCAAAAGTGTTGTTTTAGGTTGCGGTACATCTTGGTTGCACAAGGATGTATAGAGTATCCGGAACTATGAGCCTCTGTAAGAATAGTGTGGATCAAGTCATCAACACGGGGCACACATACCCTTCCCTTAATCCTCAAGACACCTTCGTCATCAATTATTGCTTCCTTAGCCTCTCCTTGCAACACCATATCCCGGATTCGACATTGTTTCTCATCATCAAACTGTTTTCCCTTGATTTTGTCAAGAAAAGAAGATCTCGCCTCCATACAAGCGAAAAATCCTCCCTTCTCATTTACTTCTAGCCTCATAAAGTCATTAGCCAAGTTTTGGATTTCTCTAGCCAACGGGCGTCTAGAAACTTGCAAATGAGCTAGACTTCCCATGCTTCCTCCCTTTCTACTTAAGGCATCTTCCACAACATTAGCCTTTCCCGGATGATTCAGAATAGTGATATCGTAGTCCTTTAGTAGTTCCATCCATCTCCACTGTCTCAAATTCAAATCCTTCTGAGTAAAGACATACTGTAGGCTACGATGATCCGTATAGACTTCACACTTAACCCTATACAAATAGTGTCTCCATTGCTTTAGTGCAAATACTACCGTAGCCAACTCCAAATCATGGGTCGGATAGTGATGTTCATGCACCTTTAATTGCCTCGAAGCATAAGCAATCACATTCTTCTCTTGCATTAGCACTGCACCCAAACCCGAATAGGATGCATCACAATAAACGATGAAGTTCTTACCCTCTACTGGCAAGGTAAGAATTGGTGCAGTAGTCAACAAGGTCTTGAGTTTCTGAAAGCTTTCCTCACACTCATCCGACCATACAAATGGAACATTCTGCTTAGTCAAGTTCGTTAATTGGGAAGCAATAGAAGAGAATCCATTGACAAACCGGCGGTAGTAGCTAGCTAAACCAACAAAGCTCCTTATTTCTGACACATTAGTAGGTCTTACCCAATTCTTCACTGTCTTAATCTTAGATGGATCCACCATCACGCCATCCTTAGAAACCACGTGTCCCAAGAAGGACACTGAATCAAGCCAAAACTCACACTTGGAGAATTTGGCATAAAGCTTTTTCTTCCTCAACAACTCTAATACCATTCTCAAATGCTCCTCATGTTCCTTCTTACTCTTTGAGTATATCAGTATATCATCAATAAATACGATCACAAAGAGATCCAGATATGGCTTAAAAATCCCATTCATCAAGCTCATGAAAGCAGCAGGGGCATTCGTAAGACCAAAAGACATCACTACAAATTCGTAATGCCCATACCTGGTTTGAACAGCAGTCTTTGGCACATCCGTTGCCCGTATTTTCAATTGATGATAACCGGATCTCAAGTCAATTTTAGAGAAGACACAAGCACCTTGTAACTGATCGAACAAGTCATCAATGCGAGGAATGGGATACTTGTTCTTAATAGTTACCTTGTTCAACTGCCGGTAGTCTATGCACATCCGAAAACTCCCATCCTTCTTCTTCAAAAATAACACCGGAGCACCCCACGGAGATGCACTTGGTCTAATGAAGCCTTTGCTCAACAACTCTTGAAGTTGGGCCTTTAACTCTCTTAACAACGCGGGAGCCATTCTATAAGGGGGTACAGAAATGGGGCGAGTACCCGGTTCCAGATCGATGCAAAAATCGATATCTCTATCCGGTGGCTTACCAGGAAGATCTGCAGGGAACACATCCAGAAACTCACGGACTATCGAAACCGACTCAATTAAAGGTACTTGAGTAGTGTCATCCCTGAGATGTGCCAAGAAAGCTAAACACCCCTTACTAACCATTTTCTTAGCACGAAGAAAGGAGATGATACGAACCGGACTGGAAGTGTAGTCGCCCTCCCACACTAACGGATCTGTCCCAGGCTTGGCTAACGTCACAGTTTTGGCATTACAATCCAAGATTGCAAAATTTGGAGAAAGCCAAGTCATACCCAGAATTACATCGAAGTCAACCATTTCTAGGATAACCAAATCTACATAAGTGTTGCTCCCCACAAAAGTCACCAAACAAGACCTATATACTTTTTCAACTATCACATACTCACCCACCGGAGTAGAAACACGAATAGGCATGTCAAGTAATTCACAAGGTAAATTAAGACCAGTAGCAAATGAAGAAGATACATAAGAAAATGTGGATCAAGGATCAAACAATACAGAAGCCATGCAATCACAAACCGAAAGATTACCTGTGATAACAGCATCAGATGTCTCCGCTTCAGATCTCCCAGGGAAAGCGTAACAATGGGCCCCATTACTTGTCTGCCCGTTGCCCCTACCATGTTGTGTTGTAGTGGCTCCAGTTTGCCCATCACGCCGGCCGTTTTGGTGACCACCATTACCTCGACCACCACGTCCTCCTGAATAACGGCCTCTACCATGACCACCTCTACCTCTGACTATGGGAGGTCTAGAACTCTGTTTTGGACAATACCTCTTAATGTGCCCAGTCTCCCCACATCCATAACATTCTCTGGATTCAAGCATAGGTCTCTCAGAGAAGTGTTGACCGGTCTGAGGTGGACCCCGAACTACAGTCTGTAGTGAAGACTGAATTGGTCGGACTGAGTAACCTCCTGAACCCTGTCCTCTAGAGTAAGAACCATTAAACTCACCTCCCTTTCGAAACCTTTTTGATGTCGATGTCGTGGTGAAGTCATCTGGCTTCACTCCTTCCACCTCTATCACGAAGTCTACCACTTCTTGGAAGGATTTTGCCGTAGCCGCTACCTGTAAGGCCGAAATCCGCAATTCTGACCTCAACCCCTTCAAAAACCGGCGAATACGC
Source organism: Solanum peruvianum (assembly GCA_027705065.1). NCBI lineage: Eukaryota > Viridiplantae > Streptophyta > Magnoliopsida > Solanales > Solanaceae > Solanum > Solanum peruvianum. The sequence continues at coordinate 9,656,381 of JAKWJD010001766.1, read as the reverse complement.
TCTTGTGGACTGAAACAAAGTTGGGTGGCATACCTGGATAATGCACGAAACTTAGCCTCATATGCATTAACCGACATCCTACCTTGCTCTAGGCTCAAGAACTCATCTCTTTTCCTATCCCTCAAGGTCCGGGGGATATACTTCTCCATAAACAAGCTAGAGAATGATGCCCAAGTCATAGGTGGTGCCTCTGTTGGTTGAAACTCAACATGTGACCGCCACCACATTTTGGCGTTCCTTTGAAACTGATAAGTCACAAACTCAACACCAAACCGTTCTACGATACCCATCTTGTGTAGTAGCTCATGACAGTCAACCAGAAAATCGTAAGCATCCTCAGATTCAGCACCCTTGAAGACTGGAGGTTTCAATTTCAAGAACTTACTGAAAAGTTCATGCTGATCATTTGTCATTATAGGCCCTGTAGTCAGATGAGGTAATGTGCCTATTTCCAATGAGGCATCCATGCGGGGAGCCATAGTAGCCGCATGTTGTACCTCCGGAACCTGAGGTGCTGGTGCAGAAAACACTAGAGGTGTCTGGCCTTGATCAGATAACCCGCTAAGATAAGCAAGAACCTGATTGATCATCTCTGGGGTAGGTTGGGGTGGCAGTTCCTCGTTCTGCACTTGTTCATTCTCCCCTTCCTCACCCTCCCTTATCACTTCCTCAGTCGATGGGGGAGTCACCGCCCTATTACCAGATGGGCTAGGTGCTTGTCCTCTTCCTCTAGAGGACGTCCTCCAACGACCTCTACCACGGCCTTTTGCCACTGCTCCTCTGCGAGCTACAGCCCCAGTGGCTGGCTCAGACGCATCCTGTCTTACCGGTGTTGGTGTTGGCGCAGTCGTTGCTCTAGTTCTAACCATCTGCAAAATAGAGTGAAGATGGTCAGATACCAATTTGTATCACCTAGATACCAATTGGATCCAAGTAATAGCACGAAAGAAAGAATGAAAGAATGGAATTTTCCTAAAGTCTTATAGCCTCTCAAAGAAAAGTAAAGGCGTCCCCCTACCGTTCCTTAAGACTCTACTAGACTCGTTCTTGTGTGATGAGACCAATGAACCTAATGCTCTGATACCAAGTTTGTCACGGCCCAAAACCGAGCCGCGACTGGCACCCACACTTAACCTACTATGTGAGCGAACCAACCAATCTAAACCCCAACATTTCAATATAATATCAACAAAAAGTAATGCGGAAGACTTGAATCTCATTAATGAACATTGATTAAATAACTTCTAAAACTCAACATCTATTATTCCCCAAAATCTGGAAGTCATCATCACAAGAACATCTATCCTCAAATTACTAAACTAAGAGTATCTAAGAAAGCAAAAACAAGTAAAAAGCTAGTCCATGCCGGAAGTTCAAGGCATCAAGACTTGAAGAAGAAGATCCAGTCCAAGGTAGAAACATTATCTCACCCTGAATTTCCGATGTATTGAAGACTGGCTAGAGTTGCGGTTGAGTTGAAGATGACGGTACGTTTGCTGCACTCCACAAATAACAAAGAAAGAAACATACAAGTAGGGGTCAGTACAAACACAAGTACTAAGTAGGTATCATCGGCCAACTCAAAATAGAAAACATTATATATATCAGTTAATATCATAAATCAACTACAATACTCAACATGTAGCAACAACAAGTACTATAATCATCAATAAGTACTACCAAGTTCATCCATGAGGACTCAAGCCTCAATACCATACTCGTTTGGGAATTAGGTTCATTAGATTGAGTATATTAACATATTTCAAGATTCATTATCTTTATTCCTCTCGTGTCGGTATGTGACACTCCGCTCCATATACTATCCTGGTGTCGGAACCTGACACTCCGATCCTCATATACTATCCTGGTGCCGGAACGTGGCACTCCTATCTTCATTCTATCCTGGTACCGGAACGTGGCACCCGATCCATATTCTATTCTGGTGTCGGAACGTGACACTCCGATCCTCATATACTATCCTGGTACCGGAACGAGGCACCCGATCCTCTATTTCTATCCTGGTACCGGAACGTGGCACCCGATCCTCTATTTCTATCCTGGTACCGGAACGTGGCACCTGATCCCCTAATCTCACTACTTTCGTTCATCAAGCCTTCTTTTATTCCAAGGCATCATCATTAACAAAGTAGATTAGGGTTTCTTTCAAGATTTAGGATTGAATAGCTTCATCATGCTTATTATATCAAAATCACATAATCACATTCATGCAAGCATACAATTAAGCATATAGAAGGGTTTACAATACTACCAATACATATCATTCGCTATTAAGAGTTTACTACGAATAGTATATAAAAACCATAACCTACCTCCACCGAAGATTAGTGATCAAGCAAGCAAATCTTCAAGCAGCGTTTCTTCTTCTCTCTCGTTCGATCGATCCTCTCTCTCTCTTTGTTCTTTCTATTTTTCTTATTCAAACCCTCTTTCTTTTACCCTAATTAGTATATAATTAAGTTTAAAAGATGACAATAGTAATCCACTAATTCACTCAAGGTTACCTCTTTTAACCACCAAGAAATTGAATTATTAATATTAACCCACGAAATTTATAATTATAGTAGGAAAAGTCCAAAACGCCCCTTTAAAACTTAACCAGAAATCCGACCCAGACTAGGATTACGCAACCTGTGACGGCCCGTCGTGCCTGCGACGGTCCGTCCTGCAGGTCGTCGCAAAGTTCAGAGACTCAATTTCTACTAAAGAATCTGTGACAGTCCGTCACGCCTGTGACGGTCCGTCCTGCCATTCCGTCACGAAGTTCAGAGAGTCGATTTCAGCACCCAAATTTCTAATTTCTAAGTGTTTTGAAACGAGACACCCTCGACGGTCCGTCGCGCCCATGACGGTACGTCGTGGGGTCCGTCGTCTCAGCCAGTTTTTCCAGAATTAAAATCTGCTGCTCAAAACGACTAAACAGGTTGTTACATTGCAAATGATGGAAAACTGTGGCTCTAAAGAAGCTTGTGTTCCAGAAGTAGAAAAATGGTTCCTACACAATTCGGTTCTTTTGATCCTAATAGATGACATTCAAGTTTAATTTTTACAACAAAAATCATTTGCAACTTCAACTAGCCAGCTTAGGTTGTAGAGGTGACATCATTTAGAGATGAAAAAAATCCTACGACAAATCAAAGTTGAACTTCCCAACACCCAATTTCAAACATCAAATAAATTTGAGTTCTAAGATGAAGATGATGTCAATTGCAAGATGAATTTTTAACTCCATTAACATCACAATGACATAATAAAGACATCATAAAAATGATGTCATCCATGACATTAGCAAGGGAGGGCTGGAAATAATTGTGGGTTGTACTGTAGCAACATTGTAGCACTCTTGTTGCAATTTTACTATAACAATTCTTTGGCTATAAAAAGCCTCTCTCTCCATGTTGTAAACACATTATTTTTCTTGAAATAAACTATTTCACAAGAATACTTGGTTAGAGTTTGTTCGCTTCATCTTTGTATTTTAATTAAGGCATAATATATATATATATATATATATATATATTAGACCCTAAACTTGACTTCAAATTTTAACTTTGACCTCAAACTTTCATAGTGCATAAATAGACACTCTAACTATCCTATCTTTCAATAGATAAACACGTAATTTTTGGACTCAAAGTGCATGAAATTCATACGCTCTCACGTGTATTAGTGAGTCAATCAATGACTGCCAACTAATTAAATATTTTACACGTTTTTTTTTTAAAAAAAATATCCTACACGTCATTTTGAAACTAAAAAAATAAAATTAATTTTAATTAATATAAAAGAGATTCATTAAGGGTAGAATTGTCATTTCAGCATTTTTAACTGTCGTGGGCCTCGAAAATTACCCCTCACTCGTGCAAAATATGTGCATTTCACGCATTTTGACAGATAGAAATCACGTGTTTATTTATTGAAAGATAGGATAGTTAAAGTGTCTATTGTGCACTACAAAAGTTTGAGGTCAAAGTTAAAATTTAAAATCAAATTTTAAGTCTAATATATATATTATGCCTTTAATTAAAGTTCATTTGAAAATAATATCAATTTTTAAACCGTCTTTTCCTTCACTTTTCTAATTTATCATCTTATTTCTATAATTAGTAATGGTTGGCACAACCACTTATTGCATTATATATATCTAACATAGGGTCGGTTATGCCACCTAATTTATTTCGTCTACATATATATATATATATATATATATATATATATATATATATATAATATATATATATATATATATATCTTGAAAATATCAAGATGCTTTATAATGAGATTCTAATGTTTTAGAAAATATCCAGATCTAACTTTGCACATGACCAAGTTATACTTTGAAACGTATTATAGTTATGTTAAAGTTTTATCCTAAGCTTCGGCTGTATGGTAAACTTTTACCCAAGCATGGAGCCTGTCTCAATAATATATATATTAATGTATAGCAGTTCTAACAAGGGTTTCAGGCTGCCCATTTCTTCATCTTAACGGGGACTTACAATACCACATGCTCGCTATCATTAATAGTGTATTATCAGACTGTACCACTATCTTGGAACCAAGTCAAAACTTGTGATAAAAGATTTAAGCACAATAATAAGAATTCATTATAACTTGATTAGATCCAGATATTATACAAGAACATCATACAGAAATTATGAAGCTAGCATTGATATGAAAATTATCTTAGCCGGCCATGGAGGCGGCAATCATAAAAGAAAATAATAAAATAAATAAAAGAAAGTACCTTGAAGACTGATCTTCAAACCAAAGTGATTCTTTATTGCTCACAAGAGAGTTTTTACAAGAGAGAGAAGAGAAAAAACTTAAAACTTACACTCTAAAAACTTATCCTATACCTCTGAATGAGGCTCCTTATATAGAAAAAAGAAAAGTAAAATGGGGTCCTCATATGGGCCTTATATAATATTTTAAACATTATTATTGAACAGTAATATACTGTTCTTGATAAGATTTTTGATAAGATTTTAAATCTTATCCTTTCCTTTTAAAGTTTTCATTATTGTTCTGTCTTATTCTTTCATTGATGCCAGAAAGTCTTCTACCTTCTGCAATTGTCCTTCTGACAGTTCAATATCTTGATCTACAGATTGTGCATCCTATGTATTACTTTGTTCACTCCTCATAGAAGTGTTTGATTTATCAAATTCTGCGATATTTGTCAATAAATTCTTTTTAATTTCAGCCAGATAATTGTTAATCATTTCTTCTTTATTTCCATCTTGAATGGAAATTCTTCTGGCGACATTTTTGATTGAACTTCCGGTGGAGATACCCTCTTGCGGGGAGTCCTGATATGTTTTAAAAGTCTTGGTAATTTGATCCAGTAGTTCTTGACCATATAATTGTCCTGTTGTTGGATCTTTCCAGTTTAATTTGTCCCAAAAATTTGTAAAATTTTCAGGATAAACAAGGAATGTTTTCAATTGGGGTATAACCCACTTCTGGAGTCCATTTATGGATCCAAGGAATAGAAAATTCTATAAAAAAATACATTTGATCAATTTTCTCAATATTTGAGACATGATCTTGTAAAAATAAATTTGTTATAAACGGAGAAACTTTTGCCCATTCTTTGTACAAAATATGAAAATTATGGGGCAAAATTTTTACTGTTGGGCGATGAATAGACCACCAGTTTAAAAACCAATTTGGCATATTTTTTTGTAAAAACTTTAGCACAGACTTTTAAAAACCATGTGTGCTTTACCTTAATGTTATTATAATAAAAATTTTTGTGAAAGGCCAGGATATAATCTCAATATGTAAAATTCATATTTATGCCATTCACGGAAACTTGTCTCTCTTGCAAAGTGGAGATGCCCCAGTCTTCAGCAGATATAATCTGCTTAATTGTGATTTTGGAGAAGTTATAAACATTCTTATCAAAATCAGAGAAGTGCTGAAATTCTGCACTTCCAGTATAACTTAGAATGGATTCATAATAGGTCCGAGTCTTATAAGCCTCGCCAGGGAAATATAATCCCTTTGTTAGATACCTTTGGAGTATATTCCAAGGTTCATTGGTTCTCTTAATATCAGAGTTTTCTAAAAGAAATATAATTTCTTTTTTCGTCGTTTCTTCTGGAACATTGACTGGGTCAGTCTCTTTCGCCAAGGAAGCATAGGTATAACCTTGCTCTTTTGTTTGCAAATATGCTTGGATTTGTTCATATGATGAACTATCTTTAGGAATATCCTTAAGATTTATTGAAGATGAAGCTGATGAAGAAGCTTCGTCAATCTTTGATTTAATCAAAGTTTTGTTTTCATGTTGTATAACTGGAAAGGAAGAATCGTATGACGACCTTGTTTGATGTGAAGAAGAGGATGATCTTCCTCTTCCGTGGATTCGTCCTCCACGACCACGTACTTGTGACCATGGGGGAGGATCATTACTCCCCATGCTGCAAAGATAGAACACAGATTAGTATAAATATGATAAATATCCCTCAATATCAAATTACCACTCATCATTAGCTAGGGAAAGGTCAGAAATTGTGACCCTCGTATAAAGAAATCCATAACAAGATCCTCGATAATTATATCTAATATCTTTTCTTTTAAATCATTATCTAAAGGTAAAACTCTTAGAATCGTAATAAGAGTTTTGTCTCCAAGAAAATATTGATAAGTAGACATTTTAAACAAAGGAATTAATAATTCAAGAATTCTCTTGATAGGAAATCAGGAAGTGAATTATCAGTTCCCTTTTTATAATGGATTTCGAAGTCGAAAGGAGCTAGTTGTGCTTTCCACCTGGCAAACATTAACTTCGAAATATCATGTTTAAAATCATTATCGAACATATATTTAAATGATTGAGCATCAGTTCTAATAATAAATTTCTGATTATATAAATCATCCTGAAATTTTATAACACATTTAACAATACAAAGCATTTCATGTGCAACAGTCGCATATTTGCGTTGAGATTCAGACCATTTGCCTGAATGAAATCGAACAAGATATTCAACTTTGTCATGGGGATTAACTTGCTTTAATATTCCACCATAACCAATATTTGAAGCATCAGTTTCAACAATCTTAATCCAATTTTGATTTGCTAGGGTGAGACAAGGCAAATATTTAACCCTTTGCTTGATGGATTTAACCAAATTAGTAAGACCATTAATCTAAGGTAACATTTTACCTTTCTTCAACCTGACAGTTAAAGGAGCAAGAACTTTAGATAAATTTTTATAAAATGGAGAAATATAATTTAAACTGCCCAAAAATCTTTGTAGCATAGTTTTATCAATAATTTCATCAGGAAATTTTGATACAAAATCGATGGATCTCTAAATAGGAGTAATTCTCCCTTGACAAATTTGGTGACCCAAAAATCTCACATCTATTTGAAAGAGACTCATTTTGGTTTTAGATATACCAAACCAAATTGAATAACAATATTCTTGAAAATATCAAGATGCTTTATATGTGATTCTAATGTTTAAGAATAAACAAGAATATCATCGATATAAACAATAATGAAATCCATATAAGGATTAAAAATATCATTCATGATTTTTTGAAATTCAGAAGGTGCGTTTTTCAAACCAAAAGGCATAACATTCCATTCGTATTGACCAAAAGGAACATTAAACGCAGTTTTATAAGTATGTTCTTTAAAAATTTGAATCTGCCAATATTCTGATTTTAAATCAAATTTTGAAAATATATTGGCATCATATAATCTGCCTTTGAAATATAATCCCTTTGTTAGATACCTTTGGAGTATATTCCAGGTTTCAAAAGTGCGTGGTCGTGGAGAACGAAGCCGCGGAAGAGGAAGATCATTGTCACGACCCAAAACGAGCCGCGAGTGGCACCCACACTTATCCTACTATGTGAGCGAACCAACAAATCTAAACCCCAACATTTACCAACATTTCAACCATAATGAACAAAATATAATGCGGAAGAGTCAAAATCTTATTAATATAACCAATAAATAAGCTTCTAAAGTTTATCAATTATTATCCCCAAAATCTGGAAGTCATCACACCAAGAACATCTATCCTCAAATTTCTAAATCTAAGAGTATTTAAGAAGCTAAAATAAGTAAAAGAGATGGTCCATGTCCGAACTTCAAGACATCAAGACGTGAAGGAGAGAATCCAGTCCGAGCTAGGAACAGTAGCTCACCCTGAAATCTGATATACTGGAGACTGGCTAGAGTTGCGGACGAGTCAAAGTTGATGGCACGTTTGCTGCACTCCACAAATAATAAAAAGAAAAATACAAGTAGGGGTCAGTACAAGGAACACGTACTGAGTAGGTATCATTGGCCAACTCAAAATAGAAAGCAATATATATCGAATAATAATATAAAATCAACTACATTACTCAACAGGTGACAACAAGAACTACAAGAACCATTGGCAACAACACCAAGCACACCCATGAGGACTCAAGCCTCCACACCATACTCATTTGGGAAATAGGTTATTTGAATTTGAGTATATTAACATAATTCAAGATTTCTTCTCTTTATTATTATTGTGTCGGAACGTGCCACTCCGATCCCCTAATACTACGTGTTGGAACATGACACCCGATCCCTTAATACTACGTGTCGGAACGTGAAACTCCGATCCCTTAATACTACGTGTCGGAACATGACACTCCGATCCCCTAATACTACGTGTCGGAACGTGACACCCGATCCCTTAATACTACATGTCGGAACGTGAGAGCCGATCCATTTATCTCATTGCTTTAGTTCATCAAGCCTCTTTTATGTCAAGGCACCATCTTGATAGAGAGGATTTAAGTTTTAAGATTCAACAGTCTCATCATTCTAATCAATCACAATTACATAATCACAACATAGAACCACACAATCAAGCATATAGAAGACTTTACAATACTACTCAATACATATCGATCACTATTAAGAGTTTACTATGAACTAGCATAAACCATAACCTACCTCCACCGAAGAATCGCGATCAAGCAAGTTACTTCCCAATGTCTTTGCTTTCCTCTTCGTTCTCTCTCTCCCGCTTGTTCGTTCCCCTCTTCCTGTTTTTTTTTTTTCTTCTCCAGGTTCTTTTTCTTTTACCCTAATTATCATATAATTCATTATGATAAAAGTAACCCATTATTTATTTTAAAGTTGTCTCCTTTAACCCCCAAGTAAATACATTATTAAACCTATTCCACTAATTCCATATAGTTTGTCATGAATAGTCCAAAACACCACTTAAAAACTTTTAGCAGAAATCCGACTCAGTCGGGGTTACGCAACTCGTGACGTCCCGTCGTACCTGCGACGGTCCGTCCTGCAGGTCCGTCACAAAGTTCAAAGAGTCAAATTCAGTAAAGAAGTTTGTGACGGTCTGTCGTATTTGCGACGGTCCGTGCTGCAGTTCCGTCGTGAAGTTCAGAGAGTTGATACCAGCACCCAGATTTTTGAGTTTAAGTGTTTTGGAATGGAGATCCTCGACAAAACGTTGTGCTTATGATGGTTCGTCCTACCTATCATTGAGGGTAATGAAGGGAGCCACAGGAGAAATTTCACAAGTATGGGACGACAGCATCCATCACGGTCCGTCGCGACCATGACGGTCCTTCGCGTGATCCGTCGACCCAGTCAGTTTTTATCACAAATGATTCTACTGCTCGAAATGACTAAATAGGTTGTTACAATAGATACCAATTTACCCATCGTTCGTCCTCGAACGATCACAAGAAGAAAAACAAGGGCGAGAAAGAGTACCTGAATCTGTAAAAAGGTGTGGATATCTTTCTTGCATATCAGCCTCCTTCTCCCAAGTGGACTCTTCAACTAGCCGATTCTTCCATTGAACCTTGATGGATGCAATCTCCCTTGATCTCAACTTGCGGTTTTCTTTATCTAAAATAGCAACAGGCTCCTGCTCATAAGAAAATTTCTCATCAAGAAGAACTGAATCCCAACGAATAATGTAATTTCCATCCCCATGGTATCTTTTAAGCATAGACACATGAAATACCGGGTGCACTTCTGAGAGTCCCGGAGGCAATGCCAATTCATAAGCCACCTCCCCCACGCGCTTCAGAACTTCAAATGGACCAATGTACCTCGGACTAAGCTTACCTCGCTTACCAAACCGCATCACCCCTTTCATGGGTGAAACCTTCAGCAAGACTTGTTCACTCCATAAAATCCAAGTCCCTAACCTTTCGATCTGCATATTCTTTCTGCCTATTCTGAGCTGCTAGAAGCTTCTCCTAAATGAATTTTACTTTATCTAACGATTCCCTCAAAAGATCGGTTCCCCATGGTCTCACCTTAAATTCATAAAACCAACCAATGGGAGACCTACATCTCCTCCCATACAGTGCCTCAAATGGGGCCATATCAATACTTGAGTGATAGCTATTATTGTATGAAAACTTTTCTAAGGGTAAGAAGTTATCCCAATGACCACCAAACTCTATCACACATGCACGAAGCATATCCACCAAAACCTGAATCGTTCGCTCAGACTGACCATCGATCTGAGGGTGAAATGCAGTACAAAGATCCAACCTAGTACCTAATTCAGCATGCAATGTTCTCCAAAACTTAGAAGTAAATTGCGTACCTCTATCTGATATGATGGAAAGTGGAACTCCATGCAATCGAACAATTTCTGAGATATAGAGTCTGGCTAACTTCTCTGCATTGTAAGTCACCTTAACCGAAATGAAGTGAGCAGACTTAGTTAATCTGTCAACAATTACCCAAATAGAATCAAACTTACCCAATGTCTTCGGAAGACCAACCACAAAATCCATTGCAATTCTTTCCCATTTCCATTCAGGAATGTGCCTTTTCTGAAGTGTTCCTCCGGGCCTCTGTTGTTCATACTTTACCTGCTGACAATTCGGACATTGGGCAACAAAATTAGCAATGTCACGCTTCATACTACTCCACCAGAAATGTTGCCTTAGGTCACGATACATCTTGGTTGCGCCAGGATGTATAGAATACCTTGAACTATGAGCCTCTGTAAGAATAGTGTGAATCAAATCATGAACATGGGGCACACATACCCTCCCCTTAATTCTCAAAACGCCTTCCTCATCAATTATTGCCTCTTTAGTCTCTCCTCGTAATATCATCTCCCGAATTCGACTCAGCTTCTCATCAGTAAACTATTTTCCCTTAATCTTGTCAAGAAAAGAAGATCTTGCCTTCACGCAGGCCAAAAATCCTCCTTTCTCTAGTACTTCCAGCCTCATGAGGTCATTAGCCAAAGTCTGAACCTCTCTAGCCAATGGGTGTCTAGAAATCTGTAGGTGCCATGCTCCCTGTTTTTCTACTTATAGCATCTGCCACAACATTAGCTTTTCCTGGGTGATACAAGATAGTAATATCATAGTCCTTCAGTAGTTCCATCCACCTCCTCTGTCTCAAATTCAAATCTTTATGAGTAAAGACATACAATAAACTACGATGATCTTTATAGACTTCACACTTAACCCCATATAGATAATGTCTCCATTGCTTTAATGCAAACACTACTGCAGCCAACTCCAAATCATGGGTCGGATAGTTACGTTCATGCACCTTTATTTGCCTCGAAGCATAAGCAATTACATTCTTCTCCTACATTAGCACTGCACCCAAACCAGAATAGGATGCATCACAATAAACAATGAAATTCTTACCTTCACAGGCAGGGTAAGAATTGGTGCAGTAGTCAACAAGGTCTTGAGGTTCTGGAAGCTTTCTTCACATTCATCCGACCATACAAATGGAATATTCTGCTTAGTCAAATTTGTCAATCGGGAAGCAACAGAAGAAAATCCCTTGACAAATCGATGGTAGTAGCTAGCTAAACCAACAAAGCTCCTTACCTCTGTAACATTAGTAGGTCTTACCCAACTCTTCACTGCTTCAATCTTAGAAGGATCCACCATCACTCCATCCTATGAAACCACGTGCCCCAAGAAGGACACTGAATCTAGACAAAACTCACACTTGGAGAATTTGTCATAAAGCCTTTTCTCCCTCAACACTTCCAACACAATTCTCAAATGCTCCTCATGTTCTTTCCTGCTCTTTGAGTATATCAGTATATCATCAATGAACACAATGACAAAGAGATCCAGATATGGCTTAAAAATCCCGTTCATCAAGCTCATGAAAGCAGCAGGGGCATTCGTAAGTCCAAAAGACATTACAAGGAATTCATAATGCCCGTACCTGTTTCGAAAAGCAGTCTTTGGCACATCTACTGCCCGTATTTTCAATTGATGATAACCATATCTCAAATCGATTTTTGAGAAGGTACAAGCACCTTGTATCTGATCGAAAAAATCATCAATGCGAGGAAGAGGATACTTGTTCTTAATAGTTACCTTATTCAGTTGCCTGTAGTCTCTGTACATCCGAAAACTTCCATCATTCTTCTTTACAAATAAAACAGGAGCACCCCAAGGGGATGCACTTGGTCTAATAAAGCCCTTACCTAACAACTCTTGAAGTTGGGGCTTTAACTCACTTAACTCAGCTAGAGCCATTCTATAAGGGGGTATGGAAATGGGGCGGGTACCCGGCTCCAGATCAATACAAAAATCAATATCCCTATCCGGTGGCGTACCAGGAAGGTTTGTAGGAAACACATCCAGAAACTCACAAACTATCGAGACAAAATCAATCGAAGGTACTTGGGAAGTATCATCCCTGAGATGTGCCAAGAAAGCTAAACTACCCTTACTAACTATTCTCTTAGAACGAAGAAAGGAGATGATATGAACTGGAGTGGAAGTGTAGTCACCCTCCCACATTAGCGGATCTGTCCCAGGCTTGGCCAGTGTCACAGTTTTAGCATTACAATCTAAGATTGCAAAATTTGGGGAAAGCCAAGTCATACCCAGAATTACATCGAAATCAACCATCTCTAGAATAATCAAGTCTACATGAGTATTGCTCCCCACAAAAGTCACAAGACAAGACCTATACACCTTTTCAACTATCACCGACTCACCCACCGGAGTAGAGACACGAATAGGCATGTCAAGCAAATCACAATGTAAATCAAGACCAGTAGCAAATGAGGAAGATACATATGAAAATGTGGATCCAGGATCAAATAATACAGAAGCCATGCAATCACAAACCAAAAGATTACCTGTGATAACAACATCAGATGTCTCTGCTTCAGACCTCCCGGGGAAATCATAACAATGGGGCCTATCACCTGTTTGCCCGTTGCCCCTACCATGTTGTGCTGCAGTAGCTCCAGCTTGCCCGCCACCCCGGCTGATTTGGTGACCACCATTACCTTGTACACCACGTCCTCCAGAATGACGGCCTCTCCCATGACTACCTCTACCTCTAACTATTGGGGGTCTGCAACTCTGTTTTGGACAATATCTCCTAATATGTCCAGTCTCCCCACATCCATAACAATCTCTAGAGTCAAGTATAGGTCTCTGCAAGAATGACGAAGTCTGGGGATAACCTCCAAACTCAGAGAAATGTTGGCTGGTCTGCGATGGACCCCCAGCTACAGCCTGCAGTGAAGACTGAATAGGTCGGGCTCGGTAACCTCCTGAACTCTGCCCTCTGGAGTAAGAACCACTAAACTCACCTCCCTTACGAAACTTCTTAGATGTCGATGCCATGGTGAAGTCGTCTGGCTTCACCCCCTCCACCTCTATCACAAAATCCACCACTTCCTGAAAGGATTTTGCTGCAGCAGCTACCTGTAAGGCTGGGATCTGCAAATCTGACCTCAATCCCTTTACAAAACGACGAATCCGCTCTTGTGGGCTGAAGCAAAGCTGGGTGGAATACCTGGATAGTGCACGAAATTTGGCCTCATAAGCAGCAACCGACATCCTTCCTTGCTTAGGCTCAGGAACTCATCTCTCCTCATATCCCTCAAAGTCCGGGGTATATACTTCTCCATAAATAAGCTAGAGAATGATGCCCAAGTCATAGGTGGTGCCTGTGCTGGTTGACACTCAACATACGACCGCCACCACTATTTGGCATTCCCCTGAAACTGATAGGTCACAAACTAAACACCGAATCGTTCTACTATGTCCATCTTATGTAGCAGCTCATGACAATCAACCAGAAAATCATAGGCATCCTCGGATTCAGCACCCTTGAAGACTGGAGGTTTCAACTTCAAGAATTTAGTGAAAAGTTCATGCTGATCACTCGTCATTATAGTTCCTGTAGTCAGTCGAGGAAATGTGCCTACTTCCAATGAGTCATCCATGCGGGGAGCCACAACAGCTACATATTGTACCCCTGGAACCTGAGGTGATGGTGCAGAAAACACTGGAGATGTCTGGCCCTGATCAGATAACCTGCTAAGATAAGTAAGAACCTGGTTAATCATCTCTGGGGTAGGTTGGGGTGGTAATTCCTCATCTTGCACTTGCTCATTTTTCCCCTTCCTCACCCTCTCTTACTACCTCATCAGTCGGTGGAGGAGTCACCGCCCTAGTACTATTTGGACCAGGTGTTTGTCCTCTACCTCTAGAGGGACGTCCTCCCGCGACCTCTACCACGGCCTCTTGCCACTACTCCACTTCGAGCTACAGCCCCAGTGGCTGGCTCAGACGCACCCTGTCTTGCCGGTGTTGGTGTTGGCACAGTTGTTGCTCTAGTTCTAACCATCTGCGTAATAGAGTGAGGATGTCAGATACCAATTTGTATCACCTAGATACCAATTGGATCCAAGTAATAGCACGAAAGAAAGAAAGAATGGAATTTTCCTAAAGTCCTATAGCCTCTCAAAGAAAAGTAAGGGCGTCCCCCTACCATTCCTCAAGACTCTACTAGACCCGTTCTTGTGTGATGAGACCAACGAACCTAATGCTCTGATACCAAGTTTGTCACGACCCAAAACGAGCCGCGAGTGGCACCCACACTTATCCTACTATGTGAGCGAACCAACAAATCTAAACCCCAACATTTACCAACATTTCAACCATAAAGAACAAAATATAATGCGGAAGACTCAAAATCTTATTAATATAACCAATAAATAAGCTTCTAAAGTTTATCAATTATTATCCCCAAAATCTGGAAGTCATCACACCAAGAACATCTATCCTCAAATTTCTAAATCTAAGAGTTTTTAAGAAGCTAAAATAAGTAAAAGAGATGGTCCATGTCCGAACTTCAAGACATCAAGACGTGAAGGAGCGAATCCAGTCCGAGCTAGGAACAGTAGCTAACCCTGAAATCTGATATACTGGAGACTGGCTAGACTTGCGGACGAGTCGAAGTTGATGGCACGTTTGCTGCACTCCACAAATAACAAAAAGAAAAATACAAGTAGGGGTCATTACAAGGAACACGTACTGAGTAGGTATCATCGGCCAACTCAAAAAAGAAAGCAATATATATCGAATAATAATATAAAATCAACTACATTACTCAACAGGTGACAACAAGAAGTACAAGAACCATTGGCAACAACACCAAGCACACCCATGAGGACTCAAGCCTCCACACCATACTCATTTGGGAAATAGGTTATTTGAATTTGAGTATATTAACATAATTCAAGATTTCTTCTCTTTATTATTATTGTGTCGGAACGTGACACTCCGATCCCCTAATACTACGTGTCGGAACGTGACACCCGATCCATTTATCTCATTGCTTTAGTTCATCAAGCCTCTTTTATGTCAAGGCACCATCTTGATAGAGAGGATTTAAGGTTTAAGATTCAACAGTCTCATCATTCTAATCCATCAAAATTACATAATCACAACAAAGAACCACACAATCAAGCATATAGAAGACTTTACAATACTACTCAATACATATCGATCACTATTAAGAGTTTACTATGAACTAGCATAAACCATAACCTACCTCCACCGAAGAATCGCGATCAAGCAAGTTACTTCCCTATGTCTTTGCTTTCCTCTTCGTTCTCTCTCTCCCGCTCGTTCGTTCCCCTCTTCCTGTTCTTTTTATTTTTCTTCTCCAGATTCTTTTTCTTTTACCCTAATTATCATATAATTCATTATGATAAAAGTAACCCATTATTTATTTTAAAGTTATCTCCTTTAACCCCCAAGTAAATACATTATTAAACTTACCCCACTAATTCCATACAGTTTGTCATGAATAGTCCAAAACACCCCTTAAAAACTTTTAGCAGAAATCCGACTCAGTCGGGGTTACGCAACTCGTGACGTCCCATCGTACCTGCGACGGTCCGTCCTGCAGGTCCGTCACAAAGTTCAGAGAGTCAAATTCAGTAAAAAGGTTTGTGACGGTCCGTCGTACTTGCGACGGTCTGTGCTGCAGTTCCATCGTGAAGTTCAGAGAGTTGATCCCAGCACCCAGATTTTTGAGTTTAAGTGTTTTGGAATGGAGATCCTCGACGAACCGTTGTGCTTATGACGGTTCGTCCTACCTGTCGTTGAGGGTAATGAAGGGAGCCACAGGAGAAATTTCACAAGTATGGGACGACGGCGTCCATCACGGTCCGTCGCGACCATGACGGTCCATCGCGTGATCCGTCGACCCAGTCAGTTTTTATCACAAATGATTCTACTGCTCGAAATGACTAAACAGGTTGTTACAATCATCCTCTTCTTCACATCAAACAAGGTCGTCATACGATTCTTCCTTTCCAGTTATACAACATGGAAACAAAACTTTGTTTAAATCAAAGATTGACGAAGCTTCTTCATCAGCTTCATCTTCAATAAATCTTAAGGATATTTCTAAAGATAGTTCATTATATGAAAAAATCCATGAATATTTGCAAACAAAATAGCAAGGTTATACCTATGCTTCCTTGGCCAAAGAGACTGACCCAGTCAGTGTTCCAGAAGAAACGACGAAAAAACAAATTATATTTCTTTTAGAAAACTCTGATATTCAGAGAAGCAATAAACCTTGGGATATCTAACAAAGGGATTATATTTCCCTGGCGAGGCTTATAAGAATCGGACCTATTATGAATCCATTCTAAGTTATACTGGAAGTGCAGAATTTCAACACTTCTCTGATTTTGATAAGAATGTTTATAACTTCTCCAAAAGCACAATTAAGCAGATTATATCTGCTGAAGAATGGGGAATCTCCACTATGCAAGAGAGACAAGTTTCCGTGAATGGCATAAATATGAATTTTATATATTGGGATTATATCCTGGACTTTCACAAAAATTTTTATTATAATAACAGTAAGCTAAAGCACACATGGTTTTTAAAAGTATGTGCTAAAGTTTTTACAAAAAATTTTGCCAAATTGGTTTTTAAACTGGTGGTCTATTCATGGCCCAACAGTAAAAATTTTGCCCCATAATTTTCATATTTTATACAAAGAATGGGCAAAAGTTTCTCCATTTATAACAAATGTATTTTTACAAGATCATGTCTCAAATATTGAGAAAATTGATCAAATGTATTTTTTTTATAGATTTTTCTATTCCTTGGATCCATAAATGGACTCAAGACCAATTGAAAACATTCCTTGTTTATACCGAAAATATTTTACAAATTTTTAGGACAAATTAAACAGGAAAGATCCAGCAACATGACAGTTATATGGTCAAGAACTACTGGATCAAATTACCAAAACTTTTAAAACATATCAGGACTCCCCTCAAAAGGGTATCTCCACCGGGAGTTCAATCAAAAATGTCGCCAGAAGAATTTCCATTCAAGATGGAAATAAAGAAGAAATGATTAACAATTATCTGGCTGAAATTAAAAAGAATTTATTGACAAATATCGCAGAATTTGATAAATCAGACACTTCTATGAGGAGTGGACAGAGTAATACAGAGGATACACAATCCGTAGATCAAGTTATTGAACTATCAGAAGGACAATTGCAGAAGGTAGAAGACTTTCTGGAATCAATGAAAGAACAAGACAGTACAATAATGAAAACTTTAAAAGGAAAGGATAAGATTTAAAATCTTATCAAAAACCTTATCAAGAACAGTATATTACTGTTCAATAATATTGTTTAAAACATTATGTAGGGACTATATGAGGACCCCATTTTACTTTTCTTTTTTCTATATAAGGAGCCTCATTCAGAGGTATAGGACAAGTTTTTAGAGTGTAAGTTTTAAGTTTTCTCTCTTCTCTCTCTTGTAAAAACTCTCTTGTGAGCAATAAAGAATCGTTTTGGTTTGAAGATCAGTCTTCAAGGTACTTTCTTTTATTTATTTTATTATTTTCTTTTATGATTGCCGCCTCCATGGCCGACTAAGATAATTTTTATATCTATGCTAGCTTCATAATTTCTGTATGATGTTCTTGTCTAATATCTGGATCTAATCAAGTTATAATGAATTCTTATTATAGCTCTTAAATCTTTTATCACAAGTTTTGACTTGGTTCCAAGATGGTGGTACTGTCTGATAATACACTATTAATGATAGCGAGCATGTGTATTGTAAGTCCCCGTTAGGATGAAGAAAGGGGAAGCCTGAAACCCTTGTTAGAACTGCTATACATTAATATGTATATTATTGAGACAGGCTCCATGTTTGGGTAAAAATTTACCATACAGCCGAAGCTTAGGATAAATCTTTAACATAACTATAATACGTTTCAAAGTATAACTTGGTCATGTGCAAAGCTAAATGTGGATGGTCGCGCGGACTACCGCCAGCCCCTTGGATCCTTTTATGGTATCAGAGCCAGATATTCTATAAGAACATGTAACAGATCTGATGGATACGAAGCATGAATATGAAATTTTATCAAAACTATGAATTTTGGTGAAAATAAGATTAAAAGTACTAGATTGGAAGAGGTAGATATACCTCAAAATCTTGATTTGTTAAACAAATGGACTATCCCTAAAGTGGATACAAGATTGATTTATGATTATGGTTGGTTTGACAAATTGTCTAGTAAGCAGGTGGTTAAAACTACTGAGCAATCTTTAGCTCTAAATTCTGATGAACAGGTTGTTCAATTATGAACAAAAGAGATATTGATATTTCTAAATCTAGATATAACTGGATGCATATTGGTATGGTGCAGATTGCTTTTAAACCGTTAACTCTTAAAGGGTTACCTGAAACATTTTTAGCAGCTCTTCGAGATGCTAGAAATTTAAATTTTAGACAATCTCTTATGGGTTCGATTGAATCTACTGTGGCCTATGGACCAGTTTATTTCAATACGCAGCCTAATTTGCAATTATTTTTGTCTGATAGAAATATTCTTGATGCTTTAACATTAAATGTTAAGACTCATGGTTATAACTATGCTGTCGGATCTGAGCTTATTTGCTTATCTTATATAATTTATTATAAATTCTGAACTACTTTAAATCCTAGATACAAATTATATGATTCGTCTAATGATACTATTCTGGTTGAATCTAATTTTATTAAATCTAATATTACTACTAGAAGACCTATTAAATGGGATGAAATTAATTTTTCTGATAAATGGATTTTAAATTATGTTGTGTCTCAAAGACAGGTTGCTGAAGAAGTCACTAATAGTGATTATTCTCATATTACTCAAACTCCTGATGGTAAGGTTTGTATTGAGTTTGCTGATAATTCTTTTGTTTATAATTCTCCTGTTTATAGTAGAAGATCTTTCTCTGGTTACAGAAGATTGCCAGAAATTCAGCATATTTCTCCTATAAGTCATGAAGGTCCTAGTTATCCATCAGCAAGGCGAAGACCTTTGACTCTTCACACTTTAAGTGATACTATGAGTGAAGGATTGGTTGAAAGGGTAAGGATAGACCCTAAAAAAAATATTGTTCAAGCAACAGATAAGTTGTCAGATTTGGATCCAACTCAGTCAGAAATGGATTTCAGTGTTGATAAATCAACAGATCTCAATGATGTTTAATGATGATAAGTCAACTTATTGATTTCAGCCCACGATCCCTAGCTCGAAAACATATTCAAAAAGAATTTTATAATAAAAAATGGAACCAGTTTAGAACTTGGTTTTTTGAAACTTATAGTAAAGATGATTTAAATAATATTTCTCAAGAGTTTTATGAAATTTGTATTTTGCATAGTAAAATTATTTGTTTTGTTCCGTGGTTTATAACCACATATTTACTTTTATATATCGGAGTTATAGAAAGAACTTTTAAAGAAGGTGATGAAACTATTACTAAAGCCATCTATCCTTCTCAAGTTCCTTTTATTTTACCAAATAATACTGGTTTAACTTTTTTTGCTTTTCAAAAGTTTATTCAAACAGATGTTGCCCAGATTACTATTCATGAGATTAATAATCTTATTGCTCAAAATAATTATTTGAGTTTATATGTTAAAGTTCTTGGAGAACATATCAGTTCTTTAGATAAAAAACTAGATGAATTAATTATTTTGGTCAAAGAATTTAATGTCCAAAAGAAGATAAAGCTTCTACTTCAAAAACTTCTTTCAGTGTTCCAACGCATATTCAGCTTCCTATAGATACTTCTAATTTTAAAGTTAAAGCATATTCAGCGTCCTATAGATACTAAAGCCATCTATCCTCCTCAAGTTCCTTTTATTTTACCAAATAATATTGG
The DNA here is from genome assembly GCA_027705065.1 of Solanum peruvianum. Lineage (NCBI taxonomy): Eukaryota > Viridiplantae > Streptophyta > Magnoliopsida > Solanales > Solanaceae > Solanum > Solanum peruvianum. Next base: position 9,635,860 of record JAKWJD010001766.1, on the reverse strand, counting down.
GTTAACTTTTTCAGCTTTTCAAAAGTTTATTCAAACAGATGTTGCCCAGATTACTATTCATGAGATTAATAATCTTATTGCTCAAAATAATTATTTGAGTTTATATGTTAAAGTTCTTGGAGAACATATCAGTTCTTTAGATAAAAAACTAGATGAATTAATTATTTTGGTCAAAGAATTTCAAAAATGTCCAAAAGAAGATAAAGCTTCTACTTCAAAAACTTCTTTCAGTGTTCCTATGCATATTCAGCGTCCTATAGATACTTCTGATTTTAAAGTTAAATCTTTTTATGATTTAGAAAATCTTCTTGACAACAAATTGTCCGGTTTGGGTTCAAAACTTATTACAAATGATTTTCCTGAATCAAATATTAATAAGGTTGAAAATCAACTTCTTGGTATCCAAGATCCGAATCAGGATATTTCGGAAGTAAACGCCAGAAGATTTAAAGCTGGTAGTCAAAAGCAAAGGATTAACGGAAAAGGGGGTTATGCAACTCTCCCTTCCATGATGACTTATTATTATCCTCGACCTACTCCTCAGGATGTGCTAGTTGAAGAAAGAGATTGGAATCAAACTAACACATCTTATAGTGGTAATGAGGTGTATGAATAGAATTTGGATGCCTTAACTGAAAGGCAGGTTTCCATTGTGGTACATCGTATGCTGATGTACTCATCAATTTATCGTCATACGAATCAAAATAATGATCATGCTCTATGTAAAATGATTATAGCAGGTTTTACAGCTCAACTTCGAGGATGGTGGGATAATTTCCTAGCACCCGAAGAAAAGCATGCAATAATGAATGTATACAAAGAAGAAGTTAAAAGAGAAATAGTTACTGGTGAAGATAGAAAACCAGTAGAAAAGATTACAACCCAAAGGGTTGAAGATGCAGTTTATACACTTGTTCTAACTATTTTGGAACATTTTAATGGAAGATTTTCCAACCAAAATGAGACTATTCGAACTTTACTAAATGGACTTAAATGTAACCATTTGGGACATTTTCGATAGTACAAGGATACTTTCATGAGTAGAGTTATGGATCTACCTGAAAGTAAATCAAGCTATTGGAAGAAAAGATTTATTGATGGTCTTCCTTCATTGTTTTCTGAAAGAGTTAAAAAGGTCTTAAGAGGAGACAGACCAGAAATCCCTTATGATACATTAACTTATGGAAAGTTAATAGGGATTTGTACTCAAGAAGTATTAAATCTTTGCAATGAGCTTAAGCTGTCTCAACAGATAAAAAAGAATCAAATGTCAGAAAGATCTCAATTAGGAGATTTTGGTACACAGTTTGGTATAGAAGGACCTTCTAGTTCTAAACCAAAGACAGGTCAAGCTTAAGAAAGACATCATAAAAGACGTCATCTTTCAAAACGATACAGAGAAAAGAAAGAAGAAAAGAAAGCTCATAGGAAGGCAACAAGGTTTGCCAGAAATTTCTCTAAAAGAGATTTGAAGAACATTAAATGTTACAAGTGTGGACGATTTGGTCATCTTGCAACAAACTGCACGGTGGATAAGTTCAAAGCTTTGGAGTTGGATGAACCAACTCAAGATAAAGTATATGAGTTACTTTATGAATCTGATTCAGATTCTCATTCTTCTACTAATTCTTCAGGTTATAGTACTTATAATAATGTTGATATTATTACTAATAAATGTGCTAATTGTTCAGGTGATAGTTGTTCTTGTGGACAAGACGATTTTTATAAATTGCAATCTCAGATGGAAGATTCTTATCTAGATAAATTACATCAAAATTTTGAAGAATTAACTTTTAAAATGATTTCTTCTGAAAATGTTATTGAACTTTTAAAAGATGTTTCAGATGAAAATATTAGAAACAATATTTTAGAAATGGCTTCTTCAAAAACCTCTTCTTCAAAAAACTTTGAAAAACCGAAGAAGAATGAAGAAAAAACTTTTGAAAATTTCAATTACAATACTAGTCCTTACTCTCTTCAAGAATTTTTTTCCAGACTTGAAAAGAAAGGAACAGGTGTTGTAAGAGATACTTCTCTTGATGATTTAAAACATGAGGTTGAAAACCTTAAAAAGGAGATTAAATCTTTAAAACAAAATCAATTGATTAATAATCCTTAAGATTTATTGAAGATGAAGCTGATGAAGAAGCTTCGTCAATCTTTGATTTGATCAAAGTTTTGCTTCCATGTTGTATAACTGGAAATGAAGAATCGTATGACGACCTTGTTTGATGTGAAGAAGAGGATGATCTCCTCTTCCGCGGCTTCGTCCTCCACGACCACGCACTTGTGACCATGGGGGAGGATCATTACTCCCCATGCTGCAAAGACAGAACAAACAAATTAGTATAAATCTGAGAAATATCCCTCAATATCAAAATTCCCACTCATCATTAGCTAGGGAATGGTCAGAAAATTGTGACCCTTGTATAAAGAAATCCATAACAAGATCCTCGATAATTATATCTAAGATCTTTTCTTTTAAATCATTATCTAAAGGTAAAACTCTTAGAATCGTAATAAGAGTTTTGTCTCCAAGAAAATATTGATAAGTAGACATTTTAAACAAAGGAATTAATAATTCAAGAATTCTCTTGATAGGAAATCAGAAAGTGAATTATCAGTTCCTTTTTATAATGGATTTCGAAGTCGAAAGGAGCTAGTTGTGCTTGCCACCTGGCAAACATTAACTTCGAAATATCATGTTTAAAATCTTTATCAAACATGTATTTAACTGATTGAGCATCAGTTCTAATAATAAATTTATGATTATATAAATCATCCTGAAATTTTAAAAAAAATTTAACAATACAAAACATTTCATGTGCAACAGTCGCATATTTGCGCTGAGATACAGACCATTTGCCTGAATGAAATTTGTCATGGGGATTAACTTGCTTTAATATTCAACCATAACCAATATTTGAAGCATCAGTTTCAACAACTTAATCAAATTTGAATTTGCTAGGGTGAGACAAGGCAAATATTTAACCCTTTGCTTGATGGATTTAACCAAATTAGTAAGATCATTATTCCAAGGTAACATTTTACCTTTCTTCAACCTGTCAGTTAAAGGAGCAAGATCTTCAGATAAATTTTTATAAAATGGGGAAATATAATTTAAACTGCCCAAAAATCTTTGTAGCAGAGTTTTATCAATAATTTCATCAGGAAATTTTGATGCAAAATCGATGGATCTCTGAATAGGAGTAATTATCCCTGACAAATTTGGTGACCCAAAAATCTCACATCTGTTTGAAAGAGACTCAATTTGGTTTTAGATATAACCAAACCATTTTGAATAAAACAATATATATATATATATATATAGATATATATATATAGATTAGATATATATAATATATATATATATATATATATATATATAATAGATATATATAATATATATTATATATATTATTACTGCATTTCGTTTTAAGGCTACTAAAACGGAATGTAATACATTATATGATAATATACTAGAAATAGATAAAGAAGAGATGAGATAGTCAATAAAACTATGTTCTAATTCCGTTTTAGTACATTGTATGTTATTTTCACAATTCTCGCAAATAGAAATAATAGGAGAAAAACCTTTAAACATTGGAAGGTCCAATCTATTATATCTCTCCCTCTCTTAAACAGAATCCAATCATAATTCCTCAATACCATATTCAAAAAGATACAGACAAAATTATATTTTGTGATAATTGTTCTTCAATGACAGAAGCCTTTAAAAGATTAAATTACAAAAAAAGGTTATATTACAAGAAAATCTCCAGCTCAACGAAAGAATTGCAAAAATGAAGGATGATTTGAAAACTTAAAACACTCAGACCAACATACAGGGTTCTCCATCCCCAAGAAAAATGGATGAGATGGGTGAACATTCCCCTCTGAATGTAAATAAATCCACTGTATCGGATAAAGATACAGCTAATCCGGTTTAAACGGTAGCCGGTAAAGACTTCTCAAACCCGTTAATGGCTTTCACTTTGCCAAAAAGTGAAAAAGATGAAGGTTCATCCTCCAGAAGACGGTTACCTCTCTCATTTACCCATACTCTTAGACAAAAATTAAAAAAATCTCAGAAAAATAAAGACCTAGAATATCTTATAATTCAAACTGTAGAAAAATTACTTAAACAACAACAAGAAAAAGATAAACATATAAAATCAAGCCCAATACAAAATTCAAGACAAGTTTCGGTTTCAAGTCCAAATAATTTAGATGATTTTTCAGACTCAATACAATTTGGTCAAGACTCAAACGATGATGACTCTGGTATGAGTTTTGATTCAATTGCATTACATAACTTGACACTTAATATATATAATATATATATATATATATATATATATTATATATATATAATATATATATATATATATATATATTATATTATATAGTAGTTTTGCTTTAAAGACGAATGCCTCTTTTGTCAAATAATGTGAGTCCCACTTTACTCACTACCACACATGTGTGGAAAAACTGTTGGGACGTGTTTTTACTTATTTTAAAATAGATAGGCACTCAATAAGGGATAAGTATTAACAGACAATACATCAGACAAAGGACTGATAAAAAATGCAAAAAAGAGGGAATCATTTCATGTGCAATGGGGCCCAATTGGCACCCGGCGGAAAAGATAAGATTCTTTTTCATTTGAAGTCCGGAGTTTGAAGTCTGGAAGTGTGTATATAAGAAGACATTATCAGAAGAAGAAAGCAGAGCGAAAAAATTCAAAACCAGCAAATTTCAAAGTCTTCAAAATCTCTTTCCTCTTCAGAACTACCTTTTTAAAAAAAATATTTTCAGTTCTTTGTTTAAAAGTTTGTGTTAAGTCAGTTTGGAAGTTTTTTGGATTTCCCGAAAGGGAAACTTCACTCTGTTATAAAGAATGTAAGTTTTCATATTTACGTTTCTAGTACACTTCCCATAAATTATGTGTGTTTGGTAAATTACATGTGATATGTTAATTATTTGATAAATTTATGAATATCATCATGAATCTATATTACTTAGTATATGGTTAGTCTCTTAAAAGTATCAATGGATTAACCTGTAAATTCCTAGGACATTGTTACGTTAAACTAAATGTTCTTAGAGAAGAACTATGAATAACCAAATCCTCTCTTAGAACATTTAGTTTAACCTAACAATGTCCTAGGAATTTACAAGTTAATCCATCGATACTTTTAAGAGGCTAAGAGACTAACCATATATTAAGTAATATAGATTCATGATGATATTCATAAATTTATCAAATAATTAACATATCACATGTAATTTATCAAACACACATAATTTACATATATGGGAAGTTTACTAGAAATGTAAATATGAAAACTTACATTCTTTAGAAAAGAGTGAAGTTTCCCTTTCGGGAAACCCGAAAAACTTCCAAACTGTCTTAAAACAAACTTTTAAACAAAGAACTGAAAATATTTTTTTTAAAAGGTAGTTCTGAAGAGGAAAGAAATTTTGAAGACTTTGGAATTTGCTGGTTGTGGATTTTTTCGCTCTGCTTTCTTCTTATGATAATGTCTTCTTATATACACACTTCTGGACTTCAAACTCCGGACTTCAAAATGAAAAAGAACCTTATCTTTTCCGCCGGGTGCACATTGGGCCCCATCGCACATGAAACGATTCCCTCTTTTTTTGCATTATTATCAGTCCTTTGTCTGATGTATTGTCTGTTAATACTTATCCCTTATTGAGTGCCTATCTATTTAAAAAAAAAATAAAAATGCGTCCCAACAGTCTTTCCACACATGTGTGGTAGTGAGTAAAGTGGGACTCACATTATTTGACAAAAGAGGCATTCCTCTTTAAAGAAAAAATAATATATATATATATATATATATATATATTATATATATATATTATATATATATATATATATTATATATATATATATATATATATATATATATTAAGTGTCTAATTTATGTAATGCAATTGAATCAAAACTCATGCCAGAGTCATCATCGTTTGGGTCTTGACCAAATTGTACTGAGTCTGAAAAATCATCTGAATTATTTGGACATGAAACCGAATCTTGTCTTGGATTTTTTATTGGGCTTGGGTTTATATGTTTATCTTTTTTTTATTGTTGTTTAAGTAATTTTTCTACAGTTTGAGTTATAAGATGTCACGACCCAAAACGAGCCGCGAGTGGCACCCACACTTATCCTACTATGTGAGCGAACCAACAATTCTAAACCCCAACATTCACCAATATTTCAACCATAATGAACAAAAAATAATGCGGAAGGCTTAAACTCATTAATATAACCAATACATAAGCTTCTAAAGTTTATCAACTAATATCCCTAAAATCTGGAAGTCATCACACCAAGAACATCTATCCTCAAATTTCTAATTCTAAGAGTATTCAAGAAACTAAAATAGTAAAAGAGATGGTCCATGTCTGAACTTCAAGACATCAAGACGTGAAGGAGAGAGTCCAGTCCGAGCTAGAAACAGTAGCTCACCATGAATTCTGATATACTGAATACTGGCTAGAGTTGCGGACGAGTTGAAGTTGATGGCACGTTTGCTACACTCCACAGATAACAAAAAAGAAAAATACAAGTAGGGGTCAGTACAAGGAACACGTACTGAGTAGGTATCATCGGCCAACTCAAAATAGAAAGCAATATATATCGAATAATAATATAAAATCATCTACAATACTCAGCAGGTGACAACAACAAGTGCAAAACCCTTTGGCAACAACACCAAGCACATCTATGAGGACTCAAGCCTCCACACCATTCTCATTTGGGAAATAGGTTCTTTAAATTGAGTATATTAACATAATTCCAGATTCATTCTCTTCATTATTACAATGTCCGCACGTGACACTCCGATCCCCTACTACTACGTGTCGGCACATGACACCCGATCCCCTAATACTACGTGTCGGTTCGTGACACCCGATCCATTTACCTCATTGCTTTAGTTCACCAAGCCTCTTTCATGTCAATACATCATCTTAATTTAGAGGATTTTAGGTTTAGGATTCAACAGTCTCATCATTATAATCCATCACAAGTACATAATCACAACATACAACCACACAATTAAGCACATAGAGGACTTTACAAAACCACCCAATACATATCAATCACTATTTAGAGTTTACTATGAAATAGCATAAACCATAACCTATCTCCACCAAAGAATTCGTGATCAAGCAAGCTACTTCTCAATGCCTTTGCTTTCCTCTTCAGTTCCCCCTCTCTTATTCGTTCTCCCCTCTTCTCTCTGTTCTTTCTATTTTTCCTTATTCAAACTCTTTTTCTTTTACCCTAATTATCATATAATTAAGTATAAAAGATGATAAAAGTAACCCACTATTTATTTCAAGTTTATCTCCTTTAACCCCCAAGTAATTAAATTATTAAACTTACCCCACTAATTTCATAATTATAAGCATGAATAGTTCAAAACGCCCCTTAAAAACTTTTAGCAGAAATCCGACCCAGTCGAGGATACGTCACTCGTGACGGCCCGTCGTACCTGCGACGGTCCGTCCTGCATGTCCATCACAAAGTTCAGAGACCTAATTTCAGTAAAAAGGTCTGTGACGGTCCGTCGTGGCTACGACAGTCCGTGCTGCAGTTCCATCGTGAAGTTCAGAGAGTTGATCCCCGTACCCAACTTTCAGAGTTTAAGTGTTTTGGGACGGAGATCCTTGACAATCCGTCGTGACCATGACGGTCCGTCGTGTGTCCGTCGACACAGTCAGTTTTTATCAAAAGTAATTCTGCTGTTCGAAACGACTAAACAGGTCGTTACATAAGAGATTCTAGGTCTTTATTTTTCTGAGATTTTTTGTCTAAGAGTCAGGGTAAATGAGAGAGGTAACCGTCTTCTGGGGGATGAACCTTCATCTTTTTCACTTTTTGACAAAGTGACAGCCATTAACGGGTTTCAGAAGTCTTTACCGGCTACCATTTGAACCGGACTAGCTGTATCTTTATCCTATACAGTGGATTTATTTACATTCAGAGCGGAATGTTCACCCATCTCATCCATTTTTCTTGGGGATGGAGAACCCTGTATGTTGGTCTGAGTGTTTTTTGTCTTCAAATCATTCTCAGTTTTTGCATTTTTTCTTTGAGCTGGAGATTTTCTTGTAATAAAACTTCATTTTTGTAATTTAATCTTTTAAAGGCTTCTGTCATTGAAGAACAATGATCACAAAATATAATTTTGTCTGTATCTTTTTGAATATGGTATTGAGGAATTTTGTCAGGATTATGTTTAAGAGAGGGAGAGATATAATAGTTTGGACCTAAAACTCCCCTAGCATAATCTAATGCTTCTGTAAAATCATTAAATCCTTTAAAAAGTGATTTAGAAACTCCTTTAATAGATTCCAAATCTGCTATCCAAGTTTGAAAATTTTCATTTATCTTACCATGTATGACAATATAATATTTAAACTTATTTTCTTTATTATTAGTAGAAAAGTAATATCCTAAGGCATTTAATACTGCAATTATATATTTAGTGTCTTTTTTGTTATGAGCTATCCAAATATTATCTATTAAACATTTCTGTTGTTTGTCTAGCTGATATATAGGCAGATGTCTAAAAGTCCAATTAGATGATTCATATGCTATTAAATTATGTTGTCCAAATTGTAGTCTTTCTATCCTATTGTCATCCATTTTAGTTAATGGTCTGAAATGTAGGTTAGATAATACTGTCTGTTTATATAAGTCTGAACAATCTTGGGTTGGAGGTTGAACTCCTTTGCCCTTGTCTTGGAGGGATGGTCTCATTCTGTAAAATTTAGAATTTAAACTTTGATCAATAATCTACTTAGTTGATCTGCAATACTATTATCATTTCCCTTGATATGCTCAAAAATTATAGAATGATAAATTGATATAGTATCTAAAAAATTTAGTCATTGTCTTCGACTACTAGTTTTATCATTAATTTTCTAATGAAATTTTACTATAGCTTCACAATCTGTTCTTATTAATATTTCTGATTTATTTAGAAAGTTAATTTTAAAACTATTTAAACCATATATTACAGCTAAAATTTCAACATCTATACTAGCTTTATTACCTTTTTCTTTGAATTTTAAACTTTGGTAAGCACATATTTTTTCTTCTTGTTTAGATCTTATTTATGTGGTCTTGATTTTAATACTACACCCCATCCATCAAAACTCTCATCTGTCTCTATTATTAAATAGTCTGATTCTAATGGCATATTTAGATCAGAAATATTTTTTATTTTTTCTTTTACTTTTTGTACTAATTTTATGTCTTCAATATTAAATTTTTTTTGTCCCTTAGTTCCTGCCTTAGAGTATAATGGTCCTGCTACTTTTCTTAAATCCATAATAAACGGTCTTGCATAATTAATTATTCCTAGGAATTTCAGTAAATCTTTTAAATTATTTAATTTATCTGGCATGTCTAGAGCTTTTTTTAGCTATATGAGGTTGTAGTTTAACTTTTCCTTCTCCTAAAGTAATTCCTTAAAAGTTTATATAGTTTTTACATAATTCTATTTTCTTTTTACTAATTATGATTCCATTACTAATAAATAACCTAAAAAATGTTTGTAAATGTCCTAAGTGTTCTTTTATATCTTTACTAAATACTAAAATATCATCTACATATACTATAACAAAATTTTTTTATTCCCCAAATATTTGATCCATTTTTCTCTTGGAAAATTGGAGGTGCGGTTTTTAACCCAAATGACATAACAAACCATTCAAAATGTCCTTCAGGACAGGTAAAAGTTGTCCATTCTATACTATCTGGATGCAATTTTATCTGTCAGTATCCTGAGTTACAATAAAATTTACTAACAATTGTTTTTCCTTGGATTCTATTTATTAACTCTGTTTTGTCTGGTAATTTATAACCGTCTATTCTAGTATTATCATTTAGTCTTTTGTAATTTATGACCATTCTAGCTTTTCCTCTAACTATTTCACTATGATTTCTTACCATAAATGTTATGGATCTATGTTTTGAAGTAGATCTTCTTGCTACTCCTAATTCTAATAGTTCTTTAATTTGTATTCTAAGATCTTCTAAATCTTGATTTGTAGCTTCTATTGAGGCTGTTTTTATTATATATTCAGGTTTTATTATATCTAACTTGCATACTATGTGATTATTCTCCCAATGTTTAAAAGGTTTTTCTCCTGTTATTTCTATTTGATCTAAAAAATTTACTATATTATCTAGATCTCGTTGGTTCTTTATTTGTCCTATTTTTTGAATTCCTGTCTTAAAATTATATAATTCTGTTTCCTTTTCTATTAGAACATAGTTTTTATTGACTATCTCATCTTCTTTATCTATTTCTAGTATATTCTCATATAATGTATTACATTCCGTTTTCGTACATTGTATGTTATTTTCACAATTCTCGCAACATTTTTCTTTATGTCTTATTTTAGTATTAATTTTATCAGTTAAGACAGAAGTATAAGTAATGTTTTTCATAAAAAGTATCACGTCCTTTGTTATTAAAGTTCCTCCTTTATTATATAGTATGAAATCTAGTCCTAAAACAAAATCTACTCTTATATCTAGATCTCTTACCCATATCTTATCCATCTTATAGGTAGGTTTATAGAATTTTGAACAAGTATTTAAAAAACGTACTTGTGCTTTATCTATATAGTATCTATATATATTATGTGTTCCATCCATTTGCATAGCTGCAAGTGGTTTTTCTAAAGTTTTTATTGTCACGACCCAAAACTGAGCCGCGATTGGCACCCACACTTAACCTACTATGTGAGCGAACCAACCAATCTAAACCCCAACATTTCAATGCAATATCAACATAAGTAATGCGGAAGACTTAAACTCATTAATGAAAAACAATTCCATAACTATTATTATCCCCAAAATCTGGAAGTCATCAACACAAGAACATCTATCCTCAAATTGCTAAACTAAGAGTATCTAAGAAAGCAAAAACAAGTAAAAAGCTAGTCCATGCCGGAAGTTCAAGGCATCAAGACTTGAAAAAGAAGATCCACTCCAAGCTAGAAGCATTAGCTCACCCTGAATTTCCGATGTAGTAAAGACTGGCTAAAGTTGCGGTTGAGTTGAAGATGACGGTACGTTTGCTGCACTCCACAAATAACAAAGAAAGAAACATACAAGTAGGGGTCAGTACAAACACAAGTACTGAGTAGGTATCATCGGCCAACTCAAAATAGAAAATACTATATATCAGATAATATCATAAATCAACTACAATACTCAACATGTAGCAACAACAAGTACTATAATCATTAATAAGTACCACCAAGTTCACCCATGAGGACTCAAGCCTCAATACCATACTCATTTGGGAATTAGGTTCATTAGATTGAGTATATTAACATATTTCAAGATTCATTATCTTTATTCCTCTCGTGTCGGTACGTGACACTCCGCTCCATATACTATCCTGGTGTCGGAACGTGACACTCCGATCCTCATATACTATCCTAGTGCCGGAACGTGGCACTCCGATCCTCTTTCTATCCTGGTACCGGAACGTGGCACCCGATCCATATTCTATCCTGGTGTCGGAACGTGACACTCCGATCCATATTCTATCCTGGTGTCGGAACGTGACACCCGATCCATATTCTATCCTGGTGTCGAGACGTGACACTCCGATCCTCATATACTATCTTGGTACCGGAACGTGGCACCCGATCCTCTATTTCTATCTTGGTACCGGAACGTGGCACCCGATCCCCTAATCTCACTACTTTCGTTCATCAAGCCTTCTTTTTCTCCAAGGCATCATCATTAACAAAGTAAATTAGGGTTTCTTTCATGATTTAGGATTCAATAGCTTCATCATGCTTATTATATCAAAATCACATAATCACATTCATGCAAGCATACAATTAAGCATATAGAAGGGTTTACAATACTACCAATACATATCATTCGCTATTAAGAGTTTACTACGAATAGTATATAAAACCATAACCTACCTCCACCGAAGATTAGTGGTCAAGCAAGCAAATCTTCAAGCAGCGTTTCTTCTCCTCTCTCGTTCGATCGATCCTCTCTCTCTCTTTGTTCTTTCTATTTTTCTTATTCAAACCCTCTTTCTTTTACCCTAGTTAGTATATAATTAAATTTAAAAGATGACAATAGTAATCCACTAATTCACTCAAGGTTACCTCTTTTAACCCCCAAGAAATTGAGTTATTAATATTAACCCACGAAATTTATAATTATAGTAGGAATAGTCCAAAACGCCCCTTTAAAACATAACCAGAAATTCGACCCAGACTGGGATTACGCAACCTGTGACGGCCCGTCGTGCCTGCGACGGTCCGTCCTGCAGGTCGTCGCAAAGTTCAGAGACTCAATTTCTACTAAAGAATCTGTGACGGTCCGTCACGCCTGTGACGGTCCGTCCTGCCATTCCGTCACGAAGTTCAGAGAGTCGATTTCAGCACCCAATTTTCTTATTTCTAAGTGTTTTGAAACGAAACACCCTCGACGGTCCGTCGCGCCTATGACGGTATGTCGTGGGGTCCGTCGTCTCAGCCAGTTTTTCCAGAATTAAAATCTGCTGCTCAAAACGACTAAACAGGTCGTTACAATAGATACCAATTTACCCATCGTTCGTCCTTGAACGATCACTGTCACGACCCAAAATCGATCCGCGACTTGCACCCACATTTACCCTCCTATGTGAGCGAACCAACCAATCTAACCTTTAACATTTCAATGTATCTCAACAGAAAATAATGCGAAAGACTTAAACTCATTAATAAAAACCAATTCAATAACTATTAAAATTCAACATCTACTATTCCCCAAAATCTGGAAGTCATCACCACAAGAACATCTATCCTCAAATTACGAAACTAAGAGTATCTAAGAAAACAAAAGCAAGTAAAAAGCTAGTCCATGCCGAAAGTTCAAGGCATCAAGACTTGAAGAAGAAGATCCAGTCCAAGCTAGAAGCATTAGCTCACCCTGAAGATCCGGTGTGACGAAGACTGGCTAGAATTACTGTTGAGTTGAAGACGACGACACGTTTGCTGCACTCCACAAATAACAAAGAAGAAAACATAAAAGTAGGGGGTCAGTACAACCACAAGTACTGAGTAGATATCATCGGCTAACTCAAAATAGAAGACAATATATATATCAAGTAATATTGTAAAATCGTGTCACGACCCAAATCGGGGACGCGACTGGCACCCACATTCTCCCTCCTAGGTGAGCGAACCAACCAATCTAAACCTTAACATTTTAATACAATATCAACAAAAGAAATGCGGAAGACTTATACTCATTAATAAAAACAACTCAAACTATTATTATTATCCCCAAAATCTGGAAGTCATCATCACAAGAACATCTATCTCTCAATTTACTAATCTAAGAATGTCTAAAAGCTAAAAACAAGTAAAAACTAGTCCATGCCGGAAGTTCAAGGCATCAAGACTTGAAGAAGAAGATCCAGTCCAAGCTAGACGCATTAGCTCACCCTGAATTTCCGATGGAGTGAAGACTGGCTTGATCTACTGCTGAGTCGAAGTTGACGGAACGTTTGCTGCATTACACAAATAACAAAAAGGAAAACATAAAAGTAGGGGGTCAGTACACCACACGTACTGAGTAGATATCATCGGCTAACTCAAAATAGGGAACAATATATATCAATAATAATGTAAATCAACTACAATACTCAACATGTAGCAGCAACAAGTACTTATCATTAACATTTTCCGTCAAGTTCACACATGAGGTCTCAAGCCTCAATACCATACTCATTTGGAAATTACGTTCATTAGATTGAGTATATTCATTATCTTTCTTCCTCTTGTGTCGGTACGTGACACTCCGCTCCTCTAATTCTATCCTGGTGTCGGAACGTGACACTCCGATCCTCATATTCATTCTATCCTGGTACCGGAACGTGGCACCCGATCCATATTCTATCCTGGTGTCGGAACGTGACACTCCGATCCTCATATTCTATCCTGGTGTCGGAACGTGACACTCCGATCCTCATATTCATTCTATCCTGGTACCGAAACGTGGCACCCGATCCTCATATTCTATCCTGGTGTCGGAACGTGACACTCCGATCCTCATATTCATTCTATCCTGGTACCGGAACGTGGCACCCGATCCCCTAATTCATCAAGCCTTCTTTTTCACTAAGGCGTCATCATTCTCATATATAATATATCAAGCCTTCTTTCATACTAAGGCATCATCAATCTTATTATATAATATATCAAGCGAATTAGGGTTCTTTCAAGATTTGGGATTCAATAGCTTCATCATGCTTTGTTAATTCATCACAATTTCATAATCATATCATGCAAGCATACAATTTAAGCACATAGCAGGGTTTACAATACTATCAACACATAACATTCACTATAAGAGTTCACTACGAATATCGTAACATAAAAACCATAACCTACCTCCACCGAAGAATTGGAATCCACAAGAAATTTCCCAAGCTTGATATTCTCCTCAACCAATTCGATCGATCAATCTCTCTTTCTGTTCTTTCTCTTTTGTTTTATTCAAACCCTCTTTCCTTTACCCTAATTACAATATAATTAAGTGTGGAAAAGGACAATAAACCCCTCTAATTAACTTAAGGTTACCCCTTTAAACCCCTAAGTAATTAGACTTATTAATGTTAACCCTCAATCTTTATAATTAAGGAAAGAATAGTCAAAAACGACCCTTAAAACGTGTGAGAAGTCCTAAACTGCCTGGGATTGCGCAGCCTGTGACGGGCCGTCGTGCCTGCGACGGTCCGTCACGATGGCCGTCGCAACCTCCCAAATTCCAGGTGGTCTGCGACGGCCCGTCACCCTGTGACGGTCCGTCCTGCACCTCCGTCATGACGGTCAGAAACTCGTTTCTTGCACCAAATTCTCAAAAGTTGAAGTGTTTTGCAACGGGAGCTCACGACGGTCCGTCGTGGCTGTGACGAAACGTCCTGCAGGTCCGTCACGATTTACAGAGAGTCGATTTTCAGTACCCAATTTCAGAATTCTAAGTATGTTGCAACGATACACCCTCGACGGGCCGTCGTGCCTACGACGGTCCGTCGTGGTGTCCGTAGTATGGCCCAGTTTTTCCAGAATAAAATCTGCTGCTCAAAACGACTAAACAGGTCGTTACAATAGATACCAATTTACCCATCGTTCGTCCCCGAACGATCAAAAGAAGAAAAACAATGGCGAAAAGGAGTACCTGAATCTGTAAACAGATGTGGGTATTTTTCTTGCATATCTGCCTCCTTCTCCCAAGTAGCTTCTTCACCACCGGTCGATTCTTCCATTGAACTTTGATGGATGCAATCTCTCTCGACCTCAACTTGCGAACTTCTCTATCTAATATAGCAACCGGTTCCTCTTCATAGGTCAAGTTCTCATCCAACAAAAAACTGAATCCCAACGGATAATGTAGGTTCCATCTCCGTGGTATCTCTTCAACATGGATACATGAAACACCGGATGCACTCCGGACAGCCCTGGGGGCAAGGCTAATTCATAAGCCACCTCCCCTATTCGCTTAAGCACTTCAAATAGTCCAATATACCTGGACTTAGCTTACCTTTTCTTTCCAAACCGCATCACCCCTTTCATGGGTGAAACCTTCAACAAGACTTGTTCACCCTCCATGAACTCCAAGTCTCTAACCTTTCGGTCTGCATACTCCTTTTGTCTACTCTGAGCCGCCAAAAGCTTTTCTAAATAGCTTTCACCTTCTCCATAGAATCTCTCAACAGATCAGTCCCCCAAGGTCTAACTTCAAAGGCATCAAACCAACCAATGGGAGATCTACACCTCCTCCCATACAAGCTTCAAATGGAGCCATGTCAATACTGGAGTGATAGCTATTATTGTATGAAAACTCCGCCAAAGGTAAAAAGCTATCCCAATGGCCGCCAAACTCTATCACACACGCACGAAGCATATCCTCCAACACTTGAATGGTTCGCTCAGACTGACCATCAGTCTGAGGTGAAACGCAGTACTAAGGTCCAACCTAGTACCTAATTCAGCATGTAATGTCCTCCAAAACTTAGAAGTAAACTGCGTACCTCTATCTGATATGATGGAGAGTGGAACTCCATGCAACCGAACGATCTCTGAGATGTAGATCTTGGCTAACTTCTCTGCATTGTAGGTCACCTTGACCGGAATGAAATGAGCGGACTTAGTTAGCCTATCAACAACCACCCAATAGAGTCATACTTACTCAATGTCTTGGGAAGACCAACCAACCAAAGTCCATCGCGATTCTCTCCCACTTCCATTCAGGAATAGGCATTCTCTGAAGTGTTCCTCCAGGTCTCTGGTGTTCATACTTTACTTGTTGACAATTTGGACAGTTGGCAACAAACTCAACAATATCTCGCTTCATTCTCCTCCACCAGAAGTGTTGCTTTAGGTCGCGGTACATCTTGGTTGCACCAGGATGTATAGAATATCCGGAACTATGAGCTTCTGTAAGAATAGTGGTGATCAAATCATCGATGCGGGGTACACATACTCTTCCCTTAATCCTCAAAACACCTTCCCCATCGATTATTGCTTCCTTAGCTAGCCTCTCCTTGCAACACTTTATCTCGAATTCGCCTTAGTTTCTCATCATCAAACTGTTTTCCCCTTTATCTGATCAAGGAAAGAGGATTTTGCCTCTACACAAGCTAACAATCCTCCTTTCTCGTTTATTTCTAACCTC
This sequence comes from Solanum peruvianum, assembly GCA_027705065.1. Classification (NCBI taxonomy): domain Eukaryota; kingdom Viridiplantae; phylum Streptophyta; class Magnoliopsida; order Solanales; family Solanaceae; genus Solanum; species Solanum peruvianum. Next base: position 9,619,109 of record JAKWJD010001766.1, on the reverse strand, counting down.
ATAAGGTCATTAGCCAAAATCTGCACTTCTCTAGCTAATGGGCGTCTAGAAGCTTGCAAATGAGCTAGACTTCCCATGCTTCCGGCCTTCCTACTCAAAGCATCTGCCACAACATTTGCTTTTTTTCCCGGATGATACAGATAGTGATGTCGTAGTCCTTCAGTAGTTCCATCCATCTCCTCTGTCTCAAGTTCAAGTCTTTCTGAGTGAATACATACTGTAGGCTACGATGGTCCGTGTAGACTTCACACTTAACCCCATACAAGTAGTGTCTCCATTGCTTTAGTGCAAACACTACCGCGGCCAATTCCAAGTCATGAGTTGGATAGTTACGTTCATGCACCTTTAATTGCCTCGAAGCATAAGCAATCACATTCTTCTTCTCTTGCATTAGCACTGCACCCAAACCCGAATAGGATGCATCACAATAGACAATGAAGTTTTTATACCCTCTACCCTAGGCAAGGTGAGGATGGGCGCGGTAGTCAACAACGTCTTAAGCTTCTGAAAGCTCTCCTCACACTCATCCGACCATACAATGGAACGTTTTGCTTAGTCAAGTTCGTCAATTGGAAGCAATAGAAGAGAATCCCTTGACGAATCGGCGGTAGTAGCTAGCTAAACCCACAAACTCTTTATTTCTGACACGTTTGTAGGTCTTACCCAATTCTTCACTGTCTCAATCTTGGATGGATCCACCATCACTCCATCCTTAGAAACCACGTGTCCCAAGAAGGACACTGAATCTAGCCAAAACTCACACTTGGAGAATTTCGCATAAAGCTTCTTCTTCTTTCTCAACAACTCTAACACCATTTTCAAATGCTCCTCATGTTCCTTCTTACTCTTGGAGTATATCAGTATATCATCAATAAACACGATCACAAGAGATCCAAGTATGGCTTGAAAATCCCATTCATCAAGCTCATGAAGGCAGCAGGGGCATTCGTAAGACCAAATGACATTACCACAACACATCATAATGCCCATACCTAGTTCGAAAAGCAGTCTTTGGCACATCCGTTGCTCGTATTTTCAATTGGTGATAACCGGACCTCAAGTCAATTTTAGAGAAGACACAAGCACCTTGTAACTGATCGAACAAGTCATCAATGCGAGGAATGGGTACTTGTTCTTAATAGTTACCTTGTTCAACTGTCGGTAATCTATGCACATTCGGAAACTCCCATCTTTCTTCTTCACAAACAAAACCGGAGCACCCCAAGGAGATGCACTTGGTCTAATAAAGCCTTTGCTCAACAACTCTTGAAGTTGATCCTTTAATTCCCTTAACTCCGCGGGAGCCATTCTATAAGGGGGTATAGAAATGGGGCGAGTACCGGGTTCAAGATCGATACAGAAGTCAATATCCCTATCCGGTGGCATACCGGGAAGATCTGCAGGGAACACATCCAAAAACTCACAGACCACTGAAACCGACTCGATCGAAGGTACTTGGGTAGTGTCATCCTTGAGATGTGCCAAGAAAGCTAAACAACCCTTACTAACCATCTTCTGAGCACGAATAAATGAAATGATACGCACCGGATTGGGAGTGTAGTCACCCTCCCACACTAACAGATCTGCCCCAGGCTTGGCTAGCGTCACTGGTTTAGCATTACAATCCAGAATCGCAAAATTCGGAGAAAGCCAAGTCATACCCAGAATTACATCAAAGTCACCCATTTCTAAAATAACCTAATCTACATAAGTGTTGCTCCCCACGAAATTCACCAAACAAGACCTATGCACTTTTTCGACTATCACAGACTCACCCACCGGAGTAGAAACACGAATAGGTATGTCAAGTAATTCACAATGTAATTTTAGACCATTAGCAAATGAGGAAGATACATAAGAGAACGTGGATCCGGGATCAAATAATACAGATGCCATGCAATCACAAACCAAGAGATTACCTGTGATAACAGCATCAGACGCCTCCGCTTCAGATCTCCCAGGGAAAGCATAACAATGGGCCCCATTATTTGTCTGTCCGTTGCCCCTACCATGTTGTGTAGTAGTGGCTCCGTTTTTTCCCGTCACCTCTGCCGTTTTGGTGACCGCCATTGCCTGCCCGACCACCCGTCCTCCAGAAAAAACGGCTCTACCATGACCGCCCCTACCTCTAGCTATCGGGGGTCTGTAACTCTGGTTTGGACAGTACCTCTTAATGTGTCCAATCTCTCCACACCCACAACATTCTCTGGGTTCACGCGTCGGCCTCTCAGAGAAGTGTTGACCGTTCTGAGGTGGACCCCCAACTACAGTCTGTAGTGAAGACTGTATTGGTCGAGTTGAGTGACCTCCGGAGTTCTGTCCTCTAGAATAAGAACCATTATACTCACCTCCCCTTCGAAACCTCTTTGATGTCGATGTCGTGGTGAAGTCATCTGGTTTCACTCCTTCCACCTCAATCACAAAGTCCTCTACCACCTCTACCACCTCTTGATGTTGCCGTTGCCGCTATCTGTAAGGCTGAAATCCGCAATTCTGACCTCAACCCCTTCACAAAACGGCGGATCCGTTCTTGTGGACTGAAACAAAGTTGGGTGGCATATCTGGATAGTGCGCGAAATTTAGCCTCATACGCGTTTACTGTCATCCTTCCCTGTTCAAGACTCAAGAACTCATCCCTCTTCCTATCCCTCAAGTGCGGGGGATATACTTTTCCATGAACAAACTAGAGAATGATTCCCAAGTCATAGGTGGTGCCTCCGTTGGTTGACACTCAACATGTGAACGCCACCACATTTTGGCGTTCCCTTGGACTGATAGCTCACGAACTCGACACCAAACCTCTCTACTATCCCATCTTGTGTAGTAGCTCATGGAAATCAACCAGAAAATCATAAGCATCTTCAGATTCTGCACCCTTGAAGACTGGAGGTTTCAGTTTCAAGAACTTACTAAAAAGTTCATGTTGATCGTTTGTCATAATAGGCCCAGTAGTCAGACGTGGAAATGTGCCTATTCCCAATGTTGCATCCATGCGGGGAGCCATAGTAGCCGCATGTCGTATCTCTGAAACCATAGGTGTTGGTGCAGAAACCACTGGAGGTGCTTGACCCTGATCAGACAACCCGCTAAGATAAGCAAGTACTTGGTTGATCATCTCTGGGGTAGGTTGGGGTGGCATTTCCGCATTCTGCCCTTGTTCGGTTTCCCCTTCCTCACCCTCTCTTACTGCATCCTCAGTCGGTGGAGGAGTCACCGCCCTAGTATCAGATGGGCTAGGGGCTCGTCCTCTTTCTCTAGAGGACGTCCTCCCACGACCTCTTCCACGGCCTCTTGCCGCTGTTCCTCCTCGAGCCACAGCCCCAGTGGCTGGCTCAGTAGTTTCATGTCTTTCCGTTGTCGCTGCTGGTGCGGTCGTTGCTCTAGTTCTAACCATCTGCGAAATAGAATGAAGATGGTCAGATACCAATTTGTATCACCTAGATACCAATTGGACTCAAGTAGTAGCACGAAAGAAAGAATGAAAGAATGGAATTTTCCTAAAGTCTTATAGCCTCTCAAGGAAAAGTAAAGGCGTCCCCCTACCATTCCTTAAGACTCTACTAGACCTGTTCTTGTGTGATAAGACCAATGAACCTAATGCTCTGATACCAAGTTTGTCACGACCCAAATCGGGGACGCGACTGGCACCCACATTCTCCCTCCTAGGTGAGCGAACCAACCAATCTAAACCTTAACATTTTAATACAATATCAACAAAAAATGCGGAAGACTTATACTCATTATAAAAACAACTCAACTATTATTATTATCCCCAAAATCTGGAAGTCATCATCACAAGAACATCTATCTCATTTACTAATCTAAGAATGTCTAAAAAGCTAAAAACAAGTAAAAACTAGTCCATGCCGGAAGTTCAAGGCATCAAGACTTGAAGAAGAAGATCCAGTCCAAGCTAGACGCATTAGCTCACCCTGAATTTCCGATGGAGTGAAGACTGGCTGATCTACTGCTGAGTCGAAGTTGACGGAACGTTTGCTGCATTACACAAATACAAAAAGGAAAACATAAAAGTAGGGGGTCAGTACAACCACACGTACTGAGTAGATATCATCGGCTAACTCAAAATAGGGAACAATATATATCAATAATAATGTAAATCAACTACAATACTCAACATGTAGCAGCAACAAGTACTTATCATTAACATTTTCCGTCAAGTTCACACATGAGGTCTCAAGCCTCAATACCATACTCATTTGGAAATTACGTTCATTAGATTGAGTATATTCATTATCTTTCAAGATTCATTATCTTTCTTCCTCTTGTGTCGGTACGTGACACTCCGCTCCTCTAATTCTATCCTGGTGTTGGAACGTGACACTCCGATCCTCATATTCATTCTATCCTGGTACCGGAACGTGGCACCCGATCCATATTCTATCCTGGTGTCGGAACGTGACACTCCGATCCTCATATTCTATCCTGGTGTCGGAACGTGACACTCCGATCCTCATATTCATTCTATCCTGGTACCGAAACGTGGCACCCGATCCTCATATTCTATCCTGGTGTCGGAACGTGACACTCCGATCCTCATATTCATTCTATCCTGGTACCGGAACGTGGCACCCGATCCCCTAATCATCATCAAGCCTTCTTTTTCACTAAGGCGTCATCATTCTCATTATATAATATATCAAGCCTTCTTTCATACTAAGGCATCATCAATCTTATTATATAATATATCAAGCGAATTAGGGTTCTTTCAAGATTTGGGATTCAATAGCTTCATCATGCTTTGTTAATTCATCACAATTTCATAATCATAATCATGCAAGCATACAATTTAGCACATAGCAGGGTTTACAATACTATCAACACATAACATTCACTATTAAGAGTTCACTACGAATCGTAACATAAAAACCATAACCAACCTACCTACCTCCACCGAAGAATTGGAATCCACAAGAAATTTCCCAAGCTTGATATTCCCTCAACCAATTCGATCGATCAATCTCTCTTTCTGTTCTTTCTCTTTTGTTTTATTCAAACCCTCTTTCCTTTACCCTAATTACAATATATTAAGTGTGAAAAAGGACAATAAACCCCTCTAATTAACTTAAGGTTACCCCTTTAAACCCCTAAGTAATTAGACTTATTAATGTTAACCCTCAATCTTTATAATTAAGGAAGAATAGTCAAAAACGACCCTTAAAACGTGTGGAGAAGTCCTAAACTTGCCTGGATTGCGCAGCCTGTGACGGGCCGTCGTGCCTGCGACGGTCCGTCACGATGGCCGTCGCAACCTCCCAAATTCCAGGTGGTCTGCGACGGCCCATCACCCCTGTGACGGTCCGTCCTGCACCTCCGTCATGACGGTCAGAAACTCGTTTCTTGCACCAATTCTCAAAAGTTGAAGTGTTTTTGCAACGGGAGCTCACGACGGTCCGTCGTGGCTGTGACGAAACGTCCTACAGGTCCGTCACGATTTACAGAGAGTCGATTTTCAGTACCCAATTTCAGAATTCTAAGTATGTTGCAACGATACACCCTCGACGAGCCGTCGTGCCTACGACGGTCCGTCGTGGTGTCCGTAGTATGGCCCAGTTTTTCCCTGAATAAAATCTGCTGCTCAAACGACTAAACAGGTCGTTACAAATCGACTATGATGCTCAAGATGTAGCAACAACAAGTACTATATCATTAACAATTACCGTCAAGTTCACACATGAGGACTCAAGCCTCAACACCATACTCATTTGGAGATTAGATTCATTAGATTGAGTATATTAGCATCTTTCAAGATTCATTATCTTTATTCCTCTTGTGTCGGTATGTGACACTCCGATCCCCTACTTCTATGTGTCGGAACGTGACACTCCGATCCCCTACTACTATGTGTCGGAACGTGACACTCCGATCCCCTAAATCTACGTGTCAGTTCGTGACACCCGATCCCCTAATTCTACGTGTCGGTTCGTGACACCCGATCCCCTAAATCTACGTGTCGATTTGTGACACCCGATCCCCTAAATCTACGTGTCGGTTCGTGACACCTGATCCCTTAATTCTATGTGTCGGAACGTGACACTCCGATCCCCTAATCTCATTCTATCAATTCATCAAGCCTTATCTTATACCAAGGCATCATCATTCTCATTACTTTAGTTCATCAAGCCTTTTCTATTACCAAGGCATCATCATTAACGAAGAGATTAGGGTTTTTCAAGATTTGGGATTCAATAACTTCATCATGCTCATATAATCACAATTATATAATCACATTCATACAAGCATACAATTAAGCACATAGCAGGGTTTTACAGTACTATCAATACATATCATTCGCTATTAAGAGTTCACTACGAATATCGTAAAAACCATAACCTACCTCCACCGAAGATTAGTGATCAACAAGCAATTTTCCCCAAGGATTTGTTCTTCTTCTTCTCGATCGATTCTATCTCTCCCTTCTTGTTCTTTCTAGTTTTCTTATTCAAACCCTCTTTCTTTTACCCTAATTAGCATATAATTAAGTATATAAGATGACAATAATACCCCACTAATTAACTCAAGGTTACCTCTTTTAACCCCCAAGTAATTAGACTTGTTAACATTAACCCACTAACTTTATAATTAAGGTAGGAATAGTAAAAAACGTCTCTTAAAACGTGTAAAGAAATCCGACCCAGACTGGGATTACGCAACCTGTGACGGCCCGTCGTGCCTGCGACGGTCCGTCCTGCAGGTCGTTGCAAAGTTCAGAGACTCAATTTCCACCAAAGAGTCTGTGACGGTCCGTCACGCCTGTGACGGTCCGTCCTGCCATTCCGTCACGAAGTTCAGAGAGTCGATTTTAGTACCCAATTTCAGAATTTCTAAGTGTTTTGAAACGAGACCCTGTGACGGTCCGTCGTGCCCATGACGGTCCGTCGTGGGGTCCGTCGTTTCAGCCAGTTTTCCAGAAATAAAAATCTGCTGCTCAAAACGACTAAACAGGTCGTTACAATAGATACCAATTTACCCATCGTTCGTCCTCGAACGATCACAAGAAAAGAAACAAGGGCGAAAGGGAGTACCTGAATCTGTAAACAGATGTGGGTATTTTTCTCGCATATCAGGCTCCTTCTCCCAAGTGGCCTCTTCAACTGGTCAATTCTTCCATTGAACTTTGATGGATGCAATCTCCCTCGACCTCAACTTGCGAACTTCTCTATCTAAAATAGCAACAGGTTCCTCTTCATAAGTCAAATTCTCATCAAGCAGAACCGAATCCCAACGAATGATGTAGTTTCCATCCCCATGGTATCTTTTCAACATGGACACATGAAATACCGGATGCACTCCGAATAGGCCTGGAGGCAAGGCTAATTCATAAGCCACCTACCCTACTCTCTTAAGCACTTCAAATGATCCAATATACCTTGGACTTAGCTTACCCCTTTTTCCAAACCGCATCACCCCTTTCATAGGTGAAACCTTCAGCAAGACTTGTTCACTCTCCATGAACTCCAAGTCTCTAACCTTTCGATCCGCATATTCCTTTTGCCTACTTTGCGCCGCTAGAAGCTTTTCTTGAATAGATTTCACCTTCTCCATTGAATCCCTCAACAGATCAGTACCCCAAGGTCTAACCTCAAATGCATCAAACCAACCAATGGGAGACCTACATCTCCTCCCATACAATGCTTCAAATGGAGCCATGTCAATACTGGAGTGATAGCTATTATTGTATGAGAACTCCGCTAAGTGTAAGAAGTTATCCCAATGACCACAAAATTCTATCACACATGCACGAAGCATATCCTCCAACACTTGAATCGTTCGCTCAGACTGACCATCAGTCTGAGGGTGAAACGCAGTACTAAGGTCCAACCTAGTGCCTAATTCCGCATGCAATGTCCTCCAAAACTTAGAGGTAAACTATGTACCTCTATCTGATATAATGGAGAGTGGAACTCCATGCAGTCGAACGATTTCTGAGATGTAGATTTTGGCTAACTTCTCTGCATTGTAGGTCACCTTGACCGGAATGAAGTGAGCAGACTTAGTTAACCTATCAACAATCACCCAAAAGGAATCAAACTTACCCTATGTCTTTGGAAGACCAACCACGAAGTCCATTGCAATTCTCTCCCACTTCCATTCAGGAATGGGCATTCTCTGAAGTGTTCCTCCGGGCCTCTGGTGTTCATACTTTACTTGTTGACAATTTGGACATTTGGCAACAAAATCAACAATGTTGCGCTTCATTCTACTCCACCAAAAGTGTTGTTTTAGGTCACGGTACATCTTGGTTGCACCAGGATGTATAGAGTAACCGGAACTATGAGCCTCTGTAAGAATAGTATGGATCAAGTCATCAACACGAGGCACACATACCCTTCCCTTAATCCTCAAAACACCTTCCTCATCAATTATTGCTTCTTTAGCCTCTCCTCGCAACACTTTATCTCGGATCCGGATCAATTTCTCATCATCGAACTGTTTCCCCTTAATCTTGTCAAGAAAAGAAGATCTCGCCTCCACACAAGCTAAAAATCCTCCCTTCTCATTTAATTCTAGCCTCATAAAGTCATTAGCCAAGTTTTGGATTTCTCTAGCCAATGGGCTCCTAGAAACTTGCAAATGAGCTAGACTTCCCATGCTTCCGGCCTTTCTACTTAAAGCATCCGCCACAACATTTGCTTTTCCCGGATGATACAGAATAGTGATATCGTAGTCCTTCAGTAGTTCCATCCATCTCCTCTGTCTCAAATTCAAATCCTTCTGAGTAAAGACATACTGTAGGCTACGATGATCCGTATAGACTTCACACTTAACCCCATACAAATAGTGTCTCCATTGCTTTAGTGCAAATACTACCCGGCCAACTCCAAATCATGGGTCGGATAGTTACGTTCATGCACCTTTAATTGCCTCGAAGCATAAGCAATCACATTCTTCTCTTGCATTAACACTGCACCCAACCCAGAATAGGATGCATCACAATAAATGATGAAGTTCTTACCCTCTACTGGCAAGGTAAGAATTGGTGCAGTAGTCAACAAGGTCTTGAGTCTCTGAAAGCTTTCCTCACACTCATCCGACCATACAAATGGAACATTCTGCTTAGTCAAGTTCGTTAATTGGGAAGCAATGGAAGAGAATCCCTTGACAAATCGACGGTAGTAGCTAGCTAACCCAACAAAGCTCCTTATTTCTGACACATTAGTAGGCCTTACCCAATTCCTCACTGTTTCAATTTTAGAAGGATCCACCATCACTCCATCTTAGAAACCACGTGCCCCAAGAAGGACACTGAATCTAGCCAAAACTCACACTTGGAGAATTTGGCATAAAGCTTTTTCTTCCGCAACAACTCTAATACCATTCTCAAATGTTCCTCATGTTCCTTCTTACTCCGTGAGTATATCAGTATATCATCAATAAATACGATCACAAAGAGATCCAGATATGGCTTGAAGATCCCGTTGATCAAGCTCATGAAGGCAGCAGGGGCATTCGTATGACCAAAAGACATTACCACAAATTCGTAGTGCCCATACCTAGTTCGAAAAGCAGTCTTTGGCACATCCGTTGCCCGTATTTTCAATTGATGATAACCGGATCTCAAGTCAATTTTAGAGAAGACACAAGCACCTTGTAACTGATCGAACAAGTCATCAATGTGAGGAGTGGGATACTTGTTCTTTATAGTTACCTTGTTCAACTGCCGGTAGTCTATGCATATCCGAAAGCTCCCATCCTTCTTCTTCACAAATAATACCGGAGCACCCCAAGGAGATGCACTTGGTCTAATGAAGCCTTTGCTCAACAACTCTTGAAGTTGTGCCTTTAACTCTCTTAACTCCGCGGGAGACATTCTATAAGGGGGTATAGAAATGGGGCGGTACCCGGTTCAAGATAAATACAGAAGTCAATATCCCTATCCGGTGTCATACCAGGAAGATCTGCAGGGAACACATCCGAAAATTCACGGACTACCGAAACTGACTCAATTGAAGGTACTTGGGTAGTGTCATCCCTGAGATGTGCCAAGAAAGCTAAACAACCCTTACTAACCATCTTCTTAGCACGAAGAAAGGACACGATACGAACCGGATTGGAAGTGTAGTCGCCCTCCCACACTAACTGATCTGTCCCAGGCTTGGCTAACGTCACAGTTTTAGCATTACAATCCAAGATTGCGAAATTTGGAGAAAGCCAAGTAATACCCAGAATTACATCAAAGTCAACCATCTCTAAGATAACCAAATCTACATAAGTGTTGCTCCCCACGAAAGTCACCAAGCAAGACCTATATACTTTTTCTACTATCACAGACTCACCCACTGGAGTAGACACACGAATAGGCATGTCAAGTAATTTGCAAGGCAAGTTAAGACCAATAGCAAATGAAGAAGATACATAAGAAAATGTGGATCCGGGATCAAACAATACATAAGCCATGCAATCAAAAACCGAATGATTACCTGTGATGACAGCATCAGACGTCTCCGCTTCAGATCTCCCAGGGAAAGCGTAACAATGGGCCCCATTACTTGTCTGTCCGTTGCCTCTACCATGTTGCGTTGTAGTGGCTCCAGTTTGCCCATCACCTCTGCCGTTTTGGTGACCACCATTACCTCGACCACCGCGTCCTCCAGAATAACGGCCTCTACCATGACCACCTCTACCTCTAGCTATCGGGGGTCTATAACTTTGTTTTGGAAAATTCCTCCTAATATGTCCAGTCTCCCCACATCCATAACACTCTCTAGAGTCAAGCATAGGTCTCTCAGAGAAGTGTTGACCGGTCTGAGGTGGACCCCCTACTACAGTCTGTAGTGAAGACTGAATGGGTCGAACTGAGTAACCTCCGGAACCCTGTCCTCTAGAGTAAGAACCATTAAACTCACCTCCCTTTCGAAACCATTTTGATGTCGATGTCGTGGTGAAGTCATCAGGCTTCACTCCTTCCACCTCTATCACGAACTCTACCACTTCTTGGAAGAATTTTGCCGTAGCCGCTACCTGTAAGGCCGAAATCCACAATTCTGACCTCAACCCCTTCACAAACCGACGAATCCGCTCTTGTGGACTGAAACAAAGTTGGGTGGCATACCTGGATAATGCACGAAACTTAGCCTCATATGCATTAACCGACATCCTACCTTGCTCTAGGCTCAAGAAATCTCTCTTTTCCTATCCCTCAAGGTCCGGGGGGATATACTTCTCCATAAACAAGCTAGAAATGATGCCCAAGTCATAGGTGGTGCCTCTGTTGGTTGACACTCAACATGTGACCGCCACCACATTTTGGCGTTCCCTTGAAACTGATAAAACACAAACTCAACACCAAACCGTTCTACGATACCCATCTTGTGTAGTAGCTCATGACAGTCAACCAGAAAATCGTAAGCATCCTCAGATTCAGCACCCTTGAAGACTGGAGGTTTCAATTTCAAGAACTTACTGAAAAGTTCATGCTGATCATTAGTCATTATAGGCCCTGTAGTCAGACGAGAAAACGTGCCGATTTCCAATGAGGCATCTATGCGGGGAGCCATAGTAGCCGCATGTTGTACCTCCGGAACCTGAGGTGCTGGTGCAGAAAACACTGGAGGTGTCTGTCCTTGATCAGATAACCCGCTAAGATAAGCAAGAACCTGATTGATCATCTCTGGGGTAGGTTGGGGTGGCAGTCCTCGTTCTGCACTTGTTCATTCTCCCCTTCCTCACCCTCTCTTATCACTTCCTCAGTCGGTGGGGGAGTCACCGCCCTAGTACCAGATGGGCTAGGTGCTTGTCCTCTTCCTCTAGAGGACGTCCTCGCACGACCTCTACCACGGCCTCTTGCCACTGTTCCTTTCCGAGCTACAGCCCCAGTGGCTGGCTCAGACGCATCCTGTCTTGCCGGTGTTGGTGTTGGCGCAGTCGTTGCTCTAGTTCTAACCATCTGCGAAATAGAATAGAGTGATGATGGTCAGATACCAATTTGTATCACCTAGATACCAATTGGATCCAAGTAATAGCACGAAAGAAAGAAAGAAAGAATGGAATTTTCCTAAAGTCTTATAGCCTCTCAAAGAAAAGTAAAGGCGTCCCCCTACCGTTCCTTAAGACTCTACTAGACTCGTTCTTGTGTGATGAGACCAACGAACCTAATGCTCTGATACCAAGTTTGTCACGACCCAAAACTGAGCCGCGACTGACACCCACACTTAACCTACTATGTGAGCGAACCAACCAATCTAAACCCCAACATTTCAATGCAATATCAACATAAGTAATGCGGAAGACTTAAACTCAATAATGAAAAACAATTCCATAACTATTATTATCCCCAAAATCTGGAAGTCATCATCACAAGAACATCTATCCTCAAATTGCTAAACTAAGAGTATCTAAGAAAGCAAAAACAAGTAAAAATCTAGTCCATGCCGGAAGTTCAAGGCATCAAGACTTGAAGAAGAAGATCCAGTCCAAGCTAGAAGCATTAGCTCACCCTGAATTTCCGATTTAGTGAAGACTGGCTAAAGTTGCGGTTTAGTTGAAGATGACGCTACGTTTGCTGCACTCCCAAATAACAAAGAAAGAAACATACAAGTAGGGGTCAGTACAAACACAAGTACTGAGTAGGTATCATCGGCCAACTCAAAATAGAAAACAGTATATATCAGATAATATCAAATCAACTACAATACTCAACATGTAGCAACAACAAGTACTATAATCATTAATAAGTACCACCAAGTAAACCCATGAGGACTCAAGCCTCAATACCATACTCATTTGGGAATTAGGTTCATTAGATTGAGTATATTAACATATTTCAAGATTCATTATCTTTATTCCTCTCGTGTCGGTACGTGACACTCCGCTCCATATACTATCCTGGTGTCGGAACGTGACACTTCGATCCTCATATACTATCTTGGTGCCGAAACGTGACACTCCGATCCTCTTTCTATCCTGGTACCGGAACGTGGCACCCGATCCATATTCTATCCTGGTGTCGGAACGTGACACTCCGATCCATATTCTATCCTGGTGTCGGAACGTGACACCCGATCCATATTCTATCCTGGTGTCGAGACGTGACACTCCGATCCTCATATACTATCCTGGTACCGGAACGTGGCACCCGATCCTCTATTTCTATCCTGGTACCGGAACGTGGCAACCGATCCCCTAATCTCACTACTTTCGTTCATCAAGCCTTCTTTTATTCCAACGCATCATCATTAACAAAGTATATTAGGGTTTCTTTCAAGATTTAGGATTCAATAGCTTCATCATTCTTATTATATCAAAATCACATAATCACATTCATGCAAGCATACAATTAAGCATATAGAGGGGTTTACAATACTACCAATACATATCATTCGCTATTAAGAGTTTACTACGAATAGTATATAAAACCATAACCTACCTCCACCGAAGATTAGTGATCAAGCAAGCAAATCTTCAAGCAGCGTTTCTTCTCCTCTCTCGTTCGATCGATCCTCTCTCTCTCTTTGTTCTTTCTATTTTTCTTATTCAAACCCTCTTTCTTTTACCCTAATTAGTATATAATTAAATTTAAAAGATGACAACAGTAATCCACTAATTCACTCAAGGTTACCTCTTTTAACCCCCAAGAAATTGAGTTATTAATATTAACCCACGAAATTTATAATTATAGTAGGAATAGTCCAAAACGCCCCTTTAAAACTTAACCAGAAATCCGACCTAGACTGGGATTACGCAACCTGTGACGGCCCGTCGTGCCTGCGACGGTCCGTCCTGCAGGTCGTCGCAAAGTTCAGAGACTCAATTTCTACTAAAGAATCTGTGACGTCCGTCACGCCTGTGACGGTCCGTCCTTCCATTCCGTCACGACGTTCAGAGAGTCGATTTCACCACCCAATTTTCTAATTTCTAAATGTTTTTAAACGAGACACCCTAGACGATCCGTCGCACCCATGACGGTCCGTCGTGGGGTCCGTCGTCTCAGCCAGTTTTTCCAGAATTAAAATCTGCTGCTCAAAACGACTAAACAGGTCGTTACATTTATTAATTCTAAAGGTAGAATTTTTTTATTTAAAATACTTTTGGTGCACCCTGAATCTATTAATGCTAAAGTCTCTATTTCATATTTTCCGATTTGAAGTTGTGTTAATATTTTAACAGTATTTATATTTTTATCTTCATTACATATTAAAGTATTAGATTCTTCATTCATTAATTCTTGATTATCTAGTGGTAGTTCTTGTTCAATATTTTTTCCTTTTTCTACTCTTACTATTCTTTCTTCTAATTCTTTAACTTTTTCTTCTAATACTAATACTTTTAAATTTATTAGAGGTTCATTTGTATGTACCTCTTTCCTTTTTTGAAATATTATTCCTAATTGTGTTTCTATACAACTTATACATCCTTCTATAAAACATTTATTACATTTAGCTCTTTTATATTTACTTGGATACCATTTACACCAATTACATGGATTGGTATCTAATCCTGTATCTTTTTCAAAATTATGTTCACATTTTATTATATTCATAAAATTAATTTGTAGGTCATCTATATTTAAATTTTCTATTCCTATTTCATTAATTAATTCTTCTCCTTCTGAATTAGAAGAATCTTCTTCTTTGTTATTCTCATCTATATCAATGCTTACTATAAAGTAAATGCTTTCATATATTCATCTACATTTAATAATGCTTCGTTAAATTCTTCTACTAATTGAGCATTTCTAGTCTTTGCATTTTATCTTTTAGGACAAGTATTTGCTAAATGTTCTATACTTGCACATGTAAAACATTCTAACTTATTTTTTATAATTTCTATCTGTTCTACATTTTCTAACATGTCTGTCCCTATTTAAATATGGTTTCGTTGCTGAAGATTTTCTAAGAAAATATCATTTTTTTATTATATCTCTTATTGTTTTGTGGGTTATATTTTTTTATACTTTTTCTTTTTATATTGATTTTTATCATAATTTTGGGTTGTATATATTATATCTTTACAGAAATTCATTTCATTTTGCTTTAATTGTTTTTGTATTTGTATATTAGTACATTTTTCTTGTAATATTTCCATTATATGTTGTATTCTATATCCTATTGACCATTTTGCTTGAGGGTTTTGTGATACCCCTTCTCTTTTAGTCCATCTTTCTTCTATTTCTCTTCCTAATGCTCCTGGTAGTTTGTTAAATAACTTTTTACCTAAATCTTGATCAAAGGCTTTTCCACTAATTGTACAATTAGAAATAATCATTTAAGAATTTCTTTATATAATACCAATTACTTATACTTAAGTGTTCTCGTTTTATTACTGCATTTCGTTGTAAGGCTACTAATCCACTATTTGGGTCTTCTACTGTTATTAATGTATGCATTTTATTTGTAAAATTATATGGGTTTGGTCCTAATGTTACTAAATACTGGAATTCTGATGGAAATTCTACTTTATAAGCTTCCCATAGAGCTTTGGTTGATTCTCCTAGGAATGTTTCTAAGTATTTATACATCGTTTCATCATCAGTTTCTGTATAATTTTCTATAAAATCTGCTACTAATATTCCTTTCCATAAGTCTATTACAGAATTCCATCTGTGTGGGTCATGTGCCGCTATATTTAAAATTTTCCCTTTACTTCCTCCTTCTTGGAGTATTATTGGTTCTTCTATAGGTATTCTTTTTCCCATAGGTTTAACTTCTGTCACTGGAGTATCTCCTTGTCTATATACTCTTCTACATGGTATATTTCCTGTACTATTATCTGCAGTATAACTTTGTTCATTTGTTCTTTGGAATGGACTACTAGAACTTGTTGTTTCCATTAATTCTTTTTGACTTAGTATAGATTCTAACTCAAATATTTCACTATCATTTTCTTGTATTTCTGTCATTATATTATTACCTTTTTCTAATTTATCTTGTAATCTTTTTTCTAATCTATAGCCTTTATTATCGGTTCTTTGTTTACATATTTTAAAATGAGATATTGTCTGTTCTAAATTTAAGTCTTTTAGTTTACATCCTTTGCATGTAAATAATCTATTATTATTAATTTTACTTATTTTTAGCTTTTTCTATAGCCAAATATACTACAAAATCTTCGTCTAATATTATTTCTATATTCATCCCTTCTAAAGGTATTTCTTCTACAATACTTTCTTCTTCAAAGTCTTTTTGAGCTTCGTAATTATAATCTGTAAATCGAATTGAAGGTTCTCCTTTAGAATTTGTATATATTAAATGAGCGTCTGGTATTAAAGCTTCTTTTTCTTTAAAATCTACTAATTTCCATTCTAACCCTATATTCTTCAGGATTTATCTTTATAGGTTTTATTAATTTTATCCCTTTGTTTCCCACTACTTCTACTACGTGTTTTATTTGTAATTTAAATCTAGTATTACTATTATCTGTCATTTTTCCTAAAAATCCTACACATATTAATAAATTCTTTCCACTATGCATTTCCTCATATCCTTTAGTTTGTATTCCTGTTCTTATTTGGGTTCCAAATTCATTTAAATTCATCATAAAATCTGGACTTATATAGAAAATTTCTCCATTATTAGTCATATCTACTTCTGTTAATCCTATAATTGTCTTTTTTATGTCTGACCATCTATTATCATATATTGTAATTAATGTCTTTGTTCCTACGTTTTTTCTAGTTAATCTTTAATTCCTATAACTATTAATCCTATATGCATTAAGTATTTTTTAACATGTTTTATTTCTTTTACAGATTCAGAGTTTATGAGTGGTGAAGATACAAAATTTTTTTCCTAATACTGATAATTGTTCTTCTCTATAATGTCTATATAGTTGAGATTTTGAATTTGTATTATATAAGACTTTTGGATTCAATAAGTTTAATTGATTTTGTTGAAAGATTTGTGTATCTCTATCTGTATCTATTATTTCATCTAATTGTTGATTGTTTTCTTCCTTTGTCTTTCTATTTAATATTCTTGACAAAGTCTTGGTCTATCTTGTCTTTTATCTCTTGGTCTAGTTGAAAAAATATTCACTTTTTCTGTTTTTTTAGTTATTTTATCTTTTTGAGGAGTAATTTCTATTTTATTTAAGTTTTCTATTAATTCTTCTATTCCGGTTGTGTTTATATTTTTACCATCTAATTTTTCTTTAAAGTTTTTATCTATCTTATTATGTAGTTGTAATAAAAGTGATATTATTATATTGTTCTGTTGTATAATAATTTGATCTGATTTTGAAGATGGATTAAATTCTTTATAATCTAATGGATGGGTTATTCTTTTATTTATTAATTTTATTGCTTCTCTATATGTCTCTGATTCTACTAAATTTATCATGAAAGAACTATTTCTTTTATTGATGTTAATTCTGTCTTTATTTCCTGTATTTTTATTATTAATGTATTGCTAACCTCTTCTTTTGATTTATTTTTTAACTCCTTTAATTTTTTACTTAATTCTGCTCCTTGTTCTTTAAGGTAATCTAAATTATTTTCTATCTTATTAAAAAAATGTTTTTGTTTAATTGACACTACTTTGAAAACTAACATCATAAATAAATTGGACCCGCGCAAAGCACAAGTTTTGGCTACTAATTATATACACGAAAGTAGTATTAGAGCCACTTTGAATTGATTTAGAAAACATAGCTTTTAAATTAAAAATAAAAAGTTAAATTTAAATTATTTTTAAGTCAAAAAATAAAAGTAGGGGCAGATCTACTTTTGGTTTTTTACTTATTTTATGTTATTTTAAACTTAGGGATAATGCCCAAGTACCCCCTCAACCTATGCCCGAAATCTCAGAGACACACTTATACTATACTAAGCTCCTATTACCCCCCTGAACTTATTTTATAAGTAATTTTCTACCCCTTTTTAGCCTACGTGGCACTAGTTTGAAAAGAAAAGTCAACCATCGTTCGGCCCACAAGATAGTGCCACGTAGGTCGAAAAGGGGTAAAAAATTATTAATAAAATAAGTTCAGGGGGGTAATAGGACCTTAGTATAGTATAAGTGTGTCTCTGAGATTTCGGGCATAGGTAGAGGGGGTACTTGGACATTATCCCTTAAACTTATTTAAAGTTATTGTTAACCTTCCCAAACACAGGGGCGGACCCACAGTCATTACTACGGGTGCACGTGCACCCGTTAACTTTGAAAAATTATGTATATATATATATATATATATATATATATATATATATATATATATATATATATATATATATGCACACACACACACACACTTTGAGATAGACATATAGTTTATTAGGCACCCAAAGACATAAAAGTTAATTGTGTTAACTGGTTTACATGTTGAACTTTCTTGAGGAGAGACTGGGTTCAAATCTCTATATGTTCATTTCTTCTTGTTTTTTTTCATTTTTCTTTTTGTCGTTTTTAGATATATCGAATAAAATAGGAGGATGGGTAGTTTTGAAGTTGCCCTTACGGTGCAAAGTGAAATTTAAAACCATCACTTCACGTAAGACACTTTATCTATTAGTATCATTTAATTTATTTATAGATGAATATCGTAGTTTTGTATTTCATATAAATTAATATTGGGTACATACTTTAACTAATTGCATTATGATCGGTGGTGCATCCGTTGTCTTCAAATACTGAGTTCGCCTCTGACCAAAAATTTTCTAAATCAAAAACTAAATTAAAAGTATGTTTGACCATCTTTAAAGTCAATCCAAGAACCCTCTCACTTTGTTGGGTACTTTCTTTCTTTTGTGTAAGTAGTGGTGTGCAAAATCCGAATCGACCAATAATTCGAACTAAAGAAAAAAGTTAATTGGTTATTGCTATTAGGTTAACATATATTTTAATGGTTTTATGAAAAAAATTATTCGATTAGCAATTTTATATCGGACTTTAGTATTGAGTTATTAGGTAAACTGATGACTCATTAAGACGATAGTTTGAAATTTTTTTTCAGTTTCTCCCAAAAGGAAGGATTTTTTTTCTTTCTTTCTTTGCATTTGGTTAAAAACACTTTCTGTTTAAGCCCTTTCTTTTTCAGTTAAACGTTCTTCCTCAACCTCTTGAATAAAATGACATGAGGAAAAAAATATTTATATATTATATTAGGAAACAAATTAAAAAGTGATTCTCAAAATTTAAATTGTATCATATAAATTAAGATAAGGAAAAAAATAATATATACTTTATCGATAAATTATCTTTTAATTTTTCAATCGAATAAATAAAAATAATACTAAAACTAGGTTACAAAAAGCTTTTTTAATAATAAATCACCCTAATCAATGATAAGAGGAAAATTAAATAGTTGAAAAGTGGAGAAATGTGGATAGAGTTGGAATAATTCTATGAGTTCCCATATTCAAAATCATTAATGACACTCACACTTTTGTTTCGTCCAAATTTCTTTATTCTCTCTCCAACAATAAAGGTCTGTCATTTATCGTGATAAATGATTAATCTAACTTAGAAATAGTGTTGACTATGACATTTATGTTTGCATTAATTAGTTATATTAAGATTATTTTATATATAGTGTTCGGTTGAAATATTAAAAATAATATACATTATATAGTTTTAAGGATATAATTGAGTCTTTAATTATACTAGTACAGATATTAAAACCATTTGCATTACTGAGATCAATTTGAGGGGTGGAAGCGGATTATAGAAAGAGAGAAGAGAATTGTTATTACTTCTTCTTTTTTTTTCTTCTTCTTTCTATAATCCGCTTCCACCCCTCAAATTGGTATCAGAGTCAGTTAACAAAAATAAGCTATGGAAAACAAAGATGAATCAAAATATCTACAAAAGCAGGTATACTCATTTAAGATCATGAGTAGTTAAATTAATTTATTCCTGATAATCTCTTGTTAATTATAATTATTTATCATATTTTAATAATGTCATAATAAACATCTTTAGAAAATTTGCTACAGAATTATTCTGCGAATAAGTATGCCCAGACTATGTCATCCTAAGGTTGAAACCGATAGGCAAGAAGGCCGTTTAGGGGAGTAAACAGAGTTGAGGCGCTGTTAGGGTAATTGATCAAAGAAGAAAATTGTAGTAGTGACCAGACGAGATGATTATTAAACCATTATTATTACATAATAAATAAGTATAATTTATTAAGAGGTTGGAAGGAATAAAATTTTAGTGAAAAAGAAAATTATTAAAATGAGCTCTTACTTACTGGATGATGATGTTAATTATAAGATATTAATACTCTATATATTGAAAAATCTGAATACTGATATAAAAAGAATATTTTATGGTAAATTATTAACATATGAGGTAGTAGAAGTAACAACTCAAGGTTGGGCTGAATTAGTTATACAAGATGACTTTTATGATAATAATTTTGACATAGATTTATATGATGATCTAGAATTATTCATACATCAATCATAAATTACATATACTTACAATATTGGAAAGAAACTAAAGAAAACATAGATCAACTTGAAAAATTATTAATTGAAAATTTGTATATGTATCTAATGTAACGACCTGTTTAGTCGTTTCGAGCAGTAGAAGTACTTTGGATAAAAACTGACTAGGTCGACGACTCACGCGACGGATCATCATGGTCACGACGGACCGTCGAGGATCTCCGTTCCAAAACACTTAAAACTCTAAAATTTGGGTACGGGGATCAACTCTCTGAACTTCGCGACGGAATTGCATCACGGAACGTCGTAGATACGACGGACCGTCACAAACCCCTTTACTGAATTTGAGTCTCTAAACTCTGTGACGACCCTGCAGGACGGACCGTCGCAGGCACGATGGGCCGTCACAAGTTGCGTAACCTCGACTGGGTCAGAGTTCTGCTAAAAGTTTTAAGGGGTGTTTTGGACTATTCATGCTTAAAATTAGGAAATTAGTGGGGTAAGTTTAATAATTTAATTACTTGGGGGGTTAAAGGACATAACCTTGAAATAAATAGTGGGATACTTTTACCATCTCTTATAATTAATTATATGATAATTAGGGTAAAAGAAAAAGAGTCTGAAGAAGAAAAATAAAAAGAACAGAGAGAGGGAGAACGAGCGAGAAAAGGGAGAAGTGAAGAGGAAAGCAAAGGCATTAAGAAGTAGCTTGTTTGATCACGATTCTTCTGTGGAGGTAGGTTATGGTTTATGCTATTTCATAGTAAACTCTAAATAGCGATTGATATGTATTGGGTCGTATTGTAAAGTCTTATATATGCTTAATTGTGTTGTTGCATGTTGTGATTATGTAAATGGTGATGAATTATAATGATGATACTGTGGAATCTTAAAAACCTTAAATCCACTCTATTAATGATGATGCCTTGATATAAAAGAAGGCTTGATGAACTAAAAGAATGAGGTTAATGTATCGGGTGTCACGAACCGACACACAGTATTAGGGGATCGAAGTGTCACGTTCCGACACAAGAGGAATAAAGAGAATGAATCTTAAATTATGGTAATATACTAAAACTTAAAGAACCTATTTCCCAAATGAGTATGGTGTGGAGGCTTGAGTCCTCATAGGTGTGCTTGGTTTTGTGGCTGATGGTTCTTGTACTTGTTGTTGTCACCTGTTGAGTATTGTAGTTAATTTTATGTTATTATTCGATATATATTGCTTTGTATTTTGAGTTGGCCGATGATAACTACTCAGTACATGTTCCTTGTACTGACCCCTACTTGTATTTTTCTCTTTGTCATTTGTGGAGTGCAGCAAACGTACTATCATCTTCAACTCGTCCGCAACTCTAGCCAGTATTAAGTATATCAGAATTCAGGGTGAGCTACTGTTTCTAGCTCGAAATGGACTCTCTCCTTCACGTCTTGATGTCTTGAAGTTCGGACATGGACCATCTCTTTTATTGTTTTAGTTTCTTAAATACTCTTAGATTAGAAATTTGAGGATAGTTGTTCTTGGTGTGATGACTTCCAGTTTTTGGGGATAATAGTTGATAAACTATTAGAAGTTTATTCATGGGTTACATTAATAAGATTTTGAGTCTTCCGCATTATATTTTGTTAATTATGGTTGAAATATTGGCAAATGTTGGGGTTTAGATTTGTTGGTTCGCTCATATAGAAGGATAAGTGTGGGTGCCACTCGCGGCTCGGTTTGGGTCGTGACAAACTTGGTATCAGAGCATTAGGTTCGTTTGTTTCATCACACAAGAACGAGTCTAGTAAAGTCTTGAGGAACGGTAGGGGGACGCCTTTACTCTTCTTTGAGAGGCTATAGGACTTTAGGAAAATTCCATTCTTTCTTTCTTTCGTGCTATTACTTGGATCTAATTGGTATCTAGGTGATACAAATTGGTATCTGACATCCTCACTCTATTTCGCAGTTGGTTAGAAATAGAGCAACAACTGTGCCAACACCAACACCGGCAAGACATGATGCGTTTGAGCCAGCCACTGGGGCTGTAGCTCGAAGAGGAGCAGTGGCAAGAGGCCATGGTAGAGGTCGCGGGAGGACGTCCTCTAGAGGTAGAGGACAAACACCTGGTCCAGCTAGTACTAGGGCGGTGACTCCTCCACCGACTGATGAGGTAGTAAGAGAGGGTGAGGAAGGGGAAAATGAGCAAGTGCAAGATGAGGAATTACCACCCCAACCTACCCCAGAGATGATTAACCAGGTTCTTGCTTATCTTAGCGGGTTATCTGATCAGGGCCAAACACCTCCAGTGTTTTCTGCACCAGCTTCTCAGGTTCCGGGAGTAGAACATGCAGCTGCTGTGGCTCCCCGCATGGATGCCTCATTGGAAGTAGGCACGTTTCCTCGATTGACTACAGGGCCTATAATGACGAGTGATCAACATGAACTTTTCACTAAATTCTTGAAGTTGAAACCTCCAGTCTTCAAGGGTGCTGAATCTGAGGATGCCTATGATTTTCTGGTTGATTGTCATGAGCTGCTACATAAGATGGGCATAGTAGAACGATTTGGCGTTGAGTTTGTGACCTATCAGTTTCAGGGGAACGCCAAAATGTGGTGGCGGTCATATGTTGAGTGTCAACCAGCACAGGCACCACCTATGACTTGAGCATCATTCTCTAGCATATTTATGGAGAAGTTATATACCCCGGACTTTGAGGGATAGGAGGAGAGATGAGTTCCTGAGCCTAGAGCAAAGCAGGATGTCGGTTACTGCTTATGAGGCTAAGTTTCGTGCACTATCCAGGTATGCCACCCAGCTTTGCTTCAGTCCACAAGAGCGGATTCGTCGTTTTGTGAAGGGATTGAGGTTAGATTTGCAGATCCCAGCCTTACAGGTAGCTGCTACAGCAAAATCCTTTCAGGAAGTGGTTGATTTTGTAATAGAGGTCGAGGGGGTGAAGCCAGATGATATACCGTGGTTTCACAGTATAATTAATACTTTTTCCTTAAGTTTAGTGTGTCCGTAATCCTTGTTTGTGCTAATTTTGATATAAGTTTCTCTCTGTTTTGCAGGAAATCTGTCCAAAGCTGAATGCGGAGATTTTGAGCGAAAAAATGCAGAAGAGACCACCTACGGAGCTTATGACGGTCCGTCGTGCCTGTGACGGTCCGTAGGTGGCAGCGTAGTGCAGCTGCTGAAGGAAGATGGGGAAGTCTGACCAAGTGTGGGATTACGAAGCTTGTGACGCTCCGTCATGGCCATGACGGTCCGTCCTGCAGGTTCGTCGTGAAGATCAGAGAAGTGATCCCAGTACCCAGATTCCAAGAGTTGAAGTATTTTGAAACGAGACCCTCGACGGACCATTGTGCCTATGACGGTCCGTCACACTTGCCGTCGAGGGGAATGAAGAAAGCAGCAGAAGAATTGCACCAAGTATGGGACGACGGAGTCCACGACGGTCCGTCATGACCACGACGGTCCGTCGCATTGTCCGTCGACCCAGCCGTGTTTTGGCAGATTTCCAGTAATTAGAATCCTTGTTTAATTAGGTTTTTATTTTTTATAAATAGTTCGAAAAACCTCGTTTTTGAGGTTAGACTCTGTGAGATTAGACATCATATTATTAGACTTTGTGTAATAGTGTTTGATTTTTGGAGATTCTTACAAGTGATTTTTGGTGATTAATCAAGCAAATTTTTCGGACTTTATTCTTCTCATTGAAGTAAGTACATGAATTCTTGTTTAACATATTTGAATATTGTGTTTATGGCTATGAGGAACTAAACTCCATAACTAGGGTTGTGGGAACCATAGGCAAATAATGAGATAAACCCTAGCTAAAATAACAATTCTAGAATAGTGTCTTGCATGTATTAATAATTCTTTTGCTTAGAAGTATTTTTAACGGATGATCAACGTTAGAACTCGCCTTAATGCTACATTCCGGACCAAGGAGGTAGATAATAGGAAAAGAATTATTAACATAGATTTAGTGTATACTATCTAATAGGCTAGTATTGATTGGTACGAGGTAATAACTTAGTCAAATATCGAATACGATGCTTAATATGAGGTAAAGATAAGAGTTAGGAAACCAACACACGTAGCCGGACCAAGGTGCGGAGTGAGATTTTCTAGATGCCGGACCAAGGATTTAGAAATACATAACTTATCACTTTGCATGCAAGATACTAGGAAAGAATTGTTATAGTTAGAATTATCAAGTTATGAACCTGTGGGGAACACGTAAACCCTAGTTACTTTGATTAATTGATTAAAACCCAAAATGAAAAGCTGTTAAGTGTCTTTGTCAAGTTCGTTAGTTATTTTTACTTATTAGGAAATACAAACCCCCCCTTTTATGCTTTTACTTTCTAAGGAAGTCATCAACCGAACAATAGTAATAACAAGTTGAAGTTAAGTCTAGACTATTTTCCTCGTGGGAACGATCCCAACCTCACTAGTTGGGTTATTTACTTGACGCGACCGCTTTACTTCTCATTTGAGAAGTAAGTTTGAGCGTATCAAATTTTGGCGCCGTTGCCGGGGAATTTAGCTTTTAGATTAACTTTAACTTCTTACTATAGTTTAGTTGATATTTTCTTGATTTTACTTTGTTTTATTGTTTTTGATTTCTTTTCAGAACTATCCTCATTGTATGCCAAATACACGGAGAGGAAGAGAACCGTTGTTTCCCTACGATCACGAGTTAGAGCGTACACTGCGAAACATGAATCGTAATTTGGGAATCAATGATGAGGATCCAAACCAGAACATCCCAGATCCGGTGGATGTTCATGGTCAGATGTTACCCGACGCTCCGGGTGAACATCAACAGAGGGGACAGAATCCCGCTCCACGGCCCCAAGCATACTACAGAGGCTATGATAACATAGAAGATTCGGATGGGCCACTGGTTTTGCCTCCTCTACCCACAGGCCACACTTTTGTGGTAACTAGTAGTCTGATGCAAATGTTCACTGCCAGAGGTTTTTTTTTAGGGCTACCTTCTGAGGATCCACATGCCCATATAGCTAAGGTAAGGGCAGTGTGTAAAAGTTGTGTGGGGAGGCCTGATTAGGATCTAGATGTAATAGGTCTCAGAGTGTTTCCTCTCTCACTGACGGGAGAGGCTGCTATGTGGTTTACTGAGCTCCCATACAACTCCATCTTCACTTGGAACCAACTACGGGATGTCTTCTTAGCACGCTACTATCCGGTCTCCAAGAAATTAAACCACAAAGACAGGGTGAATAACTTTATGGCACTACCAGGAGAGTCAATTAGTAGTTCTTGGGATAGATTCACCTCATTCTTGAGAAGTGTCCCAAATCACCGTATTGATGATGAGTCACTGAAGGAATACTTCTATCGGGGACATGATGATAACAATAAAGCGGTGTTGGACACTATAGCAGGTGGATCTTATGGAGAATGCCCTTATGCTGAGATTGCTGAGAAATTAGAGAAAATCTCCCGTAACAACAAAGCTTGGAGTACTAGGAAGTCCGATACAGGGAGAAACACCTTCGCAGTGCAGTCCACTCACAACCCAGCCACAGATGATATTCGTGAGGAAATGGCACAGATGAGAACTGAGCTTGGGTTGGTACTAAAACATGTCACTGGGGGTGCAGAAAAGATTAATGCAGTCAACTACATGGCTAAACCACCACCTCCAATCGATGAGTGTTATTATGTGGAGGATTCCTATGCAGTAAATGAACAGATGGGGGGTTTCCGACCAAGTGCCCTAGGAGCAAATCAGGATAATTGGCGTCAAGGTTAAGGGAACCAAGATCGGAACTATGGTAATTACAACCGTGAGGGTCATTATGTCCGAGATGGTAACCGCGACAACAACTTCAACAGGGGTAACTACGGTAACAGAAATGATAGGAATGGGCCCTATGTCCCTCCCCAAAATTGTGAAGTTACTCCTAGGGATGGTGGAGATAGTATGGCGCGAGTTGAGGATATGTTGCACAAAATGATGAGAGGATTCGATGCTAGTGATGAGAACATCAAAGAGTTAAGGGGTGACTTAGCTAGTATTGGGCAAAAAGTTGATACACATGCAATATCGATTAAGCAGATTGAATTGCAAATGGCCCAACTATCTGCGACAGTAAACACACGGCAACCGGTCACTCTTCCTAGCAACACTGTCCAAAATCCAAAGAATGATGCACACTGTATGGCAATCACTACTCGGGGTGGTAATCAAACCATTGACCCACCGATGCCATTTGCTGAGGAAAATGTGAGAAAGAATAATGATAATGTGGAGAAGGGTAGTGGTGAAGCAGAGGAAAGTAATGGAAAAGAGGCAGAATTACCTAAGAAGGTAATCCCCATGCCTAGGCCACCACCACCTTTCCCTCAGAGATTAGTGAAAAAGACCGAGGATGGTAAATACCGGCGCTTCATAACAATGTTGAAGCAGCTTTCTATCAATGTCCCTTTGGTAGAAGCTCTAGAACAAATGCCTGGTTATGCCAAATTTATGAAAGATCTGTCACCAAGAAAAGATCGGTTACTTTTGAGGATGATGATAGATTACAGCATTGCAGTGCTATTGCTACAAGATCCCTAGTACAAAAGAAAGAAGATCCGGGTGCATTCACTATACCTTGTACAGTTGGGTCATTACATTTTGCGAAAGCATTATGTGATCTGGGGGCAAGCATAAATCTCATGCCCCTCTCAATTTACAAGAAGTTGGGTTTGGGGGATCCAAAACCCACTGCGATGCGGCTACTGATGGCTGATCGGACAGTAAAACGACCTATAGGGATACTCCATGATGTGCTAGTAAAAGTGGAGTCATTCATCTTTCCGGCTGATTTTGTTATTCTTGATTGCGAGGTCGATTTTGAAGTGCCTATCATTCTTGGGAGGCCATTCCTTGCTACAGGTAGAGCCTTAGTTGATATGGAGAAGGGACAGATGACATTTCGGTTGAATAATGAAGAAGCGGCCTTCAACATTTGTAGGACCATGAGACAGAGTGGTGAGCTCCAATCGGTATCTGCCATATCCCATAAGGAAAATATGAAGAAGGAGACCGAACAGAAAAATGCAAAACAAGAGTTTATGGTTGGGGATTTGGTGCTTGTAGACAGTTCTGGGGTGCCTTGTCTTCCGGGCAAGCTCAAGTCCAGATGGACTGGCCCTTACTTGATTACCCAAGTATTCCCTCATGGGGCCGTTGAGTTAAAATCTAAGGAAGGAGTGCGGTTTAAGAGGAATAGAGATAGAATAAAACTTTATTTTGGGCATAAAGCATCGGGGAATAAAGTGATCGAGGCATACCATCTTGATGAAGTCTGAGTAATCAAGTGGCCCCAGTCGTGCCGCGACATTAAATCAGGCGCTTGTTGGGAGGCAACCCAATACTTATCATCTTTTTAATAATGGTAGCATTTTTTCTATTAATGGGTTTTAAATTTACAGGCACATCACCAGGAAATTTTGCAGAAAACTACTCCGCAGTAGCCACTGACGGATATAACGACGGACCGTTGCGCATGCAACGGACAGTCGTTTGCATCCGTCACACCAGGTACGTATTTCTGTCATTTTTGAAATTTGGGCACACAGGACGGAACCTACGACGGGACGTCGCAAGTGCGACGGACCGTCGTCGGGGAACCGTCGCGCGATTAATGAAATCTACCCGACCCAACCCGGACGGACCCTTTTCAAAATCTGACCGTTTATACTCCCCCCTTCCATATTCCACCCCATTACTTCCTTATTCCCCTCATCTCCTCTCTCTTTTCAACTTCCACACTTGCCCTCACTGATCATTGCCCCCAAAAACCTTATCATTATCATCTACTTGTCGGTGCTGCTGTTGTCGGTGTCTACCTTGCCAGAATCATTCTCCGTTTGTTTTCTTCTCCATTTCCAAGGTATGTGTCTCTACATTTATACTTATTTATCTTGCATTTTGGTTTTGTAGTTAGTATTAGCTTAGTTCTTAGTCGTATACTGTTTCCTTTATATGCTTATGTCTAAACCTAGGTTCAAAATGTTCGTATGTGCCATGTTGATAACCCTAGGCATAGGTGAGTTTGCTTTGGTAGTTTCTTAGGTTGTTGGGATAGACACATATAGGTTCACAACACTACACGACCATGTGGGTTCATCGGGGATGCGTAGGGTACCCCCAATTCTAACACTGCTACTCAGAACGAGATCCCGATGACGGCCCGTCGCACACAGGACGGACCGTCGTAGGGTCCGTTGC
This sequence comes from Solanum peruvianum, assembly GCA_027705065.1. Classification (NCBI taxonomy): domain Eukaryota; kingdom Viridiplantae; phylum Streptophyta; class Magnoliopsida; order Solanales; family Solanaceae; genus Solanum; species Solanum peruvianum. Next base: position 9,590,527 of record JAKWJD010001766.1, on the reverse strand, counting down.
ACAAGCCCTTGCACTCCTGCCCAACGACGCCTGTGACGGACCGTTGTCTTCACAACGGTCTGTCCTGCACGACCGTCATGGTTGTCAGAGACCCTGTTTCTAAGGGTCTCTCAAAATTTTCTAAGTGTCATACGACGGACTCTTACGACGAACCGTCATACACACGACGGTCCGTCCTGCACGACCGTCGTGGTTGTCAGAGACCCTGTTTCTAAGGGTCTCTAAAAATTTTCTAAGTGTCCTACGACGGACTCTTACGGCGAACCGTCATACCCATGACGGTCCGTCCTGCACGACCGTCATGGTTGTCAGAGACCCTGTTTCTAAGGGTCTCTCAAAATTTTCTAAAAGTGTCCTACGACGGACTCTTACGACGAACCGTCATACCCACGACGGTCCATCCTGCACGACCGTCATGGTTGTCAGAGACCCTGTTTCTAAGGGTCTCTTAAAATTTTCTAAGTGTCCTACGACGGACTCTTACGACGGACCGTCATACCCACGACGGTCCGTCCTGCACGACCGTCATGATGGTCAGAGACCCCTCTGGTAAGGGTCTCCAAAAATTTTCTAAGTGTCCTACGATGGACTCTTACGACGGACCGTCGCACCAACGACGGTCCGTCCTGCTTGACCGTCATGATGGCCAGAGACCCCTCTGATAAGGGTCTCCCAACATTGTCTAAGTGTCCTACGACGGACCGTCGTCCCAACGACGGTCCGTCCTGCTTGACCGTTATGATGGTCAGAGACCCCTCTTTCAGGGTTCTTTCTATATACATTGACTAAGTACAACACGACGGACCTCATGACGGTCCGTCGTATCCACGACGAGCCGTCATCCAGCCCGTCGTGTGATACAGTTTCACTATCACTAACACACTATTTTAAATGTTTTATGTTGTATGGGCTTGCTTGTCTTGTTTGACATTACTCGTACTAATAGTGATCCTTTTCAGGTACTATCTACTATGGCACCCATGCAAGACCGAGCCTACGCACGCGGGCGATCCAAGTCTGTTGCCCCGTCTGCACGCTTGATCATCGGGTCTGATGATGAGCGGGACCCTGAATATGTGCCCCCAGGCACTTCCGCACCTTCCCGTGCTGCACGTGCCCCCAAATCCACACCCAAGACGGTGGCGTGCGGCGTAGTCACTGCCTCCCAGTCTGATGAGGAGCGCACACTGACCGGCACACCCTCTGGGTCAGCCACACACGAGGAAGGAGCGTCTGGCTCCTTAGGAGTATCCTGGTCTGAGGAAGCTTCAGGCTCTGCTGAGATTCCCGCACCCGCCACTGCTGCAGCGTCGGCCTCGTCTGATGAGGCTGACAGTTCAGACTCCACATCCGGCGCACCAGCCCAGGTCCCCACCCCAGCCTCTGACAAGCCAAACCGGTGGTGCGTCGAAGGCCAGTTTCAAGTTTACTCCGATGCAAAATTCCTTACTGATAAAGGGGTAATGACTCGGAAACTCACCTTGGAGCGGCGGGTACTTACAGGGAGTCTCCCATCGATGCCGGAGATCCACAACATATTCACCAGGCATCGCTTATAGTGGACAGCCCGTCCGTTGGGACGATATAGCGAGGAAGTGGTCCGAGAGTTCTACGCATCCTACGTAGCGACTCTCCGATCTCAGATCGATAAGCGGGCTGCTCCCGCTAATCATGCCCCACTGGAGCAGGTTCGAGTCCAGGGCTTGCAGGTTGACGTTTCCCTGCCAGGTATCCGCCGGTTCCTATACGGCGAGAGTGCAGATGCTACGCGGACCCCCATCACTGCCGAGTTCGACTATCGCTGGCAGATAGTAAAGGATGGACAGTTCTTGCGCGAGCAGGCACTGAGAGAGAAGACCAAGAGGTGGATGGCCCTGCACCTATCAGTCGACGGAGAGGGTGCCGATTGGGTCATTGAGCCGAAGGGGGCCATCAAGAAGGCCAACCTCACATTCGTTGCAAAGTTCTTGTGGCTGCTCGTCCGTCACTGCCTTTCCCCCACAGCTGCTGATAACATCGTCACCTGGGATCGAGCAGTGTTGATGGCGGCGATGATAGTCGGCTTCGAAGTGGACTTCACAAGGCTTCTCCAGACAGTCATGCACGAGAGGGCATTCAAGGTCACTACTACCTACCCATTCCCGTGTATGATCTTTGCCCTTTGCAGGTCTGCAGGTGTGCCCGTATGGCACATAGATCAGTTGAAGACCCCGCAGGGGACCGTCGACGTCGGCCTCATCAGAGACGATGCCAATGAGTTGGCGCCACGCAGAGGGCCCCGTCCAGAGCTGCCCCCTCTTGCTGATGATCTTTTTGATTCGGTAGCCCAGGCCCGCACAGCTACACAGGCATCCACGACACTACCCCCGTCGAGTCTATCCCGGTAGTAGCACAGCCCCTCTACCGACACGGCCCCGCTTGCTCGAGTCCAAAAACTGGAGGCACAAATGGCCACTCTTCTGAATCATATCCAGCCGTGGATGCAGAAGTCTATTGCTGAGTCTGAAGCGCGTATGGAGAGGCAGATGCAACGGAAGATTGCTGAGGTTAACCAGCGCCTAGATGCCTTTGAATTGAGAGTATTAGCTCGACCAGCCCCTCCGGTAGATGTGTCGACTCTTTAGGCTACAGTCGACAGCCTTCGTGCAGACATCGACACGATCCTAGAGGCAAAAGTGCCGGAGTCTGTCGAGTCTGCTGAGGATACTGTATTGGCGGCCCTGTTTCCTACTCCAGACATTCCCCCACCCTCCCCTCGAGAGAGTGCCAAGAGGCGTAGGGGTCGATCAGAGGATGAGGCGCGAGCAAGGAAGAAGGAGCGCCGAGAGATGGAGGCCGCGAGGAGAGCCTCACTTGCTGAGGCGGAGGCACACCAAATCCAAGCATCGCAGATAGCGGCTGGGGCGTCTAGATCCCACACTGTAGAGACCGCAGGAGGCACTGAGGGTGCGGTTGTTGCTGAGGACACAACTGAGGGTGTCCAGATTGCAGAAGTTGTGGGTTCCGGGCAACCGGACCCACCAGCTTACTGATCGACGGCGCTATGCACCACAGGTTTGCTTCACCTACCCCTCTAATCTTTATTTTTTTTTATGCATTGGGGACAATTGCATGCTTTTTGTTGGGGGTGGGGTAAATGGAAAGTGAGTGTTAGGGTGAAGTCTGAGTAGCCCAACTCACTATCCTCTTTTGGGGTTTTCTTGCCTGTGTTCTTTTTCCCCAAAAGACTGATTACTTTTTCTGTTGAACCGGCATGTTATATCTTTTGTACATAGTTAACTCTGAAGCATGATGGCTAAAATGATATCCCGATAAAACTGGAAAATGTTGCATGACTAGGCGTAGTAACTGATAATTGTGTGGCTCTAAACATGAATAGAGTTACACCATTGCATTACCCTAAATCTTCAAGTCAAACTAGGTGTCTGATAATCTGGTATAGTGATGAGATGTCAAGTGAGTGTGAGGAAAGTTGAATAGTCCACTATTGGTACTGAGCTAGAACTTGCCTGGTTAGTCCTGCTAAAAGTAAGCTCTAACAAACAATTAAGAAAGGATCATAGGCCCTTATTCAATATAGCCCATTTCTAGCCTAAATAAAAGAAACCAAATGAAAGTTATCCTTCTTTGATCCAAATAATTTGAGCTTAAAAAAAAAGTCCTTTCTTTTTCACCCAACTGATCTTTTCTGGGAACAATATGTTGGCCCTGGTCCCTCCTTGGACATGTGCACCTCAGCTTATGCCAAAAGCATAATTTGAGGGTGGCTAATGTATAAACAACCTTCGTTATAGCCCTGACCCACTTTGGGTATTGTGTACCTTGACTCATGGCAAAGCCATGAGTTGAGGGTGGCTGTTTTGAGGAATGCTCTGGAAGTGGGGTTGAAAGAACAAAGAGAGAGAAAGAACAAAAGTAAAGTGACTCAAAACTCGTTGAAAGAAAAAAAAAGAAATATTCAAGAATTACAAACAAGAAAAAAAGAGTCACTTACACAAATGAAGAAAGAAGAGAAACAACAAGGTGAAAGATAGGAGAAACTGGGCGAGATAAAGTGATAGAAAGTTGAAGGTTTAGCCGATATGTCAAGGAGGGCAAAGTCACTAAAGTATACCTAAATATACCCTACCTGACTCTGAGCCTACGTTACAAGCTAAAAAAGTCCTATCGTGATCCTAATAGTTGTATAGCGAACTTAAGGCTGTGAAAATAAGGGCAAGCTTATGGCAATAGGTATGAATGAGTGTGACTTTGTTCTGAGAGCGAGTGTTGAAATGTAATCCTTATACTCAAACTGAAATCATTGTGTGAAAAATGAGGATTTTGTTCTAAAGTGAGGACACTAGTTGCAATACCGGAATTGTTATCACCTCGGTGAGAAATTGAAGAGGATAGGTGTTAGTGCATGGTGAGTCTGTGTCATGTTCGAATCCCACAAAGTTCAAGCCTAATAGTGATAGCATGCATAGATTTGATGAGATTAATCGGGATTGATAGCCAAATGATTGCAAAGGATAAAACATTAATACTATTGTACAAAGATTGTGTAGTGAGTCATAGTGTGTCGCTTGAGGACAAACAACGAATTTAAGTTGAGGGTGTTGATATACCGTGGTTTCACGGTATAATTAATACTTTTTCCTTAAGTTTAGTGTGTCCGAAAGCCTTGTTTATGCTAATTTTGATATAAATTTCTCTCTGTTTTGCAGGAAATCTGTCCAAAGCTGAATGTGGAGATTTTGAGCGAAAAAATGCAGAAGAGACCAGCTACGGAGCATATGACGGTCCGTCGTGCCTGTGACGGTCCGTAGGTGGCAGCGTAGTGCAGCTGCTGAAGGAAGATGGGGAAGTCTGACCAAGTGTGGGATTATGCAGCTTGTGACGGTCCGTCATGGCCATGACGGTCTGTCCTGCAGGTTCGTCATGAAGATCAGAGAAGTGATCCCAGTACCCTGATTCCAAGAGTTGAAGTATTTTGAAGCGAGACCCTCGACGGACCGTTGTGCCTATGACGGTCCGTCACACTTGCCGTCGAGGGGAATGAAGAAAGCAGCAGAAGAATTGCACCAAGTATGGGACAACGGAGTCCACGACGGTCCATCATGACCACGACGGTCCATCGCGTTGTCCGTCGACCCAGCCGCATTTTGGCATATTTCCAGAAATTAGAATCCTTGTTTAATTAGGTTTTTATTTTTTATAAATAGTTCGAAAAACCTCGTTTTTGAGGTTAGACTCTGTGAGATTAGACATCATATTATTAGACTTTGTGTAATAGTGTTTGATTTTTGGAGATTCTTACAAGTGACTTTTGGTGATTAATCAAGAAAATTTTCGGACTTTATTCTTTCTCATTGAAGTAAGTACATGAATTCTTGTTTAACATATTTGAATATTGTGTTTATGGCTATGAGGAACTAAACTCCATAACTAGGGTTGTGGGAACCATAGGCAAATAATGAGATAAACCCTAGCCAAAATAACAATTCTAGAATAGTGTCTTGCATGTATTAATAATTCTTTCGCTTAGAAGTCTTTTTAACGGATGATCAACGTTAGAACTCGCCTTAATGCTACTTGACGGACCAAGGAGGTAGATAATAGGAAAAGAATTATTAACATAGATTTAGTGTATACTATAATAGGATAGTATTGATTGGTACGAGGTAATAACTTAGTCAAATATCGAATACGATGCTTAATATGAGGTAAAGATAAGAGTTAGGAAAGCAACACACGTAGCCGGACCAAGGTGCGGAGTGAGATTTTCTAGATGCCGGACCAAGGATTTAGAAATACATAACTTATCACTTTGCATGCAAGATACTAGGAAAGAATTGTTATAGTTAGAATTATCAAGTTATAAACCTGTGGGGAACACGTAAACCCTAGTTACTTTGATTAATTGATTAAAACCCAAAATTAAAAGCTGTTAAGTGTCTCTGTCAAGTTCGTTAGTTATTTTTACTTATTAGGAAATACAAACCCCCCTTTTATGCTTTTACTTTCTAAGGAAGTCATCAACCGAACAATAGTAATAACAAGTTGAAGTTAAGTCTAGACTATTTTCCTCGTGGGAAAGATCCCAACCTCACTAGTTGGGTTATTTACTTGACGCGACCGCTTTACTTCTCATTTGAGAAGTAAGTTTGAGCGTATCACCAGACGACTTCACCCTGGCGTCGACATCTAAGAAGTTCCGTATGGGAGGTGAGTTTGGTGGGTCTTACTCCAGAGGTCAGAGTTCAGGAGGTTACCCAGCCTGACCCATTCAGTCTTCACTGCAAGCTGTAGCTGAGGGTCCATCGCAGACCAGTCAGCATATCGCTGAGCTTGGAGGTTATCCCCAGACTTCGTCGTTCTAACAGAGACCTATGCTTGACCTCAGAGAGTGTTATGGATATGGGGAGACTGGGCATATTAGGAGATATTGTCCAAAACAGATTTACAGACCCCAGTGGTTAGAGGTAGAGGTGGTCATGGGAGAGGCCGCCATTCTGGAAGACGTGGTGGTCAAGGTAATGGTGGTCACCAAATCAACCGGGGTGGAGGGCAAGCTGGAGCTACTGCAGCGCAACATGGTAGGGGCAACGGGCAGACAGGTGATGGGGCCCATTGTTATGCTTTCCTCGGGAGGTCTGAAGCAGAGACATCTGATGCTGTTATCACAGGTAATCTTTTGGTTTGTGATTGCATGGCTTCTGTATTATTTGATCCTGGATCCACATTTTCATATGTATCTTCCTCATTTGCTACTGGTCTTGATTTACATTTTGATTTTCTTGACATGCCTATTCGTGTTTCTACTCCGGTGGGTGAGTCTGTGATAGTTGAAAAGGTGTATAGGTCTTGTGTTGTGACTTTTGTGGAGAGCAATACTCATGTAGACTTGATTATTCTAGAGATGGTTGATTTTGATGTAATTCTGGGTATGACTTGGCTTTCCCCGAATTTTGCAATCTTAGATTGTAATGCTAAAACTGTAACATTGGCCAAACTTGGGACAGATCCGCTAGTGTGGGAGGGTGACTATACTTCCACCCCAGTTCGTATCTTCTCCTTTCTTCGTGCTAAGAGAATGGTTAGTAAGGGTTGTTTAACTTTCTTGGCACATCTCAGGGATGATACTTCCCAAGTACCTTCGATTGAGTGTGTCTCGATAGTTCGTTAGTTTCTGGATGTGGTTCCTGCAGACCTTCCTGGTATGCCACCGGATAGGGATATTGATTTTTGCATTGATCTGGAGCCGGGTACTCTCCCCATTTCCATACCCCCTTATAGAATGGCTCCAGCTAAGTTAAGGGAGTTAAAGGCCCAACTTCAAGAGTTGTTAGGTAAAGGATTCATTAGACCAAGTGCATCCCCTTGGGGTGCTCCTGTTTTATTTGTGAAAAAGAAGGATGGAAGTTTTCGGATGTGCATAGACTACAGGCAACTGAATAAGGTACCTGTTAAGAACAAGTATCCTCTTCCTCGCATTGACGATTTGTTCGATAAGTTACAACATGCTTGTACCTTCTCAAAAATCGATTTGAGATCTGGCTATCATCAATTGAAAATACGGGCAACGGATGTGCCAAAGACTGCTTTTTGGACCAGGTATGGGCATTATGAATTCCTAGTAATGTCTTTCGGGCTTACGAATGCCCCTGCTGCTTTCATGAGTCTGATGAACGGGATTTTTAAGCCATATCTAGATCTCTTTGTCATTGTGTTCATTGATGATATACTGGTATACTCAAAGAGTAGGAAAGAACATGAGGAGTACTTGAGAATTGTGTTGGAAGTGTTGAGGGAGAAAAGGCTTTATGCCAAATTCTCCAAGTGTGAGTTTTGGCTAGATTTAGTGTCCTTCTTGGGGCACGTAGTTTCTAAGGATGGAGTGATGGTGGATCCATCTAAGATTGAAGCAGTAAAAAGTTGGGTAAGACCTACTAACGTTACAGAGGTAAGGAGCTTTGTTGGTTTAGCTAGCTACTACCGTCGATTTGTCAAGGGATTTTCTTCTTTGCTTCCCAACTGACAAATTTGACTAAGCAGAGTGTTCCATTTTTATGGTCGCACGAATGTGAAGAAAGCTTTCAGCAACTCAAGACCTTGTTGACTACTGCACCAATTCTTACTCTGCCAGTGGAAAGTAAGAATTTCATTGTTTATTATGATGCATCTTATTCTGGGTTGGGTGCAGTGCTAATGCAAGAGAGGAATGTAATTGCTTATGCTTCAAGGCAATTAAAAGTGCATGAACGTAACTATCCGACCCATGATTTGTAGTTGGCTGCAGTCGTGTTTGCATTAAAGAAATGGAGACACTATCTATATGGGGCTAAGTGTGAAGTCTATACAGATCATCGTAGTTTACAGTATGTTTTTACTCAGAAAGATTTGAATTTGAGACAGAGGAGGTGGATGGAACTACTGAAGGACTATGATGTTACTATTTTGTATCACCCAGGGAAAGCTAATGTGGTGGCAGATGCTTTAAGTAGAAAAACAGGGAGCATGCGAAGTCTAGCCCACCTACAGGTTTATAGACGCCCATTGGCTAGGGAGGTTCAGACTCTGGCTAATGACTTTATGAGGCTGGAAGTACTAGAGAAGGGAGGATTGTTGGCCTGTGTGGAGGAAAGATCTTCCTTTCTTGACAAGATTAAGGGAAAACAGTTTACTGATGAGAAACTGATCCGAATTCGAGATATAGTATTATGAGGAGAGGCCAAAGAGGCAAAAATTGATGAGGAAGGCGTTTTGAGAATTAAGGGAAGGGTATGTGTGCCCCGTGTTGATAATTTGATTCATACCATCCTTACAGAGGCTCATAGTTCAAAGTATTCTATACATCTTGGTGCAACCAAGATGTATCGCGACCTAAGGCAACATTTTTGGTGGATTAGGATGAAGCGTGACATTGCTGATTTTGTTGCCCAATGCCCGAATTTTCAGCAGGTAAAGTATGAACACCAGAGGCCCGGAGGAACACTTCAGAAAATGCCCATTCCTAAATGGAAGTGGGAAAGAATTGCAATGGATTTTGTGGTTGGTCTTCCAAAGACATTGGGTGAGTTTGATTCTATTTGGGTAATTGTTGATAGATTAACTAAGTCTGCTCACTTCATTCCGGTTAAGGTGACTTACAATGCAAAGAAGTTAGCCAGGATCTATATCTCAGAAGTCGTTCGATTGCATGGAGTTCCACTTTCCATCATATCAGATAAAGGTACGCAATTTACTTCTAAGTTTTGGAGAACATTGCATGCTGAATTAGGTACTAGGTTGGATCTTAGTACTGCATTTCATCCTCAAACCGATGGTCAGTCTGAGCGAATGATTCAGGTTTTGGAGGATATGCTTCTTGCATGTGTGATAGAGTTTGGTGGTCATTGGGATAACTTCTTACCCTTAGTAGAGTTTTCATACAATAATAGCTATCACTCAAGTATTGATATGGCCCATTCGAGGCACTGTGTGGGAGGAGATGTAGATCTCCCATTGGTTGGTTTGATGCATTTGAGGTAAGACCATGAGGTACCGATCTCTTGAGGGAATCGCTAGAGAAAGTGAAATTCATTCAAGAAAAGCTTTTAGCGGCTTAAAGTAGACAGAAGGAATATGCAGATCGAAAGGTTAGAGACTTGGAGTTCATGGAGGGTGAACAAGTCTTGCTGAAGGTGTCACCCATGAAAGGGGTGATGCGGTTTGGTAAGCGAGGTAAGCTTAGTCCGAGGTACATTGGTCCATTTGAAGTTCTGAAGCGCGTGGGGGAGGTGTCTTATGAATTGGCATTACCTCCAGGACTCTCAGGAGTGCACCCGGTATTTCATGTGTCTATGCTGAAAAGATACCATGGGGATGGAAACTACATTATTCGTTGGGATTCAGTTCTTCTTGATAAGAATTTGTCTTATGAGGAGTATCCTGTTGCTATTCTAGATAGAGAAATTTGCAAGTTGAGATCAAGGGAGATTGCATCCATCAAAGTTCAATGGAAGAATCGGCCAATTAAAGAGTCCACTTGGGAGAAGGAGGCTAATATGCAAGAAAGATACCCACACCTGTTTATAGATTCAGGTACTCTTTTTCGCCCTTGTTTTTCTTCTTGTGATCGTTCGAGGACGAACGATGGGTAAATTGGTATCTATTGTAACGACCTGTTTAGTCGTTTCGAGCAGTAGAAGTACTTTGAATAAAAACTGACTAGGTCGACGACTCACGCGACGGACCGTTATGGTCACGATGGACCGTCGAGGATCTCCGTTCCAAAACACTTAAAACTCTAAAATTTGGGTTCGGGGATCAACTCTCTGAACTTCGCGACGGAATTGCAGCACGAACCATCGTAGATACGACGGACCGTCACAAACTCCTTTACTGAATTTGAGTTTCTGAACTCTGTGACGACCCTGCAGGACGGACCGTCGCAGGCACGACGGGCCATCACAGGCACGACGGGCCGTCACAAGTTGCGTAACCTCGACTGGGTCAGATTTTTGCTAAAAGTTTTAAGGGGTGTTTTGGACTATTCATGCTTAAAATTAGGAAATTAGTGGGGTAAGTTTAATAATTTAATTACTTGGGGGTTAAAGAAGATAACCTTGAAATAAATAGTGGGTTACTTTTACCATCTCTTATAATTAATTATATGATAATTAGGGTAAAAGAAAAAGAGTCTGAAGAAGAAAAATAAAAAGAATAGAGAAAGGGAGAACGAGCGAGAAAAGGAAGAAGTGAAGAGGAAAGCAAAGGCATTAAGAAGTAGCTTGCTTGATCACGATTCTTCGGTGGAGGTAGGTTATGGTTTATGCTATTTCATAGTAAACTCTAAATAGTGATTGATATGTATTGGGTGGTATTGTAAAGTCTTCTATATGCTTAATTGTGTTGTTGCATGTTGTGATTATGTAAATGGACATGGATTATAATGATGATACTGTGGAATCTTAAAAACCTTAAATCCACTCTATTAATGATGATGCCTTGATATAAAAGAAGGCTTGATGAACTAAAAAGAATGAGGTTAATGGATCGGGTGTCACGAACAGACACATAGTATTAGGGGATCGGAGTGTCACGTTCCGACACAAGAGGAATAAAGAGAATGAATCTTGAATTATGATAATATACTCAAACTTAAAGAACCTATTTCCCAAATGAGTATGGTGTGGAGGCTTGAGTCCTCATAGGTGTGCTTGGTGTTGTGGCCGATGGTTCTTGTACTTGTTGTTGTCACCTGTTGAGTATTGTAGTTGATTTTATGTTATTATTCGATATATATTGCTTTCTATTTTGAGTTGGCCGATGATACCTACTCAGTACGTGTTCCTTGTACTGACCCCTACTTGTATTTTTCTCTTTGTCATTTGTGGAGTGCAGCAAACGTACCATCAACTTCAACTCGTTCGCAACTCTAGCAAGTATTCAGTATATCTGAATTCTGGGTGAGCTACTATTTCTAGCTTGGACTGGACTCTCTCCTTCATGTCTTGATGTCTGGAAGTTCGGACATGGACCATCTCTTTTGCTGTTTTAGTTTCTTAAATACTCTTAGATTAGAAATTTGAGGATAGATGTTCTTGGTGTGATGACTTCCAGATTTTGGGGATAATAGTTGATAAACTTTTAGAAGTTTATTTATGGGTTACATTAATAAGATTTTGAGTCTTCCGCATTATATTTTGTTAATTATGGTTGAAATATTGGCAAATGTTGGGGTTTAGATTTGTTGGTTCGCTCACATTGGAGGATAAGTGTGGGTGCCACTCGCGGCTCGTTTTGGGTCGTGACATCTAAGAACTTGAGAAAATGAATATTTAGAATATATTGCAAAAAACGCAAATGAAATACAACAATTAGATATACTTAAAAAAGAATATTATGAAAAAATATTTTATTCTTAAAAACATGAAGAATAATACAACATCAAGTAAAGTAACTTAAATAACAAAAACTAAAATAGAAAGAAAAGTAAGAAAAATATGAAAAAAGTTAAAACCCTTATACATAGAATATGAACTATCACAACTTACTAAAACAAGTAATGATAAGACAAATCATTTGATAAACATAATTTCAAAAACAGAATATAAATATGTTTGTTATTTGAAAATACGATATGAACAAAGAAATATATAAGCAACAACTGATAGAAAAAATAGGTGAAAAAAGACAAGAACTACAACATAGGAAAGAAAGATTAAAAGAAAATATGTTAGCTGGAGTATGTAAAAAATCAATATTAGCACAAAGAAAAGTTATATTAGAAATACAAATAGATTGCCTTGAATATAGGTTACAACATAATATAATTTATAAATTATAATGAATAAAGAAGAATTTGCAATAGACGAAAAGACATATGAAAACCAAGATGGATTAACAATAAAAATAATATTTTCAAATTTAGGAAGAAGATATAAAAAAAATAGGAAATAACTTATATTTAATGTTAGAAAAAGAAACAGCGAAATTAGAAGATAGTCTAATAGCTATGATAAGAATAACAAAAGAAAATGAAGAAATAGATAAATCAAAAGAAATTGAAAAAATAAGAATGCAAGAAAAGCAGGAAGTAGAACATCTAGAAGAAATAAAAAATACAAAAATAAGTGAATTAGAAAAAGAATTAGCTAAGTTAAAATTATTCTATGAAATTAAACAAAAAGAAAACAAATAGAAAAAGATAAAGAATTTGAATTAACTAATGAGATAAATGAGATGAAACAAAAATTCAATGAAAATCTTGAAGTAAATGAGATAGATGAAGTAAATGAATCAGATACAATAAATGACCAAAACTCAGAAATAAGTGATATAAGTGAAACATACACAGAAATTCTGGAACAAGTAAATAAGTCAAAAAAATTAGAAATAAACACAGGAGATATGAATCGACCTAGCACATCAAGAGTTAAAACCCCGGATAATAGTCCTAGAACTAGTCCTAGATGGACACCACCAACATATTATACAAAAAATTATGAACAATCTGATAGACGAACGCAATCGAATGATATGACATAAATTAAATAAAAAATGGAACCTAAAACAATAACTGAACAATATAATTTCTTGGATCTAGATTGTGTTACAGATATAAATAAAGCAATATTACTATGGATAGGGAATATATCTAAACAAATAATTGATAACAAAATAATAACAAGAGAAACGCCAAATTATATAGAAAGAACATTTGTAGGAACAACAAAATTATGGATAGAAAATTTACCCCTAGAAAGTCTAGAAACACTTAGAAGTGATAAAAAAAAATAGATTGATCTTCATCAACAACAAATATAGATATACTAGATAAATATGAATTAGCAATAAGAAATGAATTTAGTGGTATGACCACAGATATAAGAGAACAAAATAGAGAAAAAACAACAAATAGACAACTTATGACAAAATTAGCTATATGTAAAATGTGTTACATAGAAGAATACACATGTGCATTTAAAGAATATTATTACAAAGCAAGATATAATATAAATGAAGCAAAATAAATAAGACAACAATATTTTACAAAGTTACCCGAACCATTCAGTACAAAAATAATTAAAGATTGGAATAATGAAGGATTAACAGATACTTTAGGAGCTAGAATAAAATTTTTACATCAATGGTTTATACAACTATGTGAAAAACAAAAAGAAAAAATAAAAATGGAAAAAGTATTAATTAAAAATTTAGCCTGTTGTAAAGATAAAACAGCACCACAGTTTGGATGTACAAATAAATATTATAAAAAGCAAAGACCTAAAAGTGTCACGACCCAAAACCGAGCCGCGACTGGCACCCACACTTAACCTACTATGTGAGCGAACCAACCAATCTAAACCCCAACATTTCATACATAATTAACAAGATACAATGCGGAAGACTTAAACTCATTAATAAAATCAATTCAAAAACCATTATTATTATCCCCAAAATCTGGAAGTCATCATCACAAGAACATCTATGATCAAATTACTAGACTAAGAGTATTCTAAGAAACTAAATAAATAAAAGCTAGTCCGTGCCGGAAGTTCAAGGCATCAAGACATGAAGTGGAAGATCCAGTCCAAGCTAGAAGCATTCGCTCACCCTAAAATCTAGCTTGATGAAGACTGGCTAGAGTTGCGGTTGAGTTGAAGACGACGGCACGTTTGCTGCACTCCACAAATAACAAAGAAAGAAACATACAAGTAGGGGTCAATACAAACACAAGTACTGAGTAGATATCATCGGCTAACTCAAAATAGAAAACAGTATATATCAGTTAATATCATAAATAAACTATAATACTCAACATGTATAAACAACAAGTACTAAAATCATCAATAAGTACCACCTAGTTCATCCATGAGGACTCAAGCCTCAATACCATACTCATTTGGGAATTAGGTTCATTACATTGAGTATATTAACATTCTTCAAGATTCATTATCTTTCTTCCTCTTGTGTCGGTACGTGACACTCCGATCCATATTCTACCCTTGTGCCGGAACGTGGCACTCCGATCCTCATTCTATCCTGGTACCGGAACGTAGCACCCGATCCATATACTATCCTGGTGTAGGAACGTGACACTCCGATCCTCATTCTATCCTGGTACCGGAACGTGGCACCCGATCCATATACTATCCTGGTGTCGGAACGTGACACTCCGATCCTCATTCTATCCTGGTACCGGAACGTGGCACCCGATCCTCTATTTCTATCCTGGTACCGGAACGTGGCACCCGATCCCCTAATTCATCAAGCCTTCTTTTATACTAAGACATCATCAATCTCATTATATAATTTATCAAGCCTTCTTTTATACTAAGGCATCATCAATATCATTATATAATTTATCAAGCCTTCTTTTACACCAAGTCATCATCATTAACAAGTGAATTAGGGTTTCTTTCAAGATTTAGGATTCAATAGCTTCATCATGCTTATTTTATCACAATTTCATAATCACAATCATGCAAGCATACAATTAAGAATATAGAAGGGTTTACAATACTACCAACACATATCATTCGCTATTAAGAGTTTACTACGAATATCATAGAAAAACCATAACCTACCTCCACCGAAGATTAGTGATCAACAAGCAATTTCCCCAAAGATTTTTTATTCTTCTTCTCGATCGATTCTCTCTCTCCCTTCTTGTTCTTTCTAGTTTTCTTATTCAAACCCTCTTTCTTTTACCCTAATTAGCATATAATTAAGTATAAAAGAGGACAATAATACCCCACTAATTAACTCAACGTTACCTCTTTTAACCCCCAAGTAATTAGACTTGTTAACATTAACCCACTAACTTTATAATTAAGGCAGGAATAGTCAAAAATGTCCCTTAAAACGTGTAAAGAAATCCGACCCAGACTGGGATTATGCAACCTGTGACGGCCCGTCGTGCCTGCGACGGTCCGTCCTGCAGGTCGTCGCAAAGTTCAGAGACTCAATTTTCACTAAAGAGTCTGTGACGGTCCGTCACGCCTTTGACGGTCCGTCCTGCACTTCCGTCACGACGTTCAGAGAATTGTTCCCAGTACCAAATTCTCAAGAGTTGAAGTGTTTTGAAACGGGGGCTCACGACTGTTCGTCGAACCTCTGACGGTCCGTCCTGCAGATCCGTCACCGAGTTCAGAGAGTCGATTCCAGTACTCAGATTTCAGAATTCCTAAGTGTTTTGGAATGAGACACCCTCGACGGTCCGTCGTGCCCATGACGGTCCGTCGTGGTGTCCGTCGTCTTAGCCAGTTTTTCCAGAAATAAAATCTGCTGCTCAAAACGACTAAACAGGTCGTTACAAAAAGATATAAAAATTATAGAAAAACTAAAACTAGGTATAAATATAAAAAACCAAGACAAAGGTATTATGTAAAAAATTATAAAATAAAAAGGCCATATAGACCAAAAAGAAAATTATCCCAATGTACTTGTTATAATTGCGGAAAGATAGGACACTTAGCTAAAGACTGTAAGCTACCTAAGGATCCAAAAAGAAAACAAATTGCAGAAATAATTATAGATAATGATGAATATATGTAAATAGAATATATAGACTTTGAATTAAGCGAAAATGATAGTATATATGAAGTATCAGATATAGAATATGAAAATGAAGAAGAAAGTATTGATATAGATGTAGTGGACGAAGAAATCTAATGTCTGAAGATAATATAAAAATCATATCTAAAGAAGAATATCAAAATGAAGAATTGTCAGAACAAAAAATCATATTTGATAATACAATATTTGAACAAATAAAAGGAAAAGAATTAGACTTAAGTGTTGAAAAAGTACTTGAAATACGTACTTTGATAAATTGGTTTAAAAGACAAAAAGAAGAATACTATGTAGTTAGTCAGAAAGAACATATTATAGATTGTAAATATACAAAAGGAAAAGCACAGATACCTATACTAAATAAAAGAATAATAAATAAAGAAATACAAGATATAAAAGCTAAAACACCTATAAAATATGTACATTTAGGAGGAACAGAAATATTAATAAAAGCTTGTTTTAGAGAGGAATAGATACAACTATTGAAATATATTTAGCAGATGATAGAATTATACACCTTATAGAAAAAAGCATAATCAGTGCAGTAAGAGGAAACCTAATATACCAAAAATTTAAATTTATAATAAGTGTCAACTATTCAGTAGCATTAACAAATAGAAATATAGATAAATCATTAGTATTATATTGGAAGATGTCTGGAATAGAGTTAGCACCAGGAAGTAAAATATTTACAGCAAGATGTAAAAACTTATATATATTAACGACAAAACACAAAGTAACAGCGAGAAATAAAATTGATAAAATAAAAGTAGAAAAACCCTTTGAAAAAATATTTACTATAATAAATAATAATGACTATAGTTATAAAGAAATTGACATAGAAGAAGATTTAGAAATAGTAAAAGAAAGATTGAGTACTTCAAGCGTACCAAATACATTAACAAGAACTACCTCATCAAGAATGAGTACATCTAGAAGAAACTATGAAATTCCACAAAATTTATTAGAAGATATAACACCATACCATTATTTTATAACAGGAATAATAGACCAAAGAAGATATAAAATTTTAATAAATACAGGACAAGAAGAAAATTACATAACAAGAGAATTAGTATGAGAAACAGAAATTATAAAAACAGGACAATTATGCCCCGGACTACCTAGTGAGATAGTAAATACAAACGAAAAAATAACGGAAAAATTAATAATTATAGGAGAAATACCCTTAATAATACCATTTAAAATTTACCAGGAAATCAGAATATTACATTAGGAATAAAATGGTTACAAAAAGTTAAACCATATAATATAGAAAACGAACAATTAACAATAACTGTCAAAATAAGAAAGTAATCATTAAAAGAAAAAAATGAATAATGAAAATATTTATACTTGCAAAAATTATTGTAGAAGGATATCACAACAGATATTATACCCCTATGATAGATACAGGAGCAGAAGCAAACATATGTAAACATAATTGTTTACCAAAAAGATAAATGGGAAAGATTAAAAACACCCATGGTAGTAACATGATTTAATAATGAAGGAAGCATGATCACACATAAAGCAAAAAAAATAAAAATACAAATATGGGATAAAATATTAACAATAGAAGAAATTTACAATTTTGAGTTTACAATGAAAGATATGTTATTAGGAATATCATTTTTAGAAAAATTCTACCCACATATAATAACAAAAACACATTGGTGGTTTACTACACCATGCGGAAATAAAATAGGAGCAAAAAGAGTAAATAATAAACAACGCAAACCTATAGAATGGATAAAAGGAAGTGAAAAAATAAATCAAGAAATGGAAAATATAAATAAAAAACAAATAACACAATTAGAAATTATAATATTTACAATAGACAAAGTGAAAATAATTAACGAACAACTAGAATTACTATATAATGAAAATCCATTACAAGGATGGGAAAAGCATAAAACAAAAATAAAAATTGAATTAATAGATGAAAATAGTATAATAACACAAAAACCAGTAAAATATAATTTTGATGATTTAAAAGAATTTAAAATACACATAGATAAATTATTGAAAAATAATTATATACAAGAAAGCAATAGTAAACATACAAGTCCAGCTTTTATAGTTAATAAACGTAGTGAACAAAAGAGAGGAAAAAGTAGAATGGTTATAGATTATCGTAATCTAAATGCCAAAACTAAAACATACAATTACCCAATACCAAATAAAATACTAAAAATAAGACAAATACAAGGATATAACTATTTTAGTAAGTTTGACTGTAAATCAGGATTTTATCACCTAAAACTAGAAGAAGAATCTAAACAACTAACAGCATTTACTGTACCACAAGGATTTTATGAATGGAATGTTTTACCATTTGGATATAAAAATGCACCAGGTAGATATCAACATTTAATGGATAACCATTTCAATCAACTGGAAAATTGCATTGTCTATATAGATGATATATTATTATATTCTAAAACACAAGATGAACATATTAGATTATTAGAAAAATTTATACATATAATTAAACATTCAGGTATAAGTTTAAGTAAAAAGAAAGAAGAAATTATGAAACCACAGATAGAATTTCTAGGAATACAAATAGATAAAAATTGGATAAAAATGCAAAACCACATAGTACAAAAAATAATCACACTTGATGAAAATATAGATACAAAAAAAATTACAATCCTTCCTATGATTAGTAAACCAAGTAAGAGAATATATACCAAAATTAGCAGAACATTTAAAACCTTTACATAAAAAACTTAAAAAAGATGTTGAATATCATTTTGACAACAAAGATAAAGTACATATAAGACATATCAAGAATTTATGTAAGAAATTACCAAAACTTTATTTTCCCGATGAAAACAGACCATTTTATATTATTGAAACAGATTCAAGTAATCACAGTTATGGAGGAGATTAAAAATATAGATATGAAAAAGGAAAAATAGAGCACCATTGCAGATATTACTCAGGATCTTATGCAGAAGCACAAACAAAATGGGAAATATATAGAAAAGAATTATTTGCATTATATAAATGTTTATTAGCATTTGAACCATATATTGTTTACAACAAATTCATTGTAAGAACAGATAATACACAAGTTAAATGGTGGATAACTAAAAAAGTACAAGATTCAGTTACAACAAAAGAAATAAGAAGACTAGTATTAAATATATTAAATTTTACATTTACAGTTGAGATAATTAAGACTGACAAAAATATGATTGCAGACTACCTATCAAGACAGAGTTACACAACCAAAACAAGATAATCTTATGGAGAACATACTCAAAAACATAACTACACTTTGTACAAAAGTGGATAGTATAGGCTTGAGAGTTCAAAAGCTAGAAGATAATGAAGAAAAGTCTAAAGCTACAAGTCAGCAGCATGACTATAAACATGCGGAGCTACGTCGTTCGTGTAACGACCTGTTTAGTCGTTTTGAGCAGCAGAACAAATTCTGGAAAAACTGGCTGAAACCACGGACCCAACGACGGACCGTCACAGGCTCGACGGACCGTCGTGGGTGTTCCGTTCCATGACACTTAGAGTTTGAAGATCGGGTACTGAAAATCGACTCTCTGTAAATTGTGACGGACCTGCAGGACGTGCCGTCACATCCACGACGAACCGTCGTGAGTCCCGTTGCAAAACACTTCAACGTTTGAGAAATTGGTGCAAGAAAACGAGTTTTTGACCGTCATGACGGAGGGGCCAGGACGGACCGTCACAGGGGTGACGGGCCGTCGCAGCCATCTGGAGTCTGGGGAGGACACGACGGCCGGTGTGACGGACCGTCGCAGGCATGACGGCCCGTCACAGGCTGCACAATCCCAGGCAGTTTGGGATTTCTCCACACGTTTTAAGGGTCGTTTTTGATTATTCTTTCCTTAATTACAAAGATTGAGGGGGGTAACATTAATAAGTCTAATTACTTAGGGGTTAAAAGGGGTAACCTTAAGTGAATTAGAGGGGTTTATTGTCCTTTTTCACACTTAATATATGATTAATTAGGGTAAAGGAAAGAGGGTTTGAGTAAAACAAAAGAGAAAGAACAGAAAGGAGAGAGAGAGAGAGCAGATCGATCGAGAGAGAGGAGAATAGCAAGCTTGGGAAATTTCTTGTTGATTCCAATTCTTCGGTGGAGGTAGGTTATGGTTTTGTATTACGATATTCGTAGTGAACTCTTGATAGTGCATAATATGTGTTGATGATATTGTAAACCTGTCTATATGCTTATTGTATGCTTGTATGAATATGATTATGTGATGTTGATACTACAAGCATGATGAAAACCATTGAATCCCAAATCTTGAAAGAAACTTTAATCTATGATATTAATGATAATGCCTTGGTATAATGGAAGGCTTGATGAATTAAAGTGATTGGGATTGATGATGCCTTGGTTAGAGAAGGCTTGATGAACGGATATAATGAGATTAGTGGATCGGAGTGTCACGTTCCGACACATAGAATTAGTGGATCGGAGTGTCACGTTCCGACACATAGAATTAGTGGATCGGAGTGTCACGTTCCGACACATAGTATTAGTGGGACGGGTGTCACGAACCGACACGTAGATATAGGGGATCGGAGTGTCACGTACCGACACATATAGGGGATCGGAGTGTCACGTTCCGACACATATAGGGGATCGGAGTGTCACGTTCCGACACATATAGGGGATCGGAGTGTCACGTTCCGACACATAGTGGTAGGGGATCGGAGTGTCACGTACCGACACAAGAGGAAGAAAGATAATGAATCTCGAAAGATGTTAATATACTCAACATAATGAACTTAATTCCCAAATGAGTATGGTAATGAAGCTTGAGCCCTCATGAATGAACTTGATGGTGTTATTGACGATTATGATACTTGTTGTTGCTACATGTTGAGGTTATAGTTGATTTATATATTATTTGATATATATTGTTCCCTATTTTGAGTTAACCGATGATATCTACTCAGTACGTGTGGTTGTACTGACCCCCTACTTTTATGTTTCCCTTTGTTATTTGTGTTATGCAGCAAACGTTCCGTCAACTTCGACTCAGCAGTAGATCAAGCCCGTCTTCACTTCATCGGAAATTCAGGGTGAGCTAATGCGTCTAGCTTGGACTGGGTCTCCTTCTTCAAGTCTTGATGCCTTGAACTTCCGGCATGGACTAGCTTTTACTTGTTTTTAGCTTTTTAGACATTCTTAGTTTAGTAATTTGAGATAGATGTTCTTGTGGTGATGACTTCCAGATTTTGGGAATATTAATAATAGTTAGAGTTGTTTTTATTAATGAGTTAAGTCTTCCGCATTATTTTCTGTTGAAATATCTTGAAATGTTAAGGTTTAGATGGGTTGGTTCGCTCACATCGGAGGGTAAATGTGGGTGCCAGTCGCGTCCCGATTTGGGTCGTGACAGACTTGGTATCAGAGCATTAGGTTCATTGGTCTCATCACACAAGAACAGGTCTAGTAGAGTCTTAAAGAACGGTAGGGGGACGCCTTTACTTTTCTTTGAGAGGCTATAAGACTTTAGGAAAAATTCCATTCTTTCATTCTTTCTTTCGTGCTACTACTTGAGTCCAATTGGTATCTAGGTGATACAAATTGGTATCTGACCATCTTCACTCTATTTCGCGGATGGTTAGAACTAGAGCAACGACCGCACCAACAGCAACAACGGAAAGACAAGAAACGACTGAGCCAGCCACTGGGGCTGTGGCTCGAGGGAGAACAACGGCACGAGGCCGTGGAAGAGGTCGTGGGAGGACGTCCTCTAGAGGGAGAGGACGAGCCCCTAGCCCATCTGATACTAGGGCAGTGACTCCTTCACCGACTAACGAAGTGATAAGAGAGGATGAGGAAGGGGAGACTGAACAAGTGCAGAATGAGGAATTACCACCCCAACCTACCCCAGAGATGATTAATCAGGTTCTGGCCTATCTTAGTGGTTTGTCCGACTACAGGGCCTATAATGACAAACGATTAGCATGAACTTTTCAGTAAGTTCTTGAAATTGAAACCTCCAGTCTTCAAGGGTGCTAAATTGGAGGACTCCTACGATTTTCTGGTTGAATGTCAGGAGCTATTACACAAGATAGGTATAGTAGAACGATTTGGTGTTGAGTTTGTGACCTATCAGTTTCAAGGGAACGCCAAAATGTGGTGGCGGTCACATGTTGAGTGTCAACCAATAAAGGCACCACTATGACTTGGGCGTCATTCTCTAGCTTATTTGTGGAGAAGTATATCCCCCGGACCTTGAGGGATAGGAGAGATGAATTGCTAGACATACCTATTCGTGTTCTACTCCGGTGGGTGAGTCTGTGATAGTTGAAAAGGTATATAGGTCTTGTTTGGTGAATTTTGTGGGGAGCAACACTTATGTAGACTTGGTTATTTTAGAAATGGGTGACTTTGATGTAATTCTGGGTATGACTTGGCTTTCTCCAAACTTTGCGATTTTGGATTGTAATGCTAAAACAGTGACGTTAGCCAAGCCTGGGGCAGATCAGTTAGTATGGGAGGGTGACTACACTCCCAATCCGGTGCGTATCATCTCCTTTATTCGTGCTCAGAAGATGGTTAGTAAGGGTTGTCTAGCTTTCTTGGCACATCTTAAGGATGACACTCCTCAAGTACCATCGATTGAGTCAGTTTCGGTAGTCTGTGAGTTTTTGGATGTGTTCCCTGCAGATCTTCCCGGTATGCCACCAGATAAGGATATAGACTTCTGCATTGATTTGGAACCCGGTACTCGCCCCATTTCTATACCCCCGTATAGAATGGCTCCCGCGGAGTTAAGAGAATTAAAGGCTCAACTTCAAGAGTTGTTGAGCAAAGGCTTCATTAGACCAAGTGCATCTCCTTGGGGTGCTCCGGTTTGTTTGTGAAGAAGAAAGATGGGAGTTTCCGAATGTGCATAGATTACCGACAGTTGAACAAGGTAACTATTAAGAACAAGTACCCCATTCCTCGCATTGATGACTTGTTCGATCAGTTACAAGGTGCTTGTGTCTTCTCTAAAATTGACTTGAGGTCCGGTTATCACCAACTGAAAATACGAGCAACGGATGTGCCAAAGACTGCTTTTCGAACTAGGTATGGGCATTATGAGTTTGTGGTAATGTCGTTTGGTCTTACTAATGCCCCTGCTGCCTTCATGAGCTTGATGAACGGGATTTTCAAGCCATACTTGGACCTCTTTGTGATTGTGTTTATTGATGATATACTGATATACTCCAAAAGTAAGAAAGAACATGAGGAGCATTTGAAATTGGTGTTAGAGTTGTTGAGAAAGAAAAAGCTTTATGCGAAATTCTCCAAGTGTGAGTTTTGGTTAGATTCAGTGTCCTTCTTGGGGCACGTGGTTTCTAAGGAGGGAGTGATGGTAGATCCATCTAAGATTGAGACGGTAAAGAATTGGGTAAGACCTACAAACGTGTCAGAAATAAGGAGTTTTGTGGGGTTAGCTAGCTACTACCGCCGATTCGTCAAGGGATTCTCTTCCATTGCTTCCCAATTGACGAACTTGACTAAGCAGAATGTTCCATTTGTATGGTCAGATGAATGTGAGGAAAGCTTTCAGAAGCTTAAGACTTTGTTGACTACCGCACCAATTCTTACCTTGCGGGTAGAGGGCAAAAACTTCATTGTCTATTGTGATGCATCCTATTCTGGGTTGGGTGCAGTGCTAATGCAAGAGAAAAATGTGATTGCTTATGCTTCAAGACAATTAAAAGTGCATGAACGTAACTATCCGACCCATGACTTGGAGTTGGCCGCGGTAGTATTTGCACTAAAGCAATGGAGACACTATTTGTATGGGGTTAAGTGTGAAGTCTATACGGACCATCGTAGCCTACAGTATGTCTTCACTCAGAAAGACTTGAACTTGAGACAGAGGAGATGGATGGAACTACTAAAGGACTACGACATCACTATTTTGTATCATCCGGGGAAGGCTAATGTTGTGGCAGATGCCTTGAGTAGAAAGGCCGGAAGCATGGGAAGTCTAGCTCATTTGCAAGCTTCTAGACGCCCATTGGCTAGAGAAGTGCAGATTTTGGCTAATGACCTTATGAGGTTAGAAATAAATGAGAAGGGAGGATTGTTAGCTTGTGTAGAGGCAAAATCCTCTTTCCTTGATCAGATTAAAGGGAAACAGTTTGACGATGAGAAACTAAGGCGAATTCGAGATAAAGTGTTGCAAGGAGAGGCTAAGGAAGCAATAATCGATGGGGAAGGTGTTTTGAGGATCAAGGGAAGAGTATGTGTACCCCGCATCGATGATTTGATCACCACTATTCTTACAGAAGCTCATAGTTCCGGATATTCTATACATCCTGGTGCAACCAAGATGTATCGCGACCTAAAGCACACTTCTGGTGGAGTAGAATGAAGCGAGATATTGTTGAGTTTGTTGCCAAGTGTCCAAATTGTCAACAAGTAAAGTATGAACACCAAAGGCCCGGAGGAACACTTCAGAGAATGCCCATTCCTGAATGGAAGTGGGAGAGAATCGCGATGGACTTCGTGGTTGGTCTCCCAAAGACATTGGGTAAGTATGACTCTATTTGGGTGATTGTTGATAGGTTAACTAAGTCTGCACATTTCATTCCTGTCAAGGTGACCTACAATGCAGAAAAGTTAGCCAAATCTACATCTCAGAAATCGTTCGGTTGCATGGAGTTCCACTCTCAATCATATCAGATAGAGGTACGCAGTTTACTTCTAAGTTTTGGAGAACACTACATGCTGAATTAGGTACTAGGTTGGACCTTAGTACTGCATTTCATCCTCAGACCGATGGTCAGTCTGAGCGAACGATTCAAGTTTTGGAGGATATGCTTCGCGCATGTGTGATAGAGTTTGGTGGCCATTGGGATAGTTTCTTACCTTTGGCAGAGTTTTCATACAATAATAGTTATCACTCCAGTATCGACATGGCCCCATTTGAAGCATTATATGGGAGGAGGTGAGGTGTAGATCTCCCATTGGTGGTTTGATGCCTTCGAGGTTAGACCTTGGGGGACTGATCTGTTGAGAGATTCTATGGAGAAGGTGAAAGCTATTCAAGAGAAGCTTTGGGCGGCTCAAAGTAGACAAAAGGAGTATGCAGACCGAAAGGTTAGAGACTTGGAGTTCATGGAAGGTGAACAAGTCTTGTTGAAGGTTTCACCCATGAAAGGGGTGATGCGGTTTGGCAAAAGAGGTAAGTTAAGTCCAAGGTATATTGGACCATTTGAAGTACTTAAGAGAATAGGGGAGGTGGCTTATGAATTAGCCTTACCCCCAGGGCTGTCCGGAGTGCATCCGGTGTTTCATGTATCCATGTTGAAGAGATACCACGGAGATGGAAACTACATCATCCGTTGGGATTCAGTTTTGTTGGATGAGAACTTGACTTATGAAGAGGAACCGGTTGCTATATTAGATAGAGAAGTTCGCAAGTTGAGGTCGAGAGAGATTGCATCCAAAAGTTCAATGGAAGAATCGACCGGTTGAAGAAGAAGCTATGGGAGAAGGAGGCAGATATGCAAGAAAAATACCCACATCTGTTCACAGATTCAGGTACTCCTTTTCGCCATGGTCTTTCTTCTTTTGATCGTTCGGGGACGAACGATGGGTAAATTGGTATCTATTGTAACGACCTGTTTAGTCGTTTTGAGCAGCAGAACAAATTCTGGAAAAACTGGCTGAAACCACGGACCAACGACGGACCGTCACAGGCTCGACGGACCGTCGTGGGTGTTCCGTTCCATGACACTTAGAGTTTGAAAATCGGGTACTGAAAATCGACTCTCTGTAAATTGTGACGGACCTGCAGGACGTGCCGTCACATCCACGACGAACCGTCGTGAGTCCCGTTGCAAAACACTTCAACGTTTGAGAAATTGGTGCAAGAAACGAGTTTCTGACCGTCATGACGGAGGGGCCAGGACGGAGGACACAGGGGTGACGGGCCGTCGCAGCCATCTGGAGTCTGGGGGAGGACGACGGCCGGGTGACGGACCGTCGCAGGCATGACGGCCCGTCACAGGCTGCACAATCCCAGGCAGTTTGGGATTTCTCCACACGTTTTAAGGGTCGTTTTTGATTATTCTTCCTTAATTACAAAGATTGAGGGGTAACATTAATAAGTCTAATTACTTAGGGGTTAAAAGGGGTAACCTTAAGTGAATTAGAGGGGTTTATTGTCCTTTTTCACACTTAATTATATGATTAATTAGGGTAAAGGAAAGAGGGTTTGAGTAAAACAAAAGAGAAAGAACAGAAAGGGAGAGAGAGCAGATCGATCGAGAGAGAGGAGAATAGCAAGCTTGGGAAATTTCTTGTTGATTCCAATTCTTCGGTGGAGGTAGGTTATGGTTTTGTATTACGATATTCGTAGTGAACTCTTGATAGTGCATAATATGTGTTGATGATATTGTAAACCTGTCTATATGCTTATTGTATGCTTGTATGAATATGATTATGTGATGTTGATACTACAAGCATGATGAAAACCATTGAATCCCAAATCTTGAAAGAAACTTTAATCTATGATATTAATGATAATGCCTTGGTATAAAGAAGGCTTGATGAATAAAGTGATTGGGATTGATGATGCCTTGGTTAGAGAAGGCTTGATGAACGGATATAATGAGATTAGTGGATCGGAGTGTCACGTCCGACACATAGAATTAGTGGATCGGAGTGTCACGTCCGACACATAGAATTAGTGGATCGGAGTGTCACGTTCCGACACATAGTATTAGTGGGACGGGTGTCACGAACCGACACGTAGATATAGGGGATCGGAGAGTGTCACGTACCGACACATATAGGGGATCGGAGTGTCACGTTCCGACACATATAGGGGATCGGAGTGTCACGTTCCGACACATATAGGGGATCGGAGTGTCACGTTCCGACACATAGTGGTAGGGGATCGGAGTGTCACGTACCGACACAAGAGGAAGAAAGATAATGAATCTCGAAAGATGTTAATATACTCAACATAATGAACTTAATTCCCAAATGAGTATGGTAATGAGGCTTGAGCCCTCATGAATGAACTTGATGGTGTTATTGACGATTATGATACTTGTTGTTGCTACATGTTGAGGTTATAGTTGATTTATAATATTATTTGATATATATTGTTCCCTATTTTGAGTTAACCGATGATATCTACTCAGTACGTGTGGTTGTACTGACCCCCTACTTTTATGTTTCCCTTTGTTATTTGTGTTATGCAGCAAACGTTCCGTCAACTTCGACTCAGCAGTAGATCAAGCCCGTCTTCACTTCATCGGAAATTCAGGGTGAGCTAATGCGTCTAGCTTGGACTGGGTCTCCTTCTTCAAGTCTTGATGCCTTGAACTTCCGGCATGGACTAGCTTTTACTTGTTTTTAGCTTTTTAGACATTCTTAGTTTAGTAATTTGAGATAGATGTTCTTGTGGTGATGACTTCCAGATTTTGGGAATATTAATAATAGTTCGAGTTGTTTTTATTAATGAGTTAAGTCTTCCGCATTATTTTCTGTTGAAATATCTTGAAATGTTAAGGTTTAGATGGGTTGGTTCGCTCACATCGGAGGGTAAATGTGGGTGCCAGTCGCGTCCCCGATTTGGGTCGTGACAGTTCGGCAGACAGAAAACAGCCAGAGATAAAAGGAGACGTTGGGAAACTCCTTAAAACCCATAACGTTGCTAATGTTGCAGGTACAAGCACATAAATTATGGAAAAAGCTACACCAAAAAATACAAATCTAAATAGCCTATTTACAAAACCATTTATTCCAAAAGTACAAATGATAGATACCCCAACACCACAAACATCTACATATGCAGCTAGCCTGCATAAAGAAAAGAAAACATATAACCATATTTCCCAAGCTTATATTGAAAATCTGTATAAAATACAAAACTTTTTAAACATCAAACCCAGATCTACCACAACTACAGAAAAAACCCAAGACTATTTAACCCAAAAATTACAAGGTTATAATAAACTAATTGCACAACCAAAAACAAATCACAATCTAGTCAAGGCCTGTTACAATTATGGATTATTAAATACAGTTTACACATATATAAGAGAAGAAATAAGTGGAATCCCAGTGGTCCACAAATCGTTTTTAATATATAAAAAATAACAAAAGGAAATTTAATTTTTATAAGATTCTATACAGCACCAGCTGAAATACTCTACGACGAGATAAAACCGATGATTCAAATAGTAAAAATTGGATTAACCCGGGAAATGATAATACCAGAAGATATACGACAACAACCAGAGATATCAAAAGTTGAGATACCCAGTTTTTATGCAAACAAAAGAATAATGGTTATCAACTATTATACAAGAGTTAGCCAACAATTATTTACAAGGAAATACTATATGGAACTATTATTCCAGAGATCATTTGATGATATATGCCAATTCACGGGAGATAAGACAAGCAGATATGGAGGAAGTCCAAAAATGGATTTTATCCTTATTAAAACCCGAAGCCACTCCAACAACCAGAGCAATAAAGAAAGGATTTATCTCTGAAGAATTATTGACAAGATACTGCAAGTTAATTGGACAAAAATATCCAGATCATATATGTTCAAAGTGTAATGAAAGTGATTGTGATTTGTTTTTGGTTGTGCAATTAGTTTATTATAACCTTGTAATTTCTGGGTTAAATAGTCTTGGGTTTTTTCTGTAGTAGTGGTAGATCTGGGTTTGAGGTTTAAAAAGTTTTGTATTTTATATAGATTTTCAATATAAGCTTGGGAAATATGGTTATATGTTTTCTTTTCTTTATGCAGGCTGGCTGCATATGTAGATGTTTGTGGTGTTGGGGTATCTATCATTTGTACTTTTGGAATAAATGGTTTTGTAAATAGGCTATTTAGATTTTTATATTTTGGTATAGCTTTTTCCATAATTTCTCTGCTTGTACCTGCAACATTAGCAACGTTATGGGTTTTAAGGAGTTTCCCAACGTCTCCTTTTATCTCTGGCTGTTTTCCGTCTGCCGAACGACGTAGCTCCGCATGTTTATAGTCATGCTGCTGACTTGTAGCTTTATACTTTTCTTCATTATCTTCTAGCTTTTGAACTCTCAAGCCTATACTATCCACTTTTGTGCAAAGTGTGTAACAACCTCTTTAGTCATTTCGAGCAGTAGAATCATTGTGATAAAAACTGACTGGGTCGACGGATCACGCGACGGACCGTCATGGTCATGACGGACCGTCATGGACTCCGTCCTCCCGTACTTGTGAAATTTCTCCTGTGGCTCCCTTAATTACCCTCAATTACAGGTAGGACAAACCGTCATAAACACAACGGTCCGTCGAGGATCTCCGTTCCAAAACACTTAAACTCGAAAATCTGGGTGCTGGGATCAACTTTCTGAACTTCACGACGGAACTGCAGCACGGACCGTCACAAACCTCATTACTGAATTTGACTCTTTGAACTTTGTGACGGATCTGCAGAACGGACTGTCGCAGATACGACGGGCCGTCACGAGTTGCGTAATCCCGACTGGGTCGGAATTCTGCTAAAAGTTTTTAAGGGGTGTTTTGGACTATTCATGATTATAATTATGAAATTAGTGGGGTAAGTTGAATAATGTATTTACTTGGGGGTTAAAGTAGATAACTTTAAGATAAATAATGGGTTACTTTTATCATAATGAATTATATGATAATTAGGGTAAAAGAAAAAGAATCTGGAGAAGGAAAAATAAAAAGAACAGAGAGAGGGAGAACGAGCGAGAAAAGGGAGAAGCGAAGAGGAAAGCAAAGGAATTGATAAGTAGCTTGCTTGATCACGATTCATCGGTGGAGGTAGGTTATGGTTTATGCTAGTTCATAGTAAACTCTAAATAGCGATTGATATGTATTAATGATTTTTTAAAATCTCCTATATGCTTGATTGTGTAGTTCTATGTTGTGATTTTGTAATTGTGGTGGATTAGAATGATGGGGCTGTTGAATCTTAACCTTAAATCCTCTCTATCAAGATGATGCATTTACATAAAAGAGGCTTGATGAACTAAAGCAATGAGATTAGTGGATCGGAGTGTAACGTTCCGACACGTAGAATTAGGGGATCGGGTGTCACGTTCCGACACGTAGCATTAGGGGATCGGGTGTCACGTTCCGACACGTAGTATTAGGGGATCGGAGTGTCACGTTCTGACACGTAGCATTAGGGGATCGGGTGTCACGTTTCGACACCTAGTATTAGGGGATCGGAGTGTCACGTTCCGACACGGTAGTATTAGGGGATCGGAGTGTCACGTTCCGACACGTAGCATTAGGGGATCGGGTGTCACGTTCCGACACGTAGTATTAGGGGATCGGAGTGTCACGTTCCGACACGGTAGTATTAGGGGATCAGAGTGTCACGTTCCGACACGATAATAGTAAAGAGAATGAATCTTGAATTATGTTAATTTACTCAAATTCAAAGAACCTATTTCCCCAAATGAGTATAGTGGGGAGGCTTGAGTCCTCATAGGTTTGCTTGGTGTTGTTGCCAATGGTTCTTGTACTTGTTGTTGTCACCTGTTGAGTATTGTAGTTGATTTTATATTATTATTCGATATATATTGCTTTCTATTTTGAGTTGGCCGATGATACTTACTCAGTACGTGTTCCTTGTACTGACCCCTACTTGTATTTTTCTTTTTGTTATTTGTGGAGTGCAGCAAACGTGCCATCAACTTCGACTCGTCCGCAACTCTAGCCAGTTTCCCGTATATCAGATTTCACGGTGAGCTATTATTCATAGCTCGGACTGGATTCTCTCCTTCACGTCTTGATGTCTTGAAGTTCGGACATGGACCATCTCTTTTACTTATTTTAGCTTTTTAAATACTCTTAGATTTAGAAATTTGAGGATAGATGTTCTTGGTGTGATGACATCCTGATTTTGGGGATAATAGTTGTTAAACGTTAGAAGCTTATTTATTGGTTATATTAATAAGATTTTGAGTCTTCCGCATTATATTTTGTTCTTTATGGTTGAAATATTGGTAAATGTTGGGGTTTTAGAATTGTTGGTTCGCTCACATAGTAGGATAAGTGTGGGTGCCACTCGCGTCTCGTTTTGGGTCGTGACACTCCGATCCCCTAATACTACGTGTCGGAACGTGACACCCAATCCCCTAATGCTATGTGTCGGAACGTGACACCCGATCCCCTAATTCTACGTGTCGGAACGTGACACTCCGATCCACTAATCTCATTGCTTTAGTTCATCAAGCCTCTTTTATGTCAATGCATCATACTCGAAAATCTGGGTGCTGGGATCAAGTCCCTGAACTTCACGACGGAACTGCAGCATGGACCGTCGTAGGTACGACGGACCGTCACAAACCTCTTTACTGGATTTGACTCTCTGAACTTTGTGACGGATCTGCAGGATGGACCGTCGCAGATACGATGGGCCGTCACGAGTTGCGTAGTCCCGACTAGGTCGGATTTCTGCTAAAAGTTTTGAAGGGGTGTTTAGGAACGGAGATCCTCGACGGACCGTTGTGCTTATGATGGTTCGTCCTACCTGTCATTGAGGGTAATGAAGGGATCCACGGGAGAAATTTCACAAGTACGGGATGACGGAGTCCATGACGGTCTGTCGCGTGATCCGTCGACCCAGTCAGTTTTTATCAAAATGATTCTACTGCTCAAAATGACTAAACAGGTTGTTACAATAGATACCAATTTACCCATCGTTCATCCCCGAACGATCACAAGAAGAAGAACAAGGGCGAGAAAGAGTACCTGAATATGTAAAAAGATGTGGATATCTTTCTTGCATATCAGCCTCCTTCTCCCAAGTGGACTCTTCAACTGGCCGATTCTTCCATTGAACCTTGATGGATGCAATTTCCCATGATCTCAACTTGCAGATTTCTCTATCTAAAATAGCAACAAGCTCCTCCTCATAAGACAAATTCTCATCAAGAAGAACTGAATCCCAACGAATAATGTAGTTTCCATCCCCATGGTATCTTTTCAGCATAGACACATGAAATACCGGGTGCATTCCTAAGAGTCCTGGAGGGAATGCCAATTCATAAGCCACCTCCCCCACGCGCTTCAGAACTTCAAATGGACCAATATACCTCGGACTAAGCTTACCTCGCTTACCAAACCGCATCACCCCTTTCATGGGTTAAACCTTCAGCAAGACTTTCTCACCCTCCATAAAATCTAAGTCCCTAACCTTTCGATCTGCATATTCTTTCTGCCTGTTCTGAGCTGCTAGAAGTTTCTCCTGAATGAATTTTACTTTATATAACGATTCTCTCAAAAGATCGGTCCCCCATGGTCTCACCTCAAATGCATCAAACCAACCAATGGGAGACCTACATCTCCTCCCATACAGTGCCTCAAATGGGGCCATATCAATACTTGAGTGATAGTTATTATTGTATGAAAACTCTTCTAAAGGTAAGAAGTTATCCCAATGACCACCAAATTCTATCACACATGCACGAAACATATCCTCCAAAACCTGAATCGTTCGCTCAGACTGACCATCGGTCTGAGGATGAAATGCAGTACTAAGATCCAACCTAGTACCTAATTTAGCATGCAATGTTCTCCAAAACTTAGAAGTAAATTGCGTACCTCTATCTGATATGATGGAAAGTGGAACTCCATGCAATAGAGGATAGAGGTACGCAATTTACTTCTATGTTTTGGAGAACATTGCATGCTGAATTAGGTACTAGGTTGGATCTTAGTACTGCATTTCACCCTCAGACCGATGGTCAGTCTGAGCGAACGATTCAGGTTTTGGAGGATATGTTTCGTTCATGTGTGATAGAATTTGGTTGTCATTGGGATAACTTCTTACCTTTAGCAGAGTTTTCATACAATAATAGCTATCACCCAAGTATTGATATGGCCCCATTTGAGGCACTGTATGGGAGGAGATGTAGGTCTCCAGTGGTTGGTTTGATGCATTTGAGGTGAGACCATGAGGGACCTATCTTTTGAGAGAATCGTTAGATAAAGTAAAATTCATTCAGGAGAAGCTTCTAGAAGCTCAGAACAGGCAGAAAGAATATGCAGATCAAAAGGTTAGGGACTTGGATGTTATGGAGGGTGAGCAAGTCTTGCTGAAGGTTTCACCCATGAAAGGGAAGATGCGGTTCGGTAAGCGAGGTAAGCTTAGTCCGAGGTATATTGGTCCATTTGAAGTTCTGAAGCGCGTGGGGGAGGTGGCTTATGAATCGGCATTTCCTCCAGGACTCTCAGGAGTGCACCCGGTATTTCATGTGTCTATGCTGAAAAGATACCATGGGGATGGAAACTACATTATTCGTTGGGATTCAGTTCTTCTTGATGAGAATTTGTCTTATGAGGAGGAGCCTGTTGCTATTTTAGATAGAGAAATCCGCAAGTTGAGATCAAGGAAAATTGCATCCATCAAGGTTCAATGGAAGAATCGGCCAGTTGAAGAGTCCACTTGGGAAAAGGAGGCTGATATGCAAGAAAGATATCCACATCTTTTTACAGATTCAGGTACTCTTTCTCGCCCTTGTTCTTCTTCTTGTGATCGTTCGGGGACGAACGATGGGTAAATTGGTATCTATTGTAACAACCTGTTTAGTCATTTCGAGTAGTAGACTCATTGTGGTAAAAACTGACTGGGTCGACGGATTACGCGACGGACCGTCATGGTCATGACGGACCGTCATGGACTCCGTCGTCCCGTACTTGTGAAATTTCTCCTGTGGCTCCCTTCATTACCCTCAACAACAGGTAGGACGAACTGTCATAAGCACAACGGTCCGTCGAGGATCTCCGTTCCAAAACACCCCTTAAAAAGTTTTAACAGAAATCCGACCCAGTCGGGATTATGCAACTCGTGACGGCCCGTCGTATCTATGTCGGTCCATCCTGCATATCAAATTACAAAGTTCAGAGAGTCAAATTCAGTAAAGAGGTTTGTGACGGTCCGTCGTACCTACGAAGGTTCGTGCTGCAGTTCCGTCGTGATGTTCAGAGAGTTGATCCCAGCACCCAGATTTTCGAGTATGATGCATTGACATAAAAGAGGCTTGATGAACTAAAGCAATGAGATTAGTGGATCGGAGTGTCACGTTCCGACACGTAGAATTAGGGGATCGGGTTTTGGGTATGTTCTCCATAAGATTATCTTGTTTTGGTTGTGTAACTTTGTCTTGATAGATAGTTTGCAATCATATTTTTGTCAGTCATAATTATCTCAGCTGTAAATGTAAAATTTAATATATTTAATACTAGTCTTCTTATTTCTTTTGTTGTAACATAATCTTGTACTTTTTTAGTTATCCACCATTTAACTTGTGTATTATCTGTTCTTACAATGAAGTTATTGTAAACAATATATGGTTCAAATGCTAATAAACATTTATATAATGCAAATAATTCTTTTCTATTTATTTCCCATTTTATTTGTGCTTCTGCATAAGATCCTGAGTAATATCTGCAATGGTGCTCTATTTTTTCTTTTTCATATCTATATTTTAAAACTCCTCCATAACTGTGATTACTTGAATCTGTTTCAATAATATAAGTAAATGGTCTGTTTTCATCGGGAAATAAAGTTTTGGTAATTTCTTACATAAATTCTTGATATGTCTTATATGTTCTTTATCTTTGTTGTCAAAATGATATTCAACATCTTTTTTAAGTTTTTTATGCAAGGGTTTTAACTGTTCTGCTAATTTTAGTATATATTCTCTTACTTGGCTAACTAATCCTAGGAAGGATTGTAATTTCTTTTTTGTATCTATATTTTCATCAAGTGTGATTATTTTTTGTACTATGTGGTTTTGCATTTTTATCCCATTTTTATCTATTTGTATTCCTAGAAATTCTATCAGTGGTTTCATAATTTCTGCTTTCTTTTTACTTAAACTTATACCTGAATGTTTAATTATATGTATAAATTTTTCTAATAATCTAATATGTTCATCTTGTGTTTTAGAATATAATAATATATCATCTATATAGACAATGCAATTTTCCAGTTGATTGAAATGGTTATCCATAAAATGTTGATATCTACCTGGTGCATTTTTATATCCAAATGGTAAAACATTCCATTCATAAAATCCTTTTGGTACAGTAAATGTTGTTAGTTGTTTAGATTCTTCTTCTAGTTTTAGGTGATAAAATCCTGATTTACAATCAAATTTACTAAAATAGTTATATCCTTGTATTTGTCTTATTTTTAGTATTTTATTTGGTATTGGGTAATTGTATGTTTTAGTTTTGGCATTTAGATTACGATAATCTATAACCATTCTACTTTTTCCTCGCTTTTGTCCACTATGTTTATTAACTATAAACGCTGGACTTGTATGTTTACTATTGCTTTCTTGTATATAATTATTTTCCAATAATTCATTTATGTGTATTTTAAATTTTTTTAAATCATCAAAAATATATTTTAATGGTTTTTGTGTTATTATACTATTTTCATCTATTAATTCAATTTTTTTTTATGCTTTTCCCATCCTTGTAATGGATTTTCATTATATAGTAATTCTAGTTGTTCGTTAATTATTTTCACTTTGTGTATTGTAAATATTATAATTTCTAATTGTGTTATTTGTTTTTTATCTATATTTTCCATTTCTTGATTTATTTTTTCACTTCCTTTTATCCATTCTATAGGTTTGCGTTGTTTATTATTTACTCTTTTTGCTTCTATTTTATTTCCGCATGGTGTAGTAAACCACCAATCTGTTTTTGTTATTATATGTGGGTAGATTTTTTCTAAAAATGACATTCTTAATAACATATCTTTCGTTGTAAACTCAAAATTGTATATTTCTTCTATTGTTAATATTTTATCCAATATTTGTATTTTTATATTTTTTGCTTTATGTGTGATCATGCTTGCTTCATTATTAAATCCTGTTACTACCATGGGTGTTTTTAATCTTTCCCATATATCTTTTGGTAAACAATTATGTTTACATATGTTTGCTTCTACTCCTGTATCTATCATAGGGGTATAATATCTATTGTGATATCCTTCTACAATAATTTTTGCAAGTATAAATATTTTCATTATTCATTTTGTTCTTTTAATGATTACTTTCTTATTTTGACAGGTTATTGTTAATTGTTCGTTTTCTATATAATATGGTTTGACTTTTTTTAACCATTTTATTCCTAATGTATTATTCTGAATTCCTTGGTAAATTTTGAATAGTATTATTAAGGGTATTCCTCCTAAAATTATTTCTTTTTCCGTAATTTCTTCGTTTGTATTTACTATCTCACTAGGTAGTCCGGGGCATAATTGTCCTGTATTTATAATTTTTGTTTCTAATACTAATTCTCTTGTTATGTAATTTTTTCTTGTCCTGTATTTATTAAAATTTTATATCTTCTTTGGTCTATTATTCCTGTTATAAAATAATGGAACGGTGTTATATCTTCTAATAAATTTTGTGGTTTTTCATAGTTTCTTCTAGATGTACTCATTCTTGATGAGGTAGTTCTTGTTAATGTATTGTAACGACCTGTTTAGTCATTTTGAGCAGCAGATTTTATTTCTGGAAAAACTGTCTTGGTCGACGGATCCCACGACGAACCGTCTTGGGCACGATGGATCGTCGAGGGGGTCTCGTTTCAAAACACTTAGAATTCTAAAATTTGGGTAATGAAATTGACTCTCTAAACTTCGTAACGACATGGCAGGACGGACCGTCGTGGGCACGACGGACCGTCACAGACCCTTGGTAAAAATCTAGTCTCTGAACTCTGTGACGGAAGCAGCATGACGGACCGTTGCAGGCACGATGGGCCGTCACAGGCTGCGTAATCCCAGGCTGGGTCGGATTTCTGTTAAATGTTTTAAGGGGCGTTTTGGACTATTCCTGCCTATAATTATAAAGTTAGTGGTTGAATATTAATAATTCAATTACTTGTGGGTTAAGATAGTTAACCTTGAATTAATTAGTGGGTTACTTTTGTCATCTTTTACACTCAATTATATGCTAATTAGGGTAAAAGAAGAAGGGTTGGAATAAGAAAAATAGAAAGAACAGAGAGAGAGAGAGGGAGAAACGAACGAGAAAGAGAAGAAAGTAAGGAGAGCGAAAGGCTTGGGAAGTAGATTGCTTGATCACGATTCTTAGGTGGAGGTAGGTTATGGTTTATGCTATTCGTAGTAAACTCTTAATAGCGAATGATATGTGTTGGGTGGTATTGTAAAGTCTTCTATATGCTTAATTGTATGCTTGCATGAATGTGATTAGATAATTGTGATAAAATAAGCATGATGAAGCTATTGAATCCTAAATCTTGAAAAACCCTAATCTACTTTGTTAATGATGATGCCTTGGTATAAAAGAAGGCTTGATGAACGAAAATAGTGAGATTAGGGGATCGGGTGTCACGTTCCGACACCAGGATAGAATGATGAGGATCGGAGTGTCACGTTCCGGCACCAGGATAGAATATGGATCGGGTGTCACGTTCCGACACCAGGATAGAATGATGAGGATCAGAGTGTCACATTCAGGCACCAAGAGAGAATATGGATCGGGTGTCACGTTCCGACACCAGGATAGTATATGAGGATCGGAGTGCCACGTTCCGGCACCAGGATAGAATATGGATCGGGTGTCATGTTCTGGCACCAGGATAGAATATGGATCGGGTGTCACGTTTCGACACCAGGATAGTATATGAGGATCGGAGTGTCACATTCCGACACCAAGATAGTATATGGAGCGGAGTGTCACGTACCGACACGAGAGGAATAAAGATAATGAATCTTGAAATATGTTAATATACTCAATTTAATGAACATATTTCCCAAATGAGTATGATGGGGAGGCGTGAGTCCTCATTGATGTGCTTGGTGTTGTGACCAAGGGTTATGGTAATTGTAAATGCCGCATGCTAAGAATATTAGTTGATTTTATGATATTATATGATATATACTGTTTTCTATTTTGAGTTGGCCGATGATACCTACTCAGTACTTGTGTTTGTACTGACCCCTACTTGTATGTTTCTTTCTTTGTTATTTGTGGAGTGCAGCAAACGTACCGTCGTCTTCAACTCAACCGCAACTCTAGCCAGGTTTCATTACACCGGATTTCAGGGTGAGCTAATGCTTCTAGCTTGGACTGGATCTTCTTTTTCATGCCTTGATGCCTTGAAGTTCTGGCATTGACTAGTTTTTATTTATTTTAGCTTCTTAGATACTCTTAGATTTAGTAATTTGAGGATAGATGTTCTTATGATGATGACTTCCTAATTTTGGGGATAATGATTTATAAATTTTAGAAGTTATTTGATTGATTTCGTTAATGAGTTTTAAGTCTTCCGCATTGTATTTTGTTCATTATGCTTCAAATGGTGGGGTTTAGATTGGTTGGTTCGTTACATAGTAGGATAAGTGTGGGTTCCACTCGCGGCTCGATTTGGGTCGTGACATGTATTTGGTACGTTTGAAGTACTCAATCTTTCTTTTACTTTTTCTAAATCTTCTGCTATGTCAATTTCTTATAATTATAGTCATTATTATCTATTATAGTAATTATTTTTTCAAAGGGATTTTTTACTTTTATTTTATCAATTTTATTTCTCGCTGTTACTTTGTGTTTTGTCGTTAATATATATAAGTTTTTACATCTTGCTGTAAATATTTTACTTCCTGGTGCTAACTCTATTCCAGACATCTTCCAACATAATACTAATGATTTATCTATATTTCTATCTGTTAATGCTACTGAATAGTTGAACTTATTATAAATTTAAATTTTTGGTATTTTAGGTTTCCTCTTACTGCACTGATTACGCTTTTTTCTATAGGGTGTATAATTCTATCATCTGCTAAATATATTTCAATAGGTGTATCTATTCCTTCTTTAAAACAAGCTTTTATTAATATTTCTGTTCCTCCTAAATGTTCATATTTTATAGGTGTTTTAGCTTTTATATCTTGTATTTCTTTATTTATTATTCTTTTATTTAGTATAGGTGTCTGTGCTTTTCCTTTTGCATATTTAGAATCTATAATATGTTTTTTCTGACTAACTACATAGTATTCTTCTTTTTATCTTTTAAACCAATTTCTCAAAGTAGGTATTTCAGGTACTTTTTCAACACTTAAGTCTAATTCTTTTCCTTTTATTTGTTCAAATATTGTATTATCAAATATGTTTTTTTGTTCTGATAATTCTTCATTTTGATATTCTTCTTTAGATATGATTTTTATATCATCTTCAGACATTAGATTTCTTCGTCCACTACATCTATATCAATATTTTCTTCTTCATTTTCAAATTATATATCTGATACTTCATATATACTATCATTTTTCGCTTAATTCATAGTCTATATATTCTATTTGCATCTATTCATCATTATCTATAATTATTTCTGCAATTTGTTTTCTTTTTGGATCCTTAGGTAGCTTACAGTCTTTAGCTAAGTGTCCTATCTTTCCACAATTATAACAAGTACATTGGGATAATTTTCTTTTTGGTCTATATGGTCTTTTTATTTTATAATTTTTTACATAATACCTTTGTCTTGGTTTTTTATATTTATACCTAGTTTTAGTTTTTCTATTATTTTTATATCTTTTTAGGTCTTTGCTTTTTATAATATTTATTTGTACATCCAAACTGTGGTGCTATTTTTGTAACGACCTGTTTAGTCGTTTCGAGCAGTAGAATCATTTGTGATAAAAACTGAATGGGTCGACAGATCTCGCGACGGACCGTCATGGTCATGACAGACCGTCATGGACTCCGTCGTCCCCCACTTGTATGATTCTCCTGCTGCTCTCCTCATTGCCCTCGACGACAAGTAGGACGAACCGTCATAGGCACAATGGTCCGTCGAGGATCTCCGTCCCAAAACACTTAAACTCGAAAATCTGGGTACTGGAATCAACTCTCTGAACTTCGCGACGGAACTGCAGCACGGACCGTCACAAACCCCTTTACTGAACTTGACTCTCTGAACTTTGTGATGGACGTGCAGGATGGACCGTCGCAGGTACGACGGGCCGTCACGAGTTGCGTAACCTCGACTGGGTCGGATTTCTGCTAAAAGTTTTAAGGGGTGTTTTGGACTATTCATGCTTATAATTATGAAATTAGTGGGGTAAGTTTAATAATGCACTTACTTGGGGGTTAAAGGAGGTAACTTTAAAATAAATAATGGGTTACTTTTATCATAAGGAATTATATGATAATTAGGGTAAAAGAAAAAGAATCTAAAGAAGAAAAAAAAGGAAAAAGACAGAGAGACGGAGAATGAGCGAGAAAAGGGAGAGAAATGAAGAAGAAAGAAAAGGCATTGCGGAGTAGCTTGCTTGATCACGATTCTTCGGTGGAAGTAGGTTATGGTTTATGCTAGTACATAGTAAACTCTTAATAGCGATTGATATGTATTGGGTGATATTGTAAGGTCTTCTATATGCTTAATTGTGTGTTTGCATGATGTGATTATGTAATTGTGATGGATTAGAATGATGAGGCTGTTGAACCTTAAACCTTAAATCCTTTCTATTAATGATGATGCCTTGACATAAAAGAAGGCTTGATGAACTAAAATAATGAGATTAATGGATCGGGTGTCACGTGTCGATACGTAGTATTAGAGGATCGCGTGTCACGTACCGACACGTAGTATTAGGGGATCGGGTGTCATGTACCGACATGTAGTATTAGGGGATCGGGTGTCACATACCGACACGTAGTATTAGGGGATTGGGGGTCACGTACTGACACGTAGTATTAGGGGATCGGAGTGTCACGTTCTGACACAAGAAGAATAAAGAGAATGAATCTGGAATTATGTTAATATACTCAATTCAAAGAACCTATTTCCCAAATGAGTATGGTGTGGAGGCTTGAGTCCTTATAGATGTACTTGGTGTTGTTGCCAAAGGGTTTTGTACTTGTAGTTGTCACCTGCTGAGTGTTGTAGTTGATTTTTATATTATTATTCGATATATATTGCTTTCTATTTTGAGTTGGCCGATGATACCTACTCAGTACGTGTTCATTGTACTGACCCCTACTTGTATTTTTCTTTTTGTTATTTGTGGAGTGCAGCAAACATGCCATCGACTTTGACTCGTCCTCAACTCTAGCCAGTCTCGAGCATATCAAATTTCAGGGTGAGCTATTAATCCTAGCTCGGACTGGATTCTTTCCTTCACGTCTTGATGTCTTGAAGTTCGGACATGGACCATCTGTTTACTTATTTAGCTTCTTAAATATTCTTAGATTTAGAAATTTGAGGATAGATGTTCTTGGTGTGATGACTTCCAGATTTTGGGGATAATAGTTGTAAACTTTTAGAAGCTTATTTATTGGTTATATTAATAAGATTTTGAGTCTTCCGCATTATATTTTGTTCATTATGGTTTAAATATTGGGGTTTAGAATTGTTGGTTCGCTCACATAGTAGGATAAGTGTGGGTGCCACTCGCGGCTCGTTTTGGGTCGTGACAAACTTGGTATCAGAGCATTAGGTTCGTTGGTTTCATCACACAAGAACGAGTCTAGTAGAGTCTTGAGGAACGGTAGGGGGACGCCTTTACTTTTCTTTGAGAGGCTATAGGACTTTAGGAAAATTCCATTCTTTCTTTCTTTCGTGCTATTACTTGGATCCAATTGGTATCTAGGTGATACAAATTGGTATCTGACATCCTCACTCTATTTCGTAGATGGTTAGAACTAGAGCAACAACTACGCCAACACCAACACCGGCAAAACAGGATGCGTCTGAGCCAGCCACTGGGGCTGTAGCTTGAAGAGGAGCAGTGACAAGAGGCCGTGGTAGAGGTCGCGGGAGGACGTCCTCTAGAGGTAGAGGACAAACACCTGGTCCAGCTAGTAATAGGGCGGTGACTCCTGCACCGACTGATGAGGTAGTAAGAGAGGGTGAGGAAGGGGAAAATGAGCAAGTGCAAGATAAGGAACTACCACCCCAACCTACCCTAGAGATGATTAACCAGGTTCTTACCTATCTTAGCGGGTTATCTGATCAAGGCCAGACACCTCCAGTGTTTTCTGCACCAGCACATCAGGTTCCGGGAGTACAACATGCCGCTGCTGTGGCTCCCCGCATGGATGCCTCATTGGAAGTAGGCATATTTCCTCGATTGACTACAGGACCTATAATGACGAGTGATCAGCATGAACTTTTCACTAAATTCTTGAAATTGAAACCACCAGTCTTCAAGGGCGCTGAATCTGAGGATGCTTATGAATTTCTGGTCGATTGTCATAAGCTACTACATAAGATGGACATAGTAGAACGATTCGGTGTTGAGTTTGTGACCTATCACTTTAGGGGAATGCCAAAATGTGGTGGCGGTCATGTGTTGAGTGTCAACTAGCACAGGCACCACCTATGACTTGGGCATCATTCTCTAGCTTATTTATGGAGAAGTATATACCCCGAACTTTGAGGGATAGGAGGAGAGATGAGTTCCTGAGCCTAGAGCAAGGCAGGATGTCAGTTACTGCTTATGAGGCTAAGTTTCGTGCACTATCCAGGTATGCCACCCAGCTTTGCTTCAGTCCACAGGAGCGGATTCGCCGTTTTGTGAAGGGATTGAGGTCAGATTTGCAGATCCCAGCCTTACAGGTAGCTGCTGCAGCAAAATCCTTTCAGAAAGTGGTAGAGTTTTTGATAGAGGTGGAGGGGGTGAAGCCAGCCGACTTCACCATGGCATCGACATCTAAGAAGTTTCGTAAGGGAGGTGAGTTTAGTGGTTCTTACTCCAAAGGGCAGAGTTCAGGAGGGTACCCAGCCCGACCTATTCAGTCTTCACTGCAGGCTGTAGCTGGGGGTCCATCACAGACCAGTCAGCATTTCCCTGAGTTTGGAGGCTATCCCCAGACTTCGTCGTTCTCACAGAGACCTATGCTAGACCCAAGAGAGTGTTATGGATGTGGGGAGATTGGACATATTAGGAGATATTTTCCAAAACAGAGTTACAGACCCCCGATAGTCAGAGGTAGATGTGGTCATGGGAGAGGCCGCCATTCTGGAGGACATGCTGGTCAAGGTAATGGTGGTCACCAAATCAACCGGGGTGGCGGGCAAGCGGGAGCTACTGCATCACAACATGGTAGGGGCAACGGGCAGACAGGTGATTGGGCCCATTGTTATGCTTTCCCCGGGAGGTCTGAAGCAGAGACATCTGATGCTGTCATTACAGGTAATCTTTTGGTTTGTGATTGCATGGCTTCTGTATTATTTAATCCTGGATCAACATTTTCATATGTATCTTCCTCATTTGCTACTGGTCTTGATTTACATTGTGATTTGCTTGACATGCCTATTCGTGTCTCTACTCTTGTGGGTGAGTCTATGATAGTTGAGAAGGTGTATAGGTCTTGTCTTGTGACTTTTGTGAGGAGCAATACTCATGTAGACTTGATTATTCTAGAGATGGGTGATTTCGATGTAATTCTGGGTATGACTTGGCTTTCTCAAAATTTTGCAATCTTAGATTGTAATGCTAAAACGGTGACATTGGCCAAGCCTGTGACAGATCCGCTAGTGTGGGAGGGTGACTACACTTCCACTCCAGTTCGTATCATCTCCTTTCTTTGTGCTAAGAGAATGGTTAGTAAGGGTTGTTTAGCTTTCTTGGCACATCTCAGGGATGATACTTCCTAAGTACCTTCGATTGAGTCTATTTCGATAGTCCATGAGTTTCTGGATGTGTTTCCTGCAGACCTTCCTGGTATGCCACCGGATAGGGATATTAACTTTTGCATTGATCTGGAGTCGGTACTCGCCCCATTTCCATACCCCCTTATAGAATGGCTCCATCTGAGTTAAGGGAGTTAAAGGCCCAACTTAAAGAGTTGTTAGGTAAAGGATTCATTAGACCAAGTGCATCCCCTTGGGGTGCTCCTGTTTTATTTGTGAAGAAGAAGGATGGATGTTTTTGGATGTGCATAGACTACCGGCATCTGAATAAGGTAACGGTTAAGAACAAGTATCC
This sequence comes from Solanum peruvianum, assembly GCA_027705065.1. Classification (NCBI taxonomy): domain Eukaryota; kingdom Viridiplantae; phylum Streptophyta; class Magnoliopsida; order Solanales; family Solanaceae; genus Solanum; species Solanum peruvianum. The sequence continues at coordinate 9,546,490 of JAKWJD010001766.1, read as the reverse complement.
TCTTCCTCGCATTGATGATTTGTTCGATCACTTACAAGGTGCTTGTACCTTCTCAAAAATCGATTTGAGATCTGGTTATCATCAATTGAAAATACGGGCAACGGATGTGCCAAAGACTGCCTTTTGAACCAGGTATGGGCATTATGAATTCTTGGTAATGTCTTTTGGGCTTACGAATGCCCCTGCTGCTTTCATAAGCTTGATGAACGGGATTTTTAAGCCATATATGGATCTCTTTGTCATTGTGTTCATTGATGATATACTGGTATACTCAAAGAGCAGGAAAGAACATGAGGAGAATTTGAGAATGGTATTGGAAGTGTTGAGGGAGAAAAGGCTTTATGCCAAATTCTCCAAGTGTGAGTTTTGGCTAGATTCAGTGTCCTTCTTGGGGCACGTGGTTTCTAAGGATGGAGTGATGGTGGATCCTTCTAAGATTGAAGCAATGAAGAGTTGGGTGAAACCTACTAATGTTACAGAGGTAAGGAGCTTTGTTGGTTTAGCTAGCTACTACCGCCGATTTGTCAAGGGATTTTCTTTGGTTGCTTCAAAACTGACAAATTTAACTAAGCAGAGTGTTCAATTTGTATGGTCAAACGAATGTGAAGAAATCTTTCAGAAACTCAAGACCTTGTTGACTACTGCACCAATTCTTACCTTGCCAGTGGAAGGTAAGAATTTCATTGTTTATTGTGATGCATCTTATTCTGGGTTGGGTGCAGTGCTAATGCAAGAGAGGAATGTAATTGCTTATGCTTCAAGGCAATTAAAAGTGCATGAACGTAACTATCCGACCTATGATTTGGAGTTGGCGGCAGTAGTATTTGCATTAAAGCAATGGAGACATTATCAATATGGGGTCAAGTGTGAAGTCTATACAGATCATCGTAGTTTACAGTATGTTTTTACTCAGAAAGATTTGAATTTGAGACAGAGGAGGTGGATGAAACTACTGAACGACTATGATGTCACTATTTTGTATCACCCAGGAAAAGCTAATGTTGTGGCAGATGCTTTAAGTAGGAAAGCAGGGAGCATGGGAAGTCTAGCTCACTTACAGGTTTCTAGAAACCCATTGGCTAGAGAGGTTCAGACTCTGGCTAATGACTTTATGAGACTGGAAGTACTAGAGAAGGGAGGATTGTTGGCCTGTGTGGAGGCAAGATCTTTGTTTCTTGACAAGATTAAGGGAAAACAATTAACTGATGAGAAATTGATCCGGATTCGAGATATGGTATTACGAGGAGAGGCTAAAGAGGCAAAAATTGATGAGGAAGGCGTTTTGAGAATTAAGGGAAGGGTATGTGTGCCCCGTGTCGATAATTTGATTCACACTATTCTTACAGAGGCTCATAGTTCAAGGTATTCTATACATCCTAGTGCAATCAAGATGTATCGTTACCTAAAGCAACATTTTTGGTGGAGTAGGATGAAGTGTGACATTGTTGATTTTGTTGCCCAATGCCCGAATTGTCAGCAGGTAAAGTATGAACACCAGAGGCCTGGGGGGACACTTCAGAGAATGCCCATTCATGAATGGAAATGGGAAAGAATTGCAATGGATTTTGTAGTTGGTCTTCCAAAGACATTGGGTAAGTTTGATTCTATTTGGGTAATTGTCGACAGATTAGCTAAGTCTGCTCACTTCATTCCGGTTAAGATGACTTACAATGCAGAGAAGTTAACCAGGCTCTATATCTCAAAAGTCGTTCGATTGCATGGAGTTCCACTTTCCATCATATCAGATAGAGGTACGCAATTTACTTTAAGTTTTGGAGAACATTGCATGCTGAGTTAGGTACTAGGTTGGATCTTAGTACTACATTTCACCCTCAGACCGATGGTCAGTCTGAAACGATTCAGGTTTTGGAGGATATGCTTCGTGCATGTGTGATAGAGTTTGGTGGTCATTGGGATAACTTCTTACCCTTAGCAGAGTTTTCATACAATAATAACTATCACTCAAGTATTGATATGGCCCCGTTTGAGGCACTGTATGTGAGGATATGTAGGTCTCCCATTGGTTGGTTTGATGCATTTGAGGTAAGACCATGGGGTACCGATCTCTTGAGGGAATCGTTAGAGAAAGTGAAATTCATTCAAGAAAAGCTTTTAGCGGCTCAAAGTAGACAGAAGGAATATGCAGATCGAAAGGTTAGAGACTTGGAGTTCATGGAGGGTGAACAAGTCTTGCTGAAGGTTTCACCCATGAAAGGGGTGATGCGGTTTGGTAAGCGAGGTAAGCTTAGTACGAGGTACATTGGTCCATTTAAAGTTCTGAAGCGCGTGGGGGAGGTGGCTTATGAATTGGCATTACCTCTCGGAATCTCAGGAATGCACCCGGTATTTCATGTGTCTATGCTTAAAAGGTACCATGGGGATGGAAACTACATTATTCGTTGGGATTCAGTTCTTCTTGATGAGAATTTTTCATATGGGGAGGAGCCTGTTGCTATTCTAGATAGAGAAATCCGCAAGTTGAGATCAAGGGAGATTACATCCATCTAGGTTCAATGGAAGAATCAGCCAGTTGAAGAGTCCACTTGGGAGAAGGAGGCTGATATGCAAGAAAGATACCCACACCTTTTTACAGATTTAGGTACTCTTTCTCGCCCTTGTTTTACTTCTTGTGATCGTTCGAGGACGAAAGATGGATAAATTGGTATCTATTGTAACGACCTGTTTAGTCGTTTTGAGCTGTAGAATCATTTTTGATAAAAACTGACTGGGTCGACGGATCACGAGACGGACCGTCATGGTCATGACGGACCATCATGGACTCCGTCGTCCCCCACTTGTATAATTCTCCTGCTGCTCTCCTCATTGCCCTCGACGAAAAGTAGGAAGAACCTTCATAGGCACAACGGTCCGTCGAGGATATCCGTTCTAAAACACTTAAACTCGAAAATCTAGGTACTGGGATCAACTCTCTGAACTTCGCGATGGTACTACAGCACGGACCGTCGTAGGCACGACGGACCGTCACAAACCCCTTTACTGAACTTGACTCTCTGAACTTTGTGACGGACTTGCAGGACGGACCGTCGCAGGTACGACGGACCGTCACGAGTTGCGTAACCTCGACTGGGCCGGATTTCTGCTAAAAGTTTTAAGGGGTGTTTTGGACTATTCATGCTTATAATTATGAAATTAGTGGGGTAAGTTTAATAATGCACTTACTTGGGGGTTAAAGGAGGTAATTTTAAAATAAATAATGGGTTACTTTTATCATAAGGAATTATATGATAATTAGGGTAAAAAAAAAAAGAATCTAAAGAAGAAAAAAAAAAGAAAAAGATAGAGAGAGTGAGAACGAGCGAGAAAAGGGAGAGAAACGAAGAAGAAAGCTAAGGCATTGAGGAGTAGCTTGCTTGATCACGATTCTTCGGTGGAAGTAGGTTATGGTTTATGCTAGTTCATAGTAAACTCTTAAGAGGGATTGATATGTATTGGGTGATATTGTAAGGTCTTCTATATGCTTAATTGTGTGTTTGCATGATGTGATTATGTAATTGTGATGGATTAGAATGATGAGGCTGTTGAACCTTAAACCTTAAATCCTCTCTATTAATGATGATGCCTTGACATAAAAGAAGGCCTGATGAACTAAAATAATGAGATTAATGGATCGGGTGTCACGTACCAACACGTAGTATTAGGGGACCGGGTGTCACGTACCGACATGTAGTATTAGGGGATCGGTTGTCACATACCGACACGTATTATTAGGGGATCGGGTGTCACGTACCGACACGTAGTATTAGGGGATGGGAGTGTCACGTTCCGACACAAGTAGAATAAAGAGAATGAATCTGGAATTATGTTAATATACCCAATTCAAAGAACCTATTTCCCAAATGAGTATGGTGTGGAGGCTTGAGTCCTCATAGATGTACTTGGTGTTGTTGCCAAAGGGTTTTGTACTTGTTGTTGTCACCTGCTGAGTATTGTAGTTGATTTTTATATTATTATTCGATATATATTGCTTTCTATTTTGAGTTGGCCGATGATAATACTCAGTACGTGTTCCTTGTACTGACCCCTACTTGTATTTTTCTTTTTGTTATTTGTGGAGTGCAGCAAACGTGCCATCGACTTTGACTCGTCCGCAACTCTAGCTAGTCTCCAGCATATCAGATTTCAGGGTGATCTATTATTCCTAGCTCGGACTGGATTCTTTCCTTCACGTCTTGATGTCTTGAAGTTCGGCATGGACCATGTGTTTACTTATTTAGCTTCTTAAATATTCTTAGATTTAGAAATTTGAGGATAGATGTTCTTGGTGTGATGACTTCCAAATTTTGGGGATAATAGTTGTAAACTTTTAGAAGCTTATTTATTGGTTATATTAATAAGATTTTGAATCTTCCGCATTATATTTTATTCATTATGGTTTAAATGTTGGGGTTTAGAATTGTTGGTTCGCTCAAATAGTAGGATAAGTGTGGGTGTCACTCGCAGCTCGTTTTGGGTCGTGACAGTTTTATCTTTATAAAAGGCTAAATTTTTAAATAATACTTTTTCCATTTTTATCTTTTCTTTTTGTTTTTCACATAATTGTATAAACCATTGATGTAAAATTTTTATTCTAGCTCCTAAAGTATCTGTTAATCCTTCATTATTCCAATCTTTAATTATTTTTGTACTGAATGGTTCGGGTAACTTTGTAAAATATTGTTGTCTTATTTCTTTTGCTTCATTTATATTATATCTTGCTTTGTAATAATATTCTTTAAATGCACATGTGTATTCTTCTATGTAACACATTTTACATATAGCTAATTTTGTCATATGTTGTCTATTTGTTGTTTTTTCTCTATTTTGTTCTCTTATATCTGTGGTCATACCACTAAATTTATTTCTTATTGCTAATTCATATTTATCTAGTATATCTATATTTGTTGTTGATGAAGATCCATCTATTTTTTTTATCACTTCTAAGTGTTTCTAGACTTTCTAGGGGTAAATTTTCTATCAATAATTTTGTTGTTCCTACAAATGTTCTTTTTATATATTTTGGTGTTTCTCTTGTTGTTATTTTGTTATCAACTAGTTTAGATATATTCCTTATCCATAGTAATATTGCTTTATTTATATGTGTAACACAATCTAGATCCAAGAAATTATATTGTTCAGTTATTGGTTTAGGTGGCCATTTTTTATTTAATCTGCTATTCCATATTGTGTTCGTTCTATCTGATTGCTCATAATTTTTTGTACAATATGTTGGTGGTGTCCATCTAGAACTAGTTCTAGGACTATTATCCGGGGTTTTAACTCTTGATGTGCTAGGTCGATTCATATCTCCTGTGTTTATTTCTAGTTTTTTCGGCTTATTTACTTATTCCAGAATTTCTGTGTATGTTTCACTTATATCACTTATTTCTGAGTTTTGATCATTCATTCTATCTGATTCATTTACTTCATCTATCTCATTTACTTAAAGATTTTCATTTAATTTTTTGTTTCATCTCATTTATCTCATTAGTTAATTCAAATTCTTTATCTTTTTCTATTTGTTTTTCTTTTTGTTTAATTTCATAGAATAATTTTAACTTAGCTAATTCTTTTTCTAATTCATTTATTTTTGTATTTTTTATTTCTTCTTGATGTTGTACTTCCTGCTTTGCTTGCATTCTTATTCTTTCAATTTCTTTTGATTTATCTATTTCTTTATTTTCTTTTGTTATTCTTATCATAGTTGTTAGACTATCTTCTAATTTCGCAGTTTCTTTTTCTAACACTAATTATAAGTTATTTCCTATTTTTTTTATATCTTCTTCCTAAATTTGAAATATTATTTTTATTGTTAATCCATCTTGGTTTTCATATGTCTTTTCGTCTACTGCAAATTCTTCTTTATTCATTATAATTTATAAATTATATTATGTTGTAACCTATATTCAAGGCAATCTATTTTTATTTCTTATATAATTTTTCTTTGTGCTAATATTGATTTTTTACATACTCCTGCTAACATATTTTATTTTAATCTTTCTTTCCTATGTTGTAGTTCTTGTCTTTTTTTCACCTCTTTTTTCTATCAGTTGTCGCTTATATATTTCTTTGTTCATATCGTTTTTTTCAAATAACAAACATATTTATATTCTGTTTCTGAAATTATGTTTATCAAATGATTTGACTTATCATTACTTGTTTAGTAAGTTGTGATAGTTCATATTCTATGTATAAGGGTTTTAACTTTTTCCATATTTTTCGCACTTTTTGTAACGACGTGTTTAGTCGTTTTGAGTAGCAGATTTTATTTCTGGAAAAACTGTCTGAGTCGGCAGAACCCACGACGGACCGTCATGGGCACGACGGACCATCGAGGGTGTCTCGTTCCAAAACACTTAGAATTCTGAAATTTGGGTACTGAAATCGACTCTCTGAACTTCGTAACGGAATGGCAGGACGGATCGTCGTGGGCAAGACGGACCGTCACACATCTTCTACAGAAATTAAGTCTCTGAACTTTGCGACGGACCTGCAGGACAGACCGTCGTGGGCACGACGGACCGTCACAGACTCTTCAAGGAAATTGAGTCTCTGAACTTTGCGACGGACCTGCAAGATGGACCGTTACAGCCATGACGGACCGTCACAGGTTGCGTAATCCCAGGCTGTGTCGGATTTCTATTTAAGTTTTAAAGGGGCGTTTTGGACTATTCCTTCTATAATTATAAATTTCGTGGGTTAATATTAATAACTCAATTTCTTGGGGGTTAAAAGAGATAACCTTGAGTTAATTAGTGGGTTTATTCCTCATCTTTTATACTTAATTATATGCTAATTAGGGTAACAGAAAGAGGGTTTGAATAATAAAAATAGAAAGAACAAAGAGAGGGAAAGAGAAACGATCGAGAGAGGAGAAACGAAGAGGAAAACACAAAGTTTTGCGATGCTTAATTGTATGCTTGCATGAATGTGATTACATAATTGTGATAAAATAAGCATGATGAAGCTATTGAATCCTAAATCTTGAAAAACTCTAATCTCTTTGTTAATGACGATACCTTGGTATAATAGAAGGCTTGATGAACTAAACTAATGAGATTGATGATACCTTGGTATAAGAGAAGGCTTGATGAACTAAAGTAATGAGATTGATGATGCCTTGGTATAAAAGAAGGCTTGATGGATTAATAGAATGAGATTAGTGGAGCGGGTGTCACGAACCGACACGAAGAATTAGGGGATCGGGTGTCACAAACCGACACGTAGAATTAGGGGATCGGGTGTCACGAACCGACACGTAAAATTAGGGGATCGGGGTGCCACGTTTCGGCACCAGGATAGATTATGGATCGGAGTGTCACGTTCCGACACCAGGATAGAATATGGATCAGAGTGTCACGTTCCGACACCAGGATAGTATATGGAGCGAAGTGTCACGTACCGACACGAGAGGAATAAAGATAATGAATCTTGAAAGATGTTAATATACTCAATCTAATGAACGTAATTCCCAAATGAGTATGGTATTGAGGCTTGAGTCCTCATGGATGAACTTTACGGTACTTATTTATGATTATAGTACTTGTTGTTGCTACATGTTGAGTATTGTAGTTGATTTATGATATTATATGATATATACTGTTTTCTATTTTGAGTTGGCCGATGATACCTACTCAGTACTTGTGTTTTGTACTGACCCCTACTTGTATGTTTCTTTCTTTATTATTGTGGAGTGCAGCAAACATACCGTCGTCTTCAACTCAACCGCAACTCTAGCCAGTCTTCATTACACCGGATTTCAGGGTGAGCTAATGCTTCTAGCTTGGACTGGATCTTCCTCTTCATGTCTTGATGCCTTGAAGTTCCGGCATGGACTAGATTTTTATGTATTTTAGTTTCTTAGATACTCTTAGATTAGTAATTTGAGGATAGATGTTCTTGTGATGATGACTTCAAGATTTCGGGGAATAATAGATGTTGAGTTTAGAAGTTATTGAATTGATTTTTGTTAATGAGTTTAAGTCTTCCGTATTATCTTCTGTTATTATATTGAAATGTTGGGGTTTAGATTGGTTGGTTCGCTCACATAGTAGGATAAGTGTGGGTGCCACTCGCAGCTCGGTTTTGGGTCGTGAGAAACTTGGTATCAGAGCATTAGGTTCGTTGGTCTCATCACACAAGAACGAGTCTAGTAGAGTCTTAAGGAACGGTAGGGGGACGCCTTTACTTTTCTTTGAGAGGCTATAAGACTTTAGGAAAATTCCATTCTTTCATTCTTTCTTTCATGCTATTACTTGGATCCAATTGGTATTTAGGTGATACAAATTGGTATCTGACCATCTTCATTCTATTTCGCAGATGGTTAGAACTAGAGAATTGACAGCACCAACACCAACACCGGCAAGACAAGATGCGTCTGAGCAAGCCAACGGGGCTGTAACTCGGAGAGGAGTAGTGGCAAGAGGCCGTGGAAGAGGTCGTGGAAGGACGTCCTCTAGAGGAAGGGGACAAGAACCTAGCCCATCTGGTACTAGGGCGGTGACTCCTCCACCGACTGAGGAAGTAGTAAGAGGGGGTGAGGAAGGGGAAAATGAGCAAGTGCAGAATGAGGAATTGCCACCCCAACCTACCCCAGAGATGATCAATCAGGTTCTTGCTTATTTTAGCGGGTTATCTGATCAGGGCCAGACACCTCCAGTGTTTTCTGCACCAGCACCTCAGGTTCCAGAGGTACAACATGCAACTATTGTGGCTCCCCGCATGGATGCCTCATTGGAAATAGGCACGTTTCCTCGTCTGACTACAGGGCCTATAATGACAAATGATCAGCATGAAATTTTCAGTAAGTTCTTGAAATTGAAACCTCCAGTCTTCAAGGGTGCTGAATCTGAGGTTGCCTACGATTTTCTAGTTGACTGTCATGAGCTACTACACAAGATGGGTATAGTAGAACGGTTTTGTGTTGAGTTTGTGACTTATCATTTTCAAGGGAACGCCAAAATGTGGTGGCGTCACATGTTGAGTGTCAACCACAGAGGCACCACTATGACTTGGGCATCATTCTCTAGCTTGTTTATGGAGAAGTATATCCCCCCGACTTTGAGGGATAGGAAAAGAGATGAGTTCTTGAGCCTAGAGCAAGGTAGGATGTCGGTTACTGCATATGAGGCTAAGTTTCGTGCATTATCCAGGTATGCCACCCACTTTGTTTCAGTCCACAAGAGCGGATTCGCCGTTTTGTGAAAGGGTTGAGGTCAGAATTGCGGATTCAGCCTTACAGTAGCGGCTACGGCAAAATCCTTTCAAGAAGTGGTAGACTTCGTGATAGAGGTGGAAGGAGTGAAGCCAGATGACTTCACCATGGCATCAACATCAAAAAGGTTTCGAAAGGGAGGTGATTTTAATGGTTCTTACTCTAGAGGACAGGGTTCAGGAGGTTACTTAGTCCGACCAATTCAGTCTTCACTACAGACTGTAGTTGGGGGTCCACCTCAGACCGGTCAACACTTCTCTGAGAGACCTATGCTTGACTCAAGAGAGTGTTATGGATGTGGGGAGACTGGACATATTAGGAGGAATTGTCCAAAACAGAGTTATAGACCCCCAATAACTAGAGGTAGAGGTGGTCATGGTAGAGGCCATTATTCTGGAGGACGTGGTGGTCGAGGTAATGGTGGTCACCAAAACGGCCGGGGTGATGGGCAAACTGGAGCCACTATAACACAACATGGTAGGGGCAACGGAACGACAAGTAATGGGGCCTATTGTTACGTTTTCCCTGGGAAATCTGAAGCGGAGACATCTGATGCTGTCATCACAGGTAATCTTTCGGTTTGTGATTGCGTGGCTTCTATATTGTTTGATCCTGGATCCACATTTTCTTATGTATCTTCTTCATTTGCTACTGGTCTTAATTTACCTTGTGAATTACTTGACATGCCTATTCGTGTTTCTACTCGCTGGGTAGTCGTGATAGTTGAAAAAGTATATAGGTCTTGTTTGGACTTTGTGGGGAGCAACACTTATGTAGATTTGGTTATCTTAGAAATGGTTGATTTTGATGTAATTCTGGGTATGACTTGGCTTTCTCCGAATTTTGCGATCTTGGATTGTAATGCTAAAACTGTGACGCTAGCCAAGCCTGGGACAGATCCGTTAGTGTGGGAGGGCGACTACACTTCCACTCCGGTTCGTATCATATCCTTTCTTTGAGCTAAGAGAATGGTAATAAGGGGTGGTGTTTAGCTCTCTTGGCACATCTCAGGGATGACACTAACCCAAGTACCTTCAATTGAGTCAGTTTCGGTAGTCCGTGAGTTCTGGACGTGTTTCCCTGCATATCTCCTGGTATGCCACGGATAGAGATATTGATTTTTGCATTGATCTGGAACCGGGTACTCGCCCCATTTCTATACCCCCTTATAGAATGGCTCCGCGGAGTTAAGAGAGTTAAAGGCCCAACTTCAAGAGTTGTTGAGCAAGGCTTCATTAGACCAAGTGCATCTCTTGGGGTGCTCCGGTGTTATTTGTGAAGAAGAAGGATGGGAGTTTTCGGATGTGCATAGACTACCGGCAGTTGAACAAGGTAACTATTAAGACAAGTCTCCCATTCCTCGCATTGATGACTTGTTCGATCAATTACAAGGTGCTTGTGTCTTCTCAAAAATTGACTTGAGATCCGGTTATCATCAATTGAAAATACGGGCAACGGATGTGCCAAAGACTGCTTTTCGAACCAGGTATGGGCATTACGAATTTGTAGTGATGTCTTTTGGTCTTACGAATGCCCCTGCTGCTTTCATGATCTTGATGAATGGATTTTTAAGCCATATCTGGATCTCTTTGTGATCGTATTTATTGATGATATACTGATATACTCCAAGAGTAAGAAGGAAAACATGAGGAGCATTTGAGAATTGTGGTTGGAAGTATTAAGGGAGAAAAGGCTTTATGCAAAATTCTCCAAGTGTGAGTTTTGGCTAGATTCAGTGTCCTTCTTGGGGCACGTGGTTTCTAAGGATAGAGTGATGGTGGATCCATCTAAGATTGAAGCAGTGAAGAATTGGGAGAGACCTACTAATGTGTCAGAAATAAGGAGCTTTGTTGGTTTAGCTAGATATTACCGTCGATTTGTCAAGGGATTCTCTTCCATTGCTTCCCAATTGACGAACTTGACTAAGTAGAATGTTCCATTTGTATGGTCGGATGAGTGCGAAGAAAGCTTTCAGAAGCTCAAGACCTTGTTGACTACTGCGCCAATTCTTACCTTGCCAGTGGAAGGTAAGAATTTCATTGTCTATTGTGATGCATCCTATTCGGGTTTGGGTGCAGTGCTAATGCAAGAGAAGAATGTAATTGCTTATGCTTCGAGGCAATTAAAGGTGCATGAACGTAACTATCCCCCCCTGATTTGGATTTGGCCGCGGTGGTATTTGCATTAAAGCAATGGAGGCAACTATATATTGGGTTAAGTGTGAGGTCTATACGGATCATCGTAGCCTACAGTATGTCTTTACTCAGAAGGATTTGAATTTGAGACAGAGGAGATGGATTGAACTACTAAAGACTATGATGTTCCCATCTTGTATCACCCAGGAAAGGCTAATGTTGTGGCAGACGCCTTAAGTAGAAAAGCAGGGAGCATGGGAAGTTTAGCCCACTTACAAGTCTCTAGACGCCCGTTGGCTAGAGAAATCCAAAACTTGGCTAATGACTTTATGAGGCTAGAAGTAAATGAGAAGGGAGGATATTTGGCTTGTGTGGAGGCGAGATCTTCTTTTCTTGACAAGATCAAGGGAAAACAGTTTGATGATGAGAAACTAAGTCGAATTCGGGATATGGTGTTGCGAGGAGAGGCTAAAGAAGCAATAATTAATGAGGAAGGTGTTTTGAGGATTAAGGGAAGGGTATGTGTGCCCCGTGTGGATGATTTGATCTACACTATTCTTACAGAGGCTCATAGTTCCGGATATTCTATACATCCTGGTGCAACAAAGATGTACCGTGACCTAAAGCAACACTTTTGGTGGAGTAGAATGAAGCGAGACATTGTTGATTTTGTTGCCGAATGTCCAAATTGTCAACAAGTAAAGTATGAACACCAGAGGCCTGGAGGAACACTTCAGAGAATGCCCATTCCTAAATGGAAGTGGGAGAGAATTGCAATGGACTTCGTGGTTGGTCTTCCAAAGACATTGGGTAAGTTTGATTCCATTTGGGTAATTGTGGACAGATTAACTAAGTCTGCTCACTTCATTCCGGTCAAGGTGACCTACAATGCAGAGAATTTAGCCAAAATCTACATCTCTGAAATCGTTCGATTGCATGGAGTTCCACTTTCCATCATATCAGATAGGGGTACGCAGTTTACTTCTAAGTTTTGGAGAACATTGCATGCGGAATTAGGTACTAGGTTGGACCTTAGTACTGCATTTCACCCTCAAACTGATGGTCAGTCTTAGCGAACGATTCAGGTATTGGAGGATATGCTTCGTGCATGTGTGATGGAATTTGGTGGTCATTGGGATAACTTCTTACCCTTAGCGGAATTTTCATACAATAATAGCTATCACTCCAGTATTGACATGGCTCCATTTGAAGCATTGTATGGGAGGAGATGTAGGTCTCCCATTGGTTGGTTTGATGCATTTGAGGTTAGACCTTGGGGTACTGATCTGTTGAGGGATTCAATAGAGAAGGTGAAATCTATTCAAGAAAAGCTTCTAGCGGCTCAAAGTAGGCAAAAGGAATATGCGGATCGAAAAGTTAGAGACTTGGAGTTTATGGAGGGTGAGCAAGTCTTGCTGAAGGTTTCGCCCATGAAAGGGGTGATGCGGTTTGGTAAAAGAGGTAAGCTAAGCCCAAGGTATATTGGACCATTTGAAGTACTTAAGCAAGTAGGGGAGGTGGATTATGAATTAGCCTTGCCTCCAGGACTGTCAGGAGTGCATCCGATATTTCATGTGTCTATGTTGAAAAGGTACAATGGGGATGGAAACTACATCATTCATTGGGATTCAGTTCTGCTTGATGAGAATTTGACTTATGAGGAGGAGCCTGTTGCTATTTTAGATAGAGAAGTCCGCAAGTTGAGGTCGAGGGAGATTGCATCTATCAAAGTTCAATGGAAGAATCGACCAGTTGAAGAAGCCGCTTGGGAGAAGGAGGCTGATATGCAAGAAAGATACCCACATCTGTTTACAGATTCAGGTACTCCTTTTTGCCCTTATTTTTCCTTCTTGTGATCGTTCGAGGACGAACGATGGGTAAATTGATATCTATTGTAACGACCTGTTTAGTCGTTTTGAGAAGCAGATTTTATTGTTGGAAAAACTGTCTGAGTCGACGGAACCCACGACGGACCGTCATGGGCACGACGGACCGTCGAGGGTGTCTTGCTCCAAAACACTTAGAATTCTGAAATTTGGGTACTGAAATCGAATCTCTGAACTTCTTAACGGAATGGCAGGACGGACCGTCGTTGGTACGACGGACCGTCACACATCTTCTACAGAAATTAAGTCTCTGAACTTTGCGACGGACCTGCAGGACAGACCGTCGTGGGCACGACGGACCGTCACAGACACTTCAAGGAAATTGAGTCTCTGAACTTTGCGACGGACCTGCAGGACGGACCGTCACAGCTATGACGGACCGTCACAAGTTGCGTAATCTCAGGCTGGGTCGGATTTCTGTTTAAGTTTTAAAGGGGCGTTTTGGACTATTCCTGCTATAATTATAAATATCGTGGGTTAATATTAATAACTCAATTTCTTAGGGGTTAAAAGAGATAACCTTGAGTTAATTAGTGGGTTAATTCTTCATCTTTTATACTTAATTATATGCTAATTAGGGTAAAAGAAAGAGGGTTTGAATAAGAAAAATAGAAAGAACAAAGAGAGGGAAAGAGAAACGATCGAGATAGGAGAAACGAAGAGGAAAACACAAAGTTTTGGGAAATTGCTTGCTTGATCACGAATCTTCGGTGGAGCTAGGTTATGGTTTTTATGCTATTCGTAGTAAACTCTTAATAGCGAATGATATGTATTGGTAGTATTGTAAACCCTTCTATATGCTTAATTGTATGCTTGCATGAATGTGATTACATAATTGTGATAAAATAAGCATGATGAAGCTATTGAATCCTAAATCTTGAAAAACTCTAATCTCTTTGTTAATGATGATGCTTTGGTATAAGAGAAGGCTTGATGAACTAAAGTGATGAGATTGATGATGTCTTGGTATAAGAGAAGGCTTGATGAACAAAAGTAATGAGATTGATGATGCCTTGGTATAAAAGAAGGCTTGATGGATTAATAGAATGAGATTAGTGGAGCGGGTGTCACGAACCGACACGTAGAATTAGGTGATCGGGTGTCACGAACCGACACGTAGAATTTGGGGATCGGGTGTCACGAACCGACACGTAGAATTAGGGGATTAGAGTGCCACGTTCCGGCACCAGGATACATTATTGATCGGATTGTCACGTTCCGACACCAGGATAGAATATGGATCGGAGTGTCACGTTCTGACACCAGGATAGTATATGGAGCGGAGTGTCACGTACCGACACGAGAGGAATAAAGATAATAAATCTTGAAAGATATTAATATACTCAATCTAATGAACCTAATTCCCAAATGAGTATGGTATTGAGGCTTGAGTCCTCATGGATGAACTTGACGGTTTTTATTTATGATTATAGTACTTGTTGTTGCTACATGTTGAGTATTGTAGTTGATTTATGATATTATCTGATATATACTATTTTCTATTTTGAGTTGGCCGATGATACCTACTCAGTACTTGTGTTTTGTACTGACCCCTATTTGTATGTTTCTTTCTTTGTTATTGTGGAGTGCAGCAAACATACCGTCGTCTTCAACTCAACCGTAACTCTAGCCAGTCTTCATTACACCGGATTTCAGGGTGAGCTAATGCTTCTAGCTTGGACTGGATCTTCCTCTTCATTTCTTGATGCCTTGAAGTTCGGCATGGACTAGCTTTTTATGTATTTTAGTTTCTTAGATACTCTTAGATTAGTAATTTGAGGATAGATGTTCTTGTGATGATGACTTCCAGATTTTGGGGAATAATAGATGTTGAGTTTAGAAGTTATTGAATTGATTTTTGTTAATGAGTTTAAGTCTTCCGCATTATATTATGTTATTATATTGAAATGTTGGGGTTTAGATTGGTTGTTTCGCTCACATAGTAGGATAAGTGTGGGTGCCACTCGCGGCTCGGTTTTGGGTCGTGACACTTTTCTTTCTATTTTAGTTTTTGTTATTTTAGTTACTTTACTTGATGTTGTATTATTCTTCATATTTTTAAGAATAAAATAGTTTTTCATAATATTCTTCTTTAAGTAGATCTAATTGTTGTATTTCATTTGCGTTGTTTGTAATATATTCTAAATATTCATTTTCTCGAGTTCTTAGATACATATACAAATTTTCAATTAATAATTTTTCAAGTTGATCTATGCTTTCTTTAATTTCTTTCCAATATTGTAAATACATGTAATTTATCATTGATCTATGGATAATTCTAGATCATCATATAAATCTATGCCAAAATTATTATCATAAAAATCATCTTGTATAACTAATTCAGTCCTACCTTGAGTTGTTACTTCTATTACCTCATATGTTAATAATTTATCATAAATTATTTTTTTTATTTCAGTATTCAGAATTTTTCAATATATACAGTATTAATATCTTATAATTAACATCATCATCCCGTACGTAAGAGCAAGCTCATTTAATCATTTCTTTTTCACTAAAATTTTATTCCTTCCAACCTCTTAATACATTATACTATTTATTATGTAATAATAATGGTATAATAATCATCTCGTCTGGTCACTACTACAGTTTTCTTCTTTGATCAGTTACCCTAACAGCGCCTCAACTCTGTTTACTCCCCTAAAAGGCCTTCTTGCCTATCGGTTTCAACCTTAGGATGACATAGTCTGGCCATACTTATTCGCAGAATATTTCTGTAGCAAACTTTCTAAAGATGGTTATTATAACATTATTAAAACATGATAAATAATTATAATTAACAAGAGATTATCAGGAATAAATTAATTTAGCTACTCATGATCTTAAATGAGTATACCTGCTTTTGTAGATTTTTTTATTCATCTTTGTTTTCCATAGCTTATTTTAGTTAACTAGCTCTGATACCAATTTGAGGGGTGCAAGCGGATTCTAGAAAGATAGTAGAGAATCGTTATCACTTTTTTTCTTCTTCTTTATTTATGAGGGAAGAACCCTCTATTTATACAATCAAGCTTACATGCTTGACAATATAAGTGGCCGACACTACTTTAATAAATTTTACACATGGCCTAATTTTTTTTGGCCGACACTAACAAACAAAATACTTTACATATAATGACCATTACTTTATCTGACCGACGCTAAAAAACAAAACACTTTATATAATGGCCGAATACTTTATATAATGGCCGAAAATACTATTACTTCTTTACATAATGACCTTTTCTTTTTATTTTTGGCCGACAACAAAAGTATGATCACAGTCTAATATGTACAATATATTTTAATACTCTCTATTAAACTATTTCTTATTATTTTGTTTGATTTGGTTTATGGAATAATTTTTCTCAATGTTATTATGTTTTTACAATTACAAGATTAAAAAAAATCTTACATTAATGGTGTAAAATTGTTTATTTATTAAAATTCTTACCTGATTAATTAAAGTAAAAAAAATAAAGTTACACCTGCGTGAGCAACAAAAATAATAACTATAACTTTATTCTTACAAGTATCTTGTTAAATTATATATTTTCTTGCTTTTCTTATTATTTTAACCTTTTTTTATTAGTATTTTTCTTTTTCATTCTTCTTTATTCTTCAAAAGTTCATTGTCATCTCCATAATAATTCTTCACATTTAATTTCACCCTTTTTATCACAACTCCACCATCCTTCTGTTATTACTATTAGCATAATTTTCTTCAAATTTAAGACGTTATCTAAATATTTTATACATTTCAAATAATTTGATGAACTCATTAGATTTCAAAATAATTTGGAGGTATTATTTAGCTTTTAATATTTATTTTAATCAAACTCTTTCAATTTTTGGAGAATCCATTGATTCTAAAAAAAGTTGTTATTTCTAATTTTGAGTTATATGAAAATGAGATAGATTTATTGATGATACCTTTAAAATTTTAAATTTATTTAAAAAAATAATTAATTTTACCATCAATAATTTAATAAAATTTAGAAAATAGTATTATAAAAATAAAATCTCTCAAAAAAGAAAGGAAGTTGGCCAAAGAATAAGGGAATATAGGGAAAGGGGGAGGGGTAAAATTTAAAAAAGAGTATTATAAAAATAAAATCACTCAAAAAAAAAAAGGAAGTTGGCCAAAGAATAAGGGAATATGGGGAAAGGGGGGGGGGGGAATGAGAGGTTAATATAGAGAAAGAAAATGGAACACGTGTCACATAATGATTGATATATAATAATACTTGCTTTTTAAAATTTAAAATTGATTCAAAAAACATATATAATATCAGTTCAAATTTTTTAGAAAGATAATGAAACACCTACATAATTAAACTTTTAAAAAATTGAAATAACTCCAAATGTTACTTTATATTTTTTCTCTTAATTATATTATAAATTATGTCTCATAAATTAAAAAATTGAGAAATATAAAACAACATAATTAGTTGTATTTCTGTGAAAACTAAAGATGATGGAAAAAAAATAGAAGATTACCTCCTTGTCCCTATCAGTCTTTGCAATTATCCAAATGAGAGCACTTGTCTGAACTGTAGTTCGTATTATCATCCCATAACACATGCCCTTAAAATAAAGGGGAAAAAATAAACTACATCTTATAAAGGTTAAAAATGTAAAAAAAAATATTATTAATAAGATAAGAGAAAATATTTAATTATTAACGGCATGCCTAAGTTGATGAAAAAGGTAAGAAAGAGACCCAAAGGAATTCCAATGACATAATAACATATTATGTTCACATAAGTGTCACGACCCAAAACCGAGCCGCGAGTGGCACCCACACTTACCCTCCTATGTGAGCGAACCAACCAATCTAAACACCAAAATTTTAAAACAATGTCAACAAAAGTAATGCGGAAGACTTAAACTCATTAATGAAAAACAATTCCATAACTATTATTATCCCCAAAATCTGGAAGTCATCATCACAAGAACATCTATCCTCAAATTACTAAACTAAGAGTATCTAAGAAAACAAAAACAAGTAAAAAACTAGTCCATGCCGGAAATTCTAGGCATCAAGACTTGAAGAAGAAGATCCAGTCCAAGCTAGAAGCATTAGCTCACCCTGAAGATCCGGTGTGACGAAGACTGGCTAGAATTACTGTTGAGTTGAAGACGACGGCACGTTTGCTGCACTCCACAAATAACAAAGAAAGAAACATACAAGTAGGGGTCAGTACACAACACAAGTACTGAGTAGGTATCATCGGCCAACTCAAAATAGAAAACAGTATATATCAGTTAATATCATAAATCAACTTTAATACTCAACATGTAGCAACAACAAGTACTATAATCATCAATAAGTAGCACCAAGTTCATCCTTGAGGACGCAAGCCTCAATACCATACTCATTTGGGAATTAGGTTCATTAACTTGAGTATATTTATCATCTTTCAAGATTCATTATCTTTATTCCTCTTGTGTCGGTACGTGACACTCCGATACCCTAATATTATGTGTCGGTACGTGACACTCCGATCCCCTAAAACTACGTGTTTGTTCGTGACACCCGATCCCTTAATACTATGTGTCGGAACGTGACACTCTGATCCCCTAAATCTACGTGTCGGTTCGTGACACCCGATCCCTTAAGACTATGTGTCGGAATGTGACACTCCGATCCCCTAAATCTACGTTTCGGTTCGTGACACCCGATCCCTTAATACTATGTGTCGGAACGTGACACTCCGATCCCCTAAAAATCTACGTGTCGGTTCGTGACACCCGATCCCTTAATACTATTTGTCGGAACGTGACACTCCGATCCCCTAATCTCATTCTATCAATTCATCAAGCCTTCTCTTATACCAAGGCATCATCAATCTCATTACTTTAGTTCATCAAGCCTTCTCTTATACCAAGGCATCATCATTAACAAAGTAGAGTAGGGTTTCTTTCAAGATTTAGGATTCAATAGCTTCATCATGCTTATTTTATCACAATTATGTATCACATTCATGCAAGCATACAATTAAGCATATAGAAGGGTTTACAATACTACCAACACATATCATTCGCTATTAAGAGTTTACTACGAATAGCATAAAACCATAACCTACCTCCACCGAAGATTTCGTGATCAAGCAAGCAAATTCCCAAGGCTTTGTTTCTTCTTCGTTTCTCCTCTTCTCGTTCGATCCTCTCTCCCTCTCTTGTTCTTTCTATTTTTCTTATTCAAACCCTCTTTCTTTTACCCTAATTAGTATATAATTAAGTATAAAAGATGGCAATAATAACCCACTAATTAACTCAAAGTTACCTCTTTTATCCCCCTAGAAACTGAGTTATTAATGTTAACCCACGAAATTTATAATTATAGCAGGAATAGTCCAAAACGCCCCTTTAAAACTTAACCAGAAATCCGACCCAGACTGGGATTACGCAACCTGTGACGGCCCGTCGTGCCTGCGACGGTCCGTCCTGCAGGTCGTCGCAAAGTTCAGAGACTCAATTTCCACCAAAAGTCTGTGACGGTCCGTCACGCCTGTGACGGTCCGTCCTGCCATTCCGTCACGAAGTTCAAAGAGTCGATTTCAGCACCCAATTTTCTAATTTCTAAGTATTTTGGAACGAGACATCCTCGACGGTCCGTCATGCCCATGAAGGTCCATCGCGGTGTCCGTCGCATCAGCCAGTTTTTCCAGAAATAAAATCTGCTGCTCAAAACGACTAAACAGGTCGTTACAATAGATACCAATTTACCCATCGTTCGTCCTCGAACGATCACAAGAAAAGAAACAAGGGCGAAAGGGAGTACCTGAATCTGTAAACAGATGTGGGTATTTTTCTCGCATATCAGCCTCCTTCTCCCAAGTGGCCTCTTTAACTGGTCGATTCTTCCATTGAACTTTGATGGATGCAATCTCCCTCGACCTCAACTTGCGAACTTCTCTATCTAAAATAGCAACAGGTTCCTCCTCATAATTCAAATTCTCATCAAGCAGAACCGAATCCCAACGGATGATGTAGTTTCCATCCCCATGGTATCTCTTCAACATGGACACATGAAATGCCGGATGCACTCCGAACAGCCCTGGAGGCAAGGCTAATTCATAAGCCACCTCCCCTACTCGCTTAAGTACTTCAAATGGACCAATATACCTTGGGCTTAGCTTACCTCTTTTACCAAACCGCATCACCCCTTTCATGGGCGAAACCTTTAGTAAGACTTGCTCACCCTCCATAAACTCCAAATCTCTAACCTTTCGATCCGCATATTCCTTTTGCCTACTTTGAGCCGCTAAAAGCTTTTCTTGAATAGATTTCACTTTCTCCAATGAATCCCTCAAAAGGTCAGTACCCCAAGGTCTAACCTCAAATGCATCGAACCAAACAATGGGAGACCTACACCTCCTCCCATACAATGCTTCAAATGGAGCCATGTCAATACTGGAGTGATAGCTATTATTGTATGAAAACTCTGCCAAAGGTAAGAAGCTATCCCAATGGCCACCAAACTCTTTCACACATGCACGAAGCATATTCTCCAACACTTGAATCGTTCGCTCAGACTGACCATCAGTCTGAGGGTGAAACGCAGTACTAAGGTCCAACCTAGTACCTAGTCCGCATGCAATGTTCTCCAAAACATAGAAGTAAACTGCGTACCTCTATCTGATATGATGGAGAGTGGAACCCCATGCAATCGAACGATTTCTGAGATGTAGATTTTGGCTAACTTCTCTGCATTGTAGGTCACCTTGACCGGAATGAAGTGAGCAGACTTAGTTAATCTTTCCACAATTACCCAAATGGAATCAAACTTACTCAATGTCTTTGGAAGACCAACCACGAAGTCCATTGCATTCTCTCCCACTTCCATTCAGGATGGGCATTCTCTGAAGTGTTCCTCCGAGCCTCTGGTGTTCATACTTACTTGTTGACAATTTGACATTTGGCAACAAAATCCACAATGTCACGCTTCATTCTACTCCACCAAAAGTGTTGCTTTAGGTCACGGTACATCTTGGTTGCACCAGGATGTATAGAATATCCGGAACTATGAGCCTCTGTAAGAATAGTGTGGATCAAGTCACCAACACGGGGCACACATACCCTTCCCTTAATCCTCAAAACACCTTCCTCATCAATTATGGCCTCTTTAGCCTCTCCTCTTAACACCATATCCCGAATTCGGCTTAGTTTCTCGTCATCAAACTGTTTTCCCTTGATCTTGTCAAGAAAAGAAGATCTCGCCTCCACACAAGCTAAAACTCCTCCCTTCTCGTTTACTTCTAGCCTCATAAAGTCATTAGCCAAGTTTTGGATTTCTCTAGCCAACGGGCGCCTAGAAACTTTCAAATGAGCTAGACTTCCCATGCTTCCTGCCTTTCTACTTAAGGCGTCTGCCACAACATTAGCCTTTCCCGGATGATACAGAATAGTGATATCGTAGTCCTTCAGTAGTTCCATCCATCTCCTCTATCTCAAATTCAAATCCTTCTGAGTAAAGACATACTGTAGGCTACGATGATCCGAATAAACTTCACACTTAACCCCATACAAATAGTGTCTCCATTGCTTTAGTGCAAATACTACCGCGGTGAACTCCAAATGGGTCGGATAGTTACGTTCATGCACCTTTAATTGCCTCGAAGCATAAGCAATCACGTTCTTCTCTTGCATTAGCACTGCACCCAAACCTGAATAGGATGCATCACAATAAACGATGAAGTTCTTACCCTCTATCGGCAAGGTAAGAATTGGTGCAGTAGTCAACAAGGTCTTGAGTTTCTGAAAGCTTTCCTCACACTCATCCGACCATACAAATGGAACATTCTGCTTAGTCAAGTTCGTTAATTGGGAAGCAATAGAAGAGAATCCCTTGACAAATCGGCGGTAGTAGCTAGCTAAACCAACAAAGCTCCTTATTTCTGACACGTTAGTAGGTCTTACCCAATTCTTCACTGTCTCAATCTTAGATGGATCAACCATCACTCCATCCTTAGAAACCACGTGTCCCAAGAAGGACACTGAATCTAGCCAAAACTCACACTTGGAGAATTTGGCATAAAGCTTTTTCTTCCTCAACAACCCTAATACCATTCTCAAGTGCTCCTCATGTTCCTTCTTACTCTTGGAGTATATCAGTATATCATCAATAAATACAATCACTAACAGATCCAGATATGGCTTAAAAATCCCATTCATCAAGCTCATGAAAGCGGCAGGGGCATTCGTAAGACCAAAAGACATCACTACAAATTCTTAATGCCCATACCTGGTTCGAAAAGCAGTCTTTGGCACATCCGTTGCCCGTATTTTCAATTGATGATAACCGGATCTCAAGTCAATTTAGAGAAGACACAAGCACCACCTTGTAACTGATCGAACAAGTCATCAATGCGAGGAATAGGATACTTGTTCTTAATAGTTACCTTGTTCAACTGCCGGTAGTCTATGCACATCCGAAAACTCCCATCCTTCTTCTTCACAAATAACACCGGAGCACCCCAAGGAGATGACTTGGTCTAATGAAGCCTTTGCTCAACAACTCTTGAAGTTGGGCCTTTAACTCTCTTAACTCCGCGGGAGCCATTCTATAAGGGGTATAAAAATGGGGCGAGTGCCCGGTTCCAATCAATGCAAAAGTCAATATCTCTATCCGGTGGCATACCAGGAAGGTCTGCAGGGAACACATCCAGAAACTCACGGACTACCGAAACCGACTCAATTGAAGGTACTTGGGTGGTGTCATCCCTGAGATGTGCCAAGAAAGCTAAACACCCTTTACTAACCATTCTCTTAGCACGAAGAAAGGAGATGATACGAACCAGAGTGGAAGTGTAGTCGCCCTCCCACACTAACTAATCTGTCCCAGGCTTGGCTAACGTCACAGTTTTAGCATTACAATCCAAGATTGCAAAATTTGGAGAAAGCCAAGTCATACCCAGAATTACATCGAAGTCAACCATTTCTAAGATAACCAAATCTACATAAGTGTTGCTCCCCACAAAAGTCACCAAGCAAGACCTATATACTTTTTCAACTATCACCGACTCACCCACCGGAGTAGACACACGAATAGGTATGTCAAGCAATTCACAAGGTAAATTAATACCAGTAGCAAATGAAGAAGATACATATGAAAACGTGGAGCCAGGATCAAATAATACAAAAGCCATGCAATCACAAACCAAAAGATTACCTGTGATAACCGCATCTGATGTATCCGCTTCAGATCTCCCAGGAAAAGCGTAACAATGGGCCCCATTACTTGTATGTCCGTTGCCCCTACCATGTTGCGTTGTAGTGGCTCCAGTTTTGCCCATCACCTCTGCCGTTTTGGTGACCACCATTACCTCGACCACCACGTCCTCCAGAATAACGGCCTCTACCATGACCACCTCTTACCTCTAGCTATCGGGGGTCTATAACTCTGTGTTTGGACAATTCCTCCTAATATGCCCAGTCTCCCCACATCCATAACACTCTCTGGAGTCAAGCATAGGTCTCTCAGAGAATGTTGACCGGTCTGAGGTGGACCCCCAACTACAGTCTGTAGTGAAGACTGAATTGGTCGGACCGAGTAACCTTCTAAACCCTGTCCTCTAGAGTAAGAACCATTAAAATCACCTCCCTTTCGAAACCTTTTTGATGTAGATGTCATGGTGAAGTCATCTGGCTTCACTCCTTCCACCTCTATCACGAAGTCTACCACTTCTTGAAAGGATTTTGCCGTAGCCGCTACCTGTAAGGCCGAAATCCGCAATTCTGACCTCAACCCCTTCACAAAACGGCGAATCCGCTCTTGTGGACTGAAACAAAGTTGGGTGGCATACCTAGATAATGCACGAAACTTAGCCTCATATGCAGTAACCGACATCCTACCTTGCTCTAGGCTCAAAAACTCATCTCTTTTCCTATCCCTAAAAGTCCGGGGGATATACTTCTCCATAAACAAGCTAGAGAATGATGCCCAAGTCATAGGTGGTGCCTCTGTTGGTTGACACTCAACATGTGACCGCCACTACATTTTGGCGTTTCCTTGAAACTGATAAGTCACAAACTCAACCCCGAACCGTTCTACTATACCCATCTTGTGTAGTAGCTCATGACAGTCAACCAAAAAATCGTAAGCATCTTCAGATTCGGCGCCCTTGAAGACTGGAGGTTTCAATTTCAAGAACATACTGAAAAGTTCATGCTGATCGTTTGTCATTATAGGCCATGTAGTCAGACGAGGAAACGTGCCTATTTCCAATGAGGCATCCATGCGGGGAGCCACAGTAGCCGCATGTTGTACCTCCGGAACCTGAGGTGCTGGTGCAGAAAACAATGGAGGTGCCTGGCCCTGATCAGATAACCCCTAAGATAAGCAAGAACCTGATTGATCATCTCTAGGGTAGGTTGGGGTGGCAACCCTCACTCTGTACTGTTCATTCTCCCCCCTTCCTCACCCTCTCTTATCACTTCCTCAGTCGGTGGAGGTCACCGCCGTAGTACCAGATGGGCTACGTGCTTGTCCCCTTCCTCTAGAGGACGTCCTCCCACGACCTCTTCCACGGCCTCTTGCCGCTACTCCTCTCCGAGCTACAGCCCCAGTGGCTTGCTCAGACGCATCTTGTCTTGCCAGTGTTGGTGTTGGTGCTGTCGTTGCTCTAGTTCTAACCATCTGCGAAATAGAATGAAGATGGTCAGATACCAATTTGTATCGCCCAGAAACCAATTGGATCCAAGTAATAGCACGAAAGAAAGAATGAAAGAATGGAATTTTCCTAAAGTCTTGTAGCTCTAAAATAAAAGTAAAGGCGTCCCCCTACCGTTCCTTAAGACTCTACTAGACTCCTTCTTGTGTGATGAGACCAACGAACCTAATGCTCTGATACCAAGTTTGTCACGACCCAAAACCGAGCCGCGAGTGGCACCCACACTTACCCTCCTATGTGAGCGAACCAACCAATCTAAACCCCAACATTTTAATACAATGTCAACAAAAGTAATGCAGAAGACTTAAACTCATTAATGAAAAACAATTTCATAACTATTATTATCCCCAAAATCTGGAAGTCATCATCACAAGAACATCTATCCTCAAATTACTAAACTAAGAGTATCTAAGAAAACAAAAACAAGTAAAAAGCTAGTCCATGCCGGAAATTCTAGGCATCAAGACTTGAAGAAGAAGATCCAGTCCAAGCTAGAAGCATTAGCTCACCCTGAAGATCCGGTGTGACGAAGACTGGCTAGAATTACTGTTGAGTTGAAGACGATGGCACGATTGCTGCACTCCACAAATAACAAAGAAAGAAACATACAAGTAGGGGTCAGTACACAACACAAGTACTGAGTAGGTGTCATCGGCCAACTCAAAATAGAAAACAGTATATATCAGTTAATATCATAAATCAACTATAATACTCAACATGTAGCAACATCAAGTACTATAATCATCAATAAGTAGCACCAAGTTCATCCTTGAGGACGCAAGCCTCAATACCATACTCATTTGGGAATTAGGTTCATTAACTTGAGTATATTTATTATCTTTCAAGATTCATTATCTTTCTTCCTCTTGTGTCGGTACGTGACACTCCGATCCCCTACTACTATGTGTCGGTACGTGACACTCTGATCCCCTAAAACTACGTGTCGGTTTGTGACACCCGATCCCTTAATACTATGTGTCGGAACGTGACACTCCGATCCCCTAAATCTACGTGTCGGTTCATGACACCCGATCCCTTAAGACTATGTGTCGGAACGTGACACTCCGATCCCCTAAATCTACGTGTCGCTTCGTGACACCCGATCCATTAATACTATGTGTCGGAACGTGACACTCTGATCCCCTAAATCTACGTGTCAGTTCGTGACACCTGATCCCTTAATACTATGTGTCGGAACGTGACACTCCGATCCCCTAATCTCATTCTATCAATTCATCAAGCCTTCTCTTATACCAAGGCATCATCAATCTCATTACTTTAGTTCATCAAGCCTTCTATTATACCAAGGCATCATCATTAACAAAGTAGAGTAGGGTTTCTTTCAAGATTTAGGATTCAATAGCTTCATCATGCTTATTTTATCACAAATATGTAATCACATTCATGCAAGCATACAATTAAGCATATAGAAGGGTTTACAATACTACCAACACATATCATTCGCTATTAAGAGTTTACTACGAATAGCATAAAACCATAACCTACCTCCACCGAAGATTTCGTGATCAAGCAAGCAAAATCCCAAGGCTTTGTTTCCTCTTCGTTTCTCCTCTTCTCGTTCGATCCTCTCTCCCTCTCTTGTTCTTTCTATTTTTCTTATTCAAACCCTCTTTATTTTACCCTAATTAGTATATAATTAAGTATAAAAGATGGAAATAGTAACCCACTAATTAACTCAAAGTTACCTCTTTTATGCCCCAAGAAACTGATTTATTAATGTTAACCCACGAAATTTATAATTATAGCAGGATAGTCCAAAACGCCCCTTTAAAACTTAACCAGAAATCCGACCCAGACTGGGATTACGAAACCTGTGACGGCCCGTCCTGCCTGCGACGGTCCGTCCTGGAGGTCGTCGCAAAGTTCAGAGACTCAATTTCCACCAAAGAGTCTGTGACGGTCTGTCACGCCTGTGACGGTCCGTCCTGCCATTCCGTCACGAAGTTCAGAGAGTCGATTTCAGCACCCAATTTTCTAATTTCTAAGTATTTTGGAACGAGACATCCTCGACGGTCCGTCATGCCCATGACGGTCCGTCGTGGTGTCCGTCGCATCAGCCAGTTTTTCCAGAAATAAAATCTGCTGCTCAAAACGACTAAACAGGTCGTTACAATAAGCAACAAGTTCTTGCCATCCTGATCCAACTGCCACTCCTGTTATTTCACATACATCATTTAATTAATTCGAAACATCCACAAAATATATAAATTAAAAATTAATATTTAATTTATACCATATTGAAAACATTAGATAAGTCAAAAAAATTGCACAACATTTGTATACTGTACACAGTGGCAAATTCAGAAATTTACGACTGTAAGTGCTCACTATTTACAACTTATATTGACAATTGCGAGCTAAAATTCGTCAACATAGGTGTTATTTTTTCAATGCAATAGACAATCGAAAAACTTGGATACAATTGTAGTTACCAAATAGGCAAACCAGCGAAAAGGAAAACTTTTTCACTTTTAAATTGAAAAGCTACTTTCAATCAACTCTCTCCATTACTCTCTCTCTAAATCCGCTTCCACTCCCCAAATTGGTATCAGAGCTAGTTAAAAAGATAAGATATGGAAAACAAATCTGAAACAACAAATCTACAGAAACAGGTATACTTATTTATGTTTATGAGTAGCTAAACTACTTTTTTCCTGATAATCTCTTGTTGATTATAATTGTTTATCATGTTTTAATAATGTTATAATAACCATATTTAGAAAGTTTGCTACAAATATATTCTGCGAATAGGTATGCCCAGACTATGCCATCCTAAGGTTGAAACCGATAGGCAAGAAGGCTGTTTAGGGGAGTAAACAAAGTTGAGGCGCTGTTAGGGTAACTGATCAAAGAAGAAAATCGTAGTAGTGACCAGACGAGCTGATTATTAAACCATTATTATTACATAATAAATAAGTATAATCTATTAAGAGGTTGGAAGGAATAAAATTTTTAGCAAAAAATGGATTAAAATGAACTCCTATTTACTATAAGATGATGTTAATCATAAGATATTAATACTCTATATATTGAAAAGTCTTAATACAGATATAAAAAGAACAATTTATGATAAATTGACATATGAGATAATAGAAGAAACAACTCAAGGTTGGGTTTGAATTAATTATACCAAATGATTTTGACATAGATTTATATGATGATCTAGAATTATTTATAGATCAATGATAGATTATTTGTACTTACAGTATTGGAAAGAAACCAAGGAAGACATAGAACTACTTGAAAAACTACTAATTGAAAATTTATACGACTATTTGAGAACTAGAGAGAGTGAACACTTAGAATATATTATAAATAACGCTAATGAAATACAACGATTAGAACAACTTAAAAAAGAATATTACGAAAAAATATTTCATTCTTAAAAATATGAAGAATAATTTAACATCAAACAAAATAACTATTAAGACAAAAAATAAGATAGAAAGAAAAGTACGAAAGACATGGAAAAAGTTAAAAACCTTATACATAGAGTATGAACTATCACAACTTGCTAAAACAAATTATAACAAGACAAATCTTTTGATAAATGTAATCAAAAACAGAATTTTAATATGTTTGTTATCTGAAAAAACAATATGAATAAAGAAATATATAAGCAACAACTGGTAGAAAAAATAATTGAAAAAAGACAAGAATTACAACATAGTAAAAGAAGATTAGAAGAAAATATATTAGCAGAAGTATGTAATATATCAATATTAGCACAAAGAAAAGTTATATTTATGCTAAAAATATAAATAGATTTCCTCGAATATAAACTGCAACATAATATAAGTCATAAACCATAATGAATAAAGAAGAATTTGCAGTAGACGAAAAGATATATGAAAATCAAGATGACTTAGTAATAAAAATAATATTTTCAAATTTAGGAAGACGATATAAAAAGATAGGAAATAACTTATACTTAATGTTAGAAAAAGAAACAGCAAAATTAGAAGATAGTTTGACAGCTATGGTAAGAATAACAAAAGAAAACGAAAAAATAGATAAATCAAGAGAAATTGAAAAGATAAAAATACAAGCAAAGCAAGAAGTACGACATCTAGAAGAAATAAAAAATACAAGAATAAGTGAATTAGAAAAAGAATTAACTAAGCTAAAATTATTATATGAAACCAAACAAAAAAGAGAAACATGAAGAAAAAGATAAAGAACTTGAATTAACTAATGAGATAAATAAGATAAAATAAAAATTAAATGAAAATCTACAAATAGACGAAATAGACGAAATAAATGAATCTGATACAACAAACGATCAAAAATCAGAAATAAGTGATATAAGTGAAACATACACAGAAATTCTAGAACAAATAAATAAGCCGAAAAAATTAGAAATAAATATAGGAGATATGAATCGACCCAGTAAATCAAGAGTTAAAACTCCAGATAATAGTCCTAGAAGTAGTCCTAAATGGACAACACCAACTTATTATACAGAAAATTATGAACAATCTGATAGAACAACTGCAATATGGAATAGTAGATTAAATAAAAAATGGACACCTAAACCAATAACCGAACAATATAACTTTTTAGATCTGGATTGTGTTACAGATATAAATAAAGCAATACTACTATGGGTAGGAAATATATCTAAACAACTAATTGATAACAAAATAACAACAAAAGAAACGCCAAAATATATAGCAACAACATTTGTTGGAACAACAAAATTATGGATAGAAAATTTACCCCCAGAAAGTCTAGAAACACTTAGAAGTGATAAGAAAATAGATGGATCTCCATCAACAACTAATATAGATATATTAGATAAATATGAATTAGCAATAAGAAATGAATTTGGTGGTACGACCACAGATATAAAAGAACAAAATAGAGAAAAAATAATAAATAGACAACTTATGACAAAATTAGCTATATGTAAAATGTGTTATATAGAAGAATACACATGTGTATTCAAAGAATATTATTACAAAGGAAGATATGATATAAATGAAGCAAAAGAAATAAGACAACAATATTTTACTAAACTACCAGAACCATTTAGTACAAAAATAATTAAAGATTGGAACAATAAAGGATTAATATATACTTTAGGAGCTAGAATAAAAAATTTTATATCAATGGTTTGTACAACTATGTGAAAACCAAAAAGAAAAATTAAAAATGGAAAAAGTACTAAATTTTTAATTATCTTCTAATTTTGCTGTTTCTTTTTCTAACATTAAGTATAAGTTATTTCCTATCTTTTTATATCGTCTTCCTAAATTTGAAAATATTATTTTTATTACTAAACCATCTTGATTTTCATAAATCTTTTCGTCTACTGCAAATTCTTGTTTATTCATTATGGTTTATGACTTATATTATGTTGCAGTTTATATTCGAGGCAATCTATTTGTATTTTTAGCATAAATATAACTTTTCTTTGTGCTAATATTGATTTATTACATACTCCTGCTAATATATTTTCTTCTAATCTTCTTTTTCTATGTTGTAATTCTTGTCTTTTTTCAATTATTTTTTCTACCAGTTGTTGCTTATATATTTCTTTGTTCATATTGTTTTTCACATAACAAACATATTTATATTCTGTTTTTGAAATTACACTTATCAAAAGATTTGTCTTGTTATTATTTGTTTTAGCAAGTTGTGATAGTTCATATTCTATGTATAAGGTTTTTAACTTTTTCCATGTCTTTCGTACTTTTCTTTCTATCTTATTTTTTGTCTTAATAGTTATTTTGTTTGATGTTAGATTATTCTTCATATTTTTAAGAATGAAATATTTTTTTCGTAATATTCTTTTTTAAGTAGTTCTAATCGTTGTATTTCATTAGCGTTATTTACAATATATTCTAAATGTTCACTCTCTCTAGTTCTCAAATAGTCGTATAAATTTTCAATTAGTAGTTTTTCAAGTAGTTCTATGTCTTCCTTGGTTTCTTTCCAATACTGTAAGTACAAATAATCTATCATTGATCTATAAATAATTCTAGATCATCATATAAATCTATGTCAAAATCATCTAGTATAATTAATTCAACCCAACCTTGAGTTGTTTCTTCTATTATCTCATATGTCAATAATTTATCATAAATTGTTCTTTTTATATCTGTATTAAGACCTTTCAATATATAGAGTATTAATATCTTATAATTAACATCATCTTCTAGTAAATAGGAGTTCATTTTAATCATTTTTTCGCTAAAAAATTTATTCCTTCCAACCTCTTAATAGATTATACTTATTTATTATTCAATGATAATGGTTTAATAATCATCTCGTCTGGTTACTACTACAGTTTTCTTCTTTGATCAGTTACCCTAACAGCGCCTCAACTTTGTTTACTCCCCTAAAATATCTTCTTGCCTATCGGTTTCAAACTTAGGATGACATAGTCTGGGCATACCTATTCGCAGAATATTTCTGTAGCAAACTTTCTAAAGATGGTTATTATAACATTATTAAAACATGATAAACAATTATAATCAACAAGAGATTATCAGGAATAAAGTAGTTTAGCTACTCATAAACATAAATAAGTATACCTGTTTCTGTAGATTTGTTGTCTCAGATTCGTTTTCCATATCTTATCTTTTTAACTAGCTCTGATACCAATTTGGAGAGTGGAAGCGGATTTAGAGAGAGAGTAATGTAGAGAGTTGATTGAAAGTAGCTTGGTTTATTTCTGAGGGAGAAGCCCTCTATTTATATAAGTAACTTACAATTTTGGCCAATAGAAGTGGCCGACAACATACTTTACACTTGGCCTTATATCATTCGGCCGACGCAAAATAACAAAAAACTTTACATAATAATGGTCTTTACTTTATTTATGGCCGACACACTTTTTACATATGGCCCTCTTTTCTTTGGCCGACGCAAAACAACAAAATACTTTACATAATAATGACATTTACTTTATTTATGGCCGACACACTTTACAATACACTATTTATTAAACTGAAACAAAGGCTCTAGAACAAAAAAGTTCCTCCCTTTTATTTTTCCTAATTAAACTGATGAGAAAGAAAAAGTTAATAGACATAGAAGATCATGATTGTTTATATTTTTTAGAGATTAAGTTACATAATAGACATGAGAAGTGACCGATTCAAGATTTTAAAGTCGAGGTTACTTTTTAAGCTATCGATCATAAAATATAAATGTACAAATTTACACTTGTCAAAATAAAAATAATTATATTTATATACGATAGCGAAAAAATCAAAAAGAAAAATTAGGACAAAAATTATCTTGAAAAAAGAATTTTCTTTCAGAAAAATTAGCAATAGGACAATTCGTGAAAAGTGGAAAAAGAAAAGGTAGAAAAGAAAAGAGTTATTTTATAAATTAAAAAGAATGTCACCACAAGTAATTGAACTTGGGCATTTTAAGCAATATAAGACCTTGAGAACCCATTTCCAACCACCATGCCAACTAATACATTTATTTATTTGGTGCTCGACTTTTATTTTATACGATACTGCTTTAATTTTGATGTAAATATACATAGTATAATACGAGCTTAATGGGTGCTCGAGCACCCGGGCAGCCCCATGTGGGTCCGCCCCTGACTGTATGTCATATAACATAATGCAATAAAATGTCATTTGTATCTTTAAAATTCATTTGATAGCTAGTTAGAGTTACAAATGTAGTTTTTATATGTCATAAAGTTTATTACGATTAGGACAATGTTGAAAGAAATCGAGCTAGAAAACTTTATGAGTAATAGCATAAAAACTTTAGGCTAGGCCAGACTCAAAAGAAATCTGGGGTCATCTAGTAATAGGTGGAATGGTTGATATTTTCTTGTATGAAAGACATTAAGGAACCCATAGGGCTTTACAGAATCAAATTCCGATGAGTAAAACTCTCGATATCGATCTTGGCATGAAATTGATAGTTTGGGACGTCAACAGAAGAAGGCATATTATGAAACATGGACTTTTTAAGGGTTATCGATTTGCAATACTTCGTGCAATCCACAATAGCAGGCGGCGAACACTATAAAAAACATATGCATGAGCTATAGTGGGGTGACAACCGCTATAGCGGGATCAATCAAGATTTATGCAGCTAAGTCCCAAAATTTCCTATTTTCTGGATTATTGTTTTTGGGTTTGAGAGTGAGATTTAGGGTTGTTTGATCGCTTTTCTATCAATTTTGTTGGTAAAGATGAGTTCATTACTCTTATCTTGTAAATTGATTCTTAAGCCTTAAAACCTAGGATACTACTTTGAGAGGAGGGTTTTGACTTGATTAACGGTGGGAAAAGCCCTAGGTTGGGTAGAATGATCATGAATTAGCTTGGGATAGGATTTGGTTATGATCCGGATATTATTAGGTCATTATTCATTGATTGTTTTATATATTTATTGTTTGAGTAGGTAATGCTCGTAAGTTATCCAATTTATGTATGTATGCATGTCTATTTCTTTATAGTATCATTCACACAATCCATGGAAAGGAAAACATAGGGAAGCATATAAAATGAAATCATATTGAATAATCTTATGCAATGAATGTGTTAACTTTACCTATGGTTTTCAAGTGTTATTGTTCATTGTGTACATAATTGTTTTTCATTATTGGTTGATTCGGGTACTTCACTGGTACAAAAACACTAACGATTGGCTTAGATACCACATCAGGTATGAATAATAACTATGAATGGCTCGAATACCACATCAGTACACTTACAGTTTGTCTGTAGGTTCCATGAGAGGAGCAAGTATGTGTATTTGTTGTTCCATAAGAAGAATGTGAAATTATAATTGTGATAATATGACATATGTTCCAAGTATTGGTTGATCCATGATAGTGTGACTAGGATTCTATGTATCTATGATTATTGTTATATGTATTACATGTATTTACTATGTTGTAGTTGTCTATTTACATTAATAGTTTGCAAATGACTGTGTAGTTCTATCATTACATTGTGGTTATGTAGTGGTAATGAACTTGCTCCTTCCTTGTTGAGTATGGTTGATACGAGACCCAATTTTTGAAAGAGTGACAACGAATCAAAAGGTGAACTACACTTCCATGTTGGCATGGTTTTTTTTAACGTTTTTTTGTCCATCTTTTTTTTTGGACATAGACAATTAGACTATTAGTTCATATTTACTAAGTTTTCAGGGTTTTATCCCCACTAAATGTTACATTAGATTTTAGTACCACGACATTAAGTTTTTAGGAGTTTTGTTTCTGCAAAATATTTAATTATTGACTGAATTTATGAGGACTCAATTTTTTTAGTTGTTTCTTATGTTGTTATTACTATTTTATATGAAGACTTGATTTTAGAAATTATGTTTTGGGATAAGGTAAGGGGTTATCACACTAAGTGGTTTAGTGTGGATGTCACACAAGATGGTCTGGATTATAACAAATCTTCTATCAGATGCCTAAATTCGTTGATTTCGTTGTACCAAAATGAGTCTACTGGAGTCTTGTGGAACGTTTTGGAGACATTTATATTCTTCTATAAGATGTTCCAAGACTTTAGGAAAATTTTATTTTATTTCTTCATTCATGTTATGACATGATTTCAATTGGTATTCGACTATTTAAATTTATATCTAATTACTTTCACTCATCTATATGTAGACGATTGATACGAGAAGCGATTATGTAGGGAACTAGCTTAAACAGAAAGCTACCAGCTAATCCCACAATAAAAGTATATGGCAAAGGTAGCGATAAGGGAAAATTAAGGACAACACTCGCAAGGATGGAGCTTAACCAGAGAATGTACCACGGGAAAGACTTCACCCATACCCTAGGATCATGTGGAAAGAGAGTTGGAGATAAAGATTAATAAGGATGTTAAGCCAAATGTGAGAAAATATGTTGGAGTTGCAGGTCTTCCCCCTATGGACTATGGGTGGTTCTCCTAAGTGTTAAATTTTCTAAGTAGATTAAAAAGTATTTCAGCTACTCCCACAGTGCAAGCTAAGAGGGTTCTAGTTATCTATCATAATCTACTATGGTTCCTAAGATGGATAGGAACTCGGTTAATTATGCATTTACCCACCCATTACTTGGCCCTATGATGATTGACATTGAACATGAGATGCTAAACATGTTTGTTAAGCTTAAGCCTCCAATGTTCCAAGGTTCCAAGAGAAAGGATGACTTTGAATTCATCTTAGACTACTATGAGAGGCTACATAAATTGAGTATTCTGCAGAAACACGGGGTTGAGTTTGTTAATTTTCATCTTTAGGGTGAAGCAAAGCAATAGTGTAAAGCTTTTGTGGAATATCGATTACCAGTCTTTCCTTCACTAACTTGGACACAGTTTCATACCTTATTTTTGGATAAATATGTGTCTCGTACCATGAGAGATAAGAACGATGAATTCATGGCTCTTAAGAAGGGAAATATGATTGTGACTACTTATGAGGCTAGGTTCAATGCCCTGTTCCATTACATTACCCAGTTGGTAAAATATGATTGTGACTACTTATGAGGCTAGGTTTAATGCCCTGTTCCATTACATTACCCAGTTGGTAAACTGAGGAAGAGAGATTTGCTAGTTCGTCAAAGGTTTGAACCCAAAATTTCAAGTTTTATATGTTCATATGACCTCTCTTGGTAAAACCTTCAATGAGGTGATTGATTTTGTGAAAAAAGTAGAGGAATTTTGACAGATTGGACACACCAAGACATTGGCTAAGAGGTAAGAAATGTGGGAAAGTATAGCGGTTAATATTCTAAGGGTTCCGGTATGCATGTGAATTCATCTTGTCCTATTTAATCGGCTATACCCGCATTTACAAGTGGTCATTAGGGGTTCCAAAACATACTTGGACTCATCGTGGTTAAGGGGCTTCTTATACATTCTTTAGAAAGTTTTTTCTTGACCATGGATCTTTTAATTATACTGAGTCGGGACAATTCTAGAGGAAATATCCTCATAGACAGATTTTTGGACAGGTTTAATAGCCGACTAGAGTCGTGGTTCCAGCGAGTGGAGGTAGTAACAGTAAAAGACGTCAACAGGGTGGGTGAGGAGGTAATTAGGGAGGTCGTAGACGCAGAGAAAATAATGATACTGGGAGAGGAGCGGTACATCCTAGAAGGGGGGTTGCATATAATAATGATAGAGATTAGTGTTACACCTTTTTAGGCAGACCAGAGACTGATGTATTAGACGTTGTGATAACAGGTATTATTCTTTTCTGACATTAAACGGGCATATTGTAAATTAATCCAGTTTGTACTTATTCTAATGTATATGTTAGTTTTTCTCTTGGACTTGATTTGAGTATAACTTCAATGCTCATATTTATGTTGCTACCCAGTTGAAGAGTTTGTAGTGGTAACTCATGTGTACTTGATTTGTGAAACCTTTGATGCCCCTATACATGTTATGTAAAAAGAGTCTTTAGTGGTAACCTATGTGTATCATTATTGTGTTGTAATTTTTATGTGTAGATAGATTTAGACATATTGGATATACTAGACTTTGATATGATCTTAGGTATGACTTGGTTGTCTTCTTATTTTGTTGTATTAGAGTGTAATGCTAAAATAATAAATCTAGAGATCCCGGGTGGGGAAATATTAGAGTGGGGAGTGGTATGTAGGCCTAAGTCATTATATATCATATTATTCCTTTAGGCTAGTAAATGATTTAGCTCATCCTCAGGATGTCAGTGTAGAGTCCACCTCCATTGAGTCTATCCCTGTGGTTTTAGAACTTTTGAATGTGTTTCCTACAGATCTAGTTGGTATGCCTATGAATAGGAATATAGACTTTTCTACTGATTTGGAGCCGGTCTCTCATCCAATTTTTATCCCTCCCTATCACATGACTATGGAAGAATTGAGAGAACTTAAGACACAACTTTATAAACTACTTTATTAGGGATTTTTCATCCTAATGATTCTCCTTAAGGTGCTCATTTGGTTATTGTAAAGAAAAAAAATGGTATCATGAGAATGTGTACAAATAACCGACAGTTAAATACGTTTAACATTCGAAATAACTACCTTTACCCCATATAGATAATTTTTTTAACCAATTGCACAGTGTTTCTTCTTATCTAAGATTGACTTGAGTTTGGGGTACCATCAGTTAAATATTAGGCCTAAGGACATACCTAAGACAACCTTCAGAACCTGAAATGTGCATTATGAGTTATTAGTGACGTCAGTTGGATTGACTAACACGCCTACATTGTTTATGATCTTGATGAACGGGGTGTTCAAATGATTCTTAGATTCTTTTGTGATTGTGTTTATAGATGACATATTAATTAATCTAGGTAAAGAGGAGCGTGTATATCACTTTTGATTGTTCTGGGTATACTAGAGAAACATAAGTTCAGTACTAAGTTCTAGAAGTGTAAGTTTTGGTTGCCTTATAGTTTCCTTTCATGGGCATGTGGTTTCGAAAGAAGGGGCGATAGTGCACCCTCAAAATATTGAGACGGTTAAGAATTGGGTTTGGCCAACTATGTGACAGAAGTTAGGAGTTTCGTGACTCTTTCTAGCTACTACCGCAAGTTTGTGCAAACTTTACTAGTATTATTACACATTAGACCAGGTTGACTCAAAAGGAGGTACCGTTCGAGTGGTGGGATAAGTGTGAATATAGTTTCCAAAAGCACAGGGATATTTTGACTACAACACATATTCTGACATCAACAATGTAAGGTAAAGATTTCATTATTTATTGTGATGCTTCGAATTCGGGCATGAATTATATGTAGTTGCAGGAAATGAAAGTTATAACTTGTGCTTCCAGACAATTGAAGATCCATGAGAGAAACTACCTCACCCATGATTTAGAGTTGGAAGCGACAATGTATTCTATCAAGATCTAGCAGTATTATCCTTATGGAGTCAAGTGTGAGGTATTCACTAATCATTGCAAACTACAACATGTTTTCACTCAAAAAGATTTGAATTTAAGGCAGAGGAGATGTGACTATTTAGTATCATTCTTAAAAGGGACAATATGATGGCAGATGCAATGAGACGGAAAATGGTTGGCATGGGTAGTTTGATTTGTTTGGGGGTGTCTAAGCGACCCTTGGCCAAAGAGATTAAGGTTCTGTATTCTAAGTTTATGCGGTTGGGCATCTCTAAGAATGGTGAAGTGTTAGCCAGTATTAAGGTAAAGCCCACCTTTATAGAAGAAATCAAGGCCAACCAGTTTGAGGATGAGGACTTGAACAATCTCGGAAATAAGGTGGTTTTTGGGAAGACCCAAGATGCCATTCATAATCAATGAGGTGTACTCAATTTAAGAAGAATGATTTGTGTTCCTAGGGTTGGTGACTTGATCCATAATGTGTTGGCAAAGTCTTATGGTTCGTGATACTCTATTTATTCAAGTATGACCAAGATGTATGACTATTTGAGCAGTCTTATTGGTGTCCTTGGATGAAGAAGAAAATTGTTGGGTGTGTTTCCAAGTGTCAAAATTGTCAGTATGAATATCAAAAGCCACCAAATTTACTTCAGAGAATGTCCATTCTGAGTGAAAACGGGAAAGGATAGTCATTACGAATGGCCATCAAGTACTGAAATACAAGTCAAATCAAAAAATTTCAACCTTTTGGTTTTGATTGTTAGTTCGATATCGGTTCATATTTTTTGTGAATTCGATTTTTTGATTCGATTATTAGTAACATACTTTATGTAATTCGGTAGGTTAGTTTAACCGAAATATATGTAATAATATAAACAACATATTAGATATTATTCAATTTTTAATACTAAACAAGATATTTATATTATTAAGCTTTTTAATTCCCTTTTTGCCCTTATCCCTTACGATTCATTTTTTTTCATTTTGAATTTACAGAAGAATTTTTAATCGTCCTTTCTCTTTTAGCAGTAGATGTCGCTCCTTCTTAGCTTCTTTTCCAACTTCCAAGATCCAGAAAGCTTCCTCTGGTTCGTCGTCCAGCAAACGACGCCCAGTACTGCCACGATTTCAACTTCTAGTTCTAGGTTTTAAAAAATTCAAATTTAATAAATCAAATCAAACCAAATCAAATTACACAACAAAGAATCAAATCAAATTGTTTGGTGTTTAGTAAAACAAATTTGATAACCATTGAAAACTAAAAAATTGAAATAATAAAAATGAAATTGAATTGAATTACCCAATGCGAGTCCTAATAGTCATGGATTTCAAAGTGGGACAAACTAAGAACTTGGGGAGTATGACTTAGTTTGTCATTGTAGATCGGGTGACTAAATTAGTCCACTTTATTCTAGTCACATTGAATAACAAGTCTCAATAGTTGGCTAAGATTTATGTTTAGAAAATAGTAAGGTTGCACAAGGTTCCCCTTTTTATCATCTCATATGTTGACACTTAGTTTACCACTAAGTTTTGAGGTAATTTGCTTGAGGTGCTGGTCACTCAAATCATTTCAACACAACCTTCATTCCATAGATTGATATTCAATTAGAGAGAACAATTAAGGTATTGTAAGATATGTTTTAAACATGTGTGATTGACTTTGGGGGCCATTGAGATCAGATCTTGCCCTTCTGTGAGTTCTCTTATAATACCAGTTATCGCTCAAACATTGATATGGCACCATTTTGAGACACTCTATAGGAGGAGATGCACATCACATATAGGGTGGTTTGAGGTTGGTGATTTGAAACCTTTGGGTGTCGATTTGGTTAAGAAAGTCAATAAAAGTTGAGGGGCATTCAAGTTGGCAGCCAAAAGTAGGCAGAAAGAGTATGCGGATCGCAAGGTTAGGGACATGATATTTTAGGTTAGTGATCAAGTTCTATTGGAGGTTTCACCTATGAAAGGATTCATGAGGTTTGGTAAAAAGTATAATCTTAGCCCTCGCTACATTAATTTTTCACGGTGGGGCCAGTAGATTACAAGTTAACACTACCACCCAAGTTGTCTAGGGTCCACCCAGATTTTACGTGTCTATCTTAAGGAATTACCATGGGATGGGGATTATATCGTCAAGTGATGAGACACAATAGTATTGGACAAAGACTTACATATAAGAGGAACCGATTGACGTGATTCTTTAGTGGGATATCCTGAAGTTGAGGAAAAGGAGATAAAATTAGTAAAGGTATAGTGGATACATAGTACGGTTCAGAAAGCTACTTAAGACCGAGAGTGACATGTGATACAAGTACCCTCAATTGTTTGAGGATCAACGTACTCCCTCTTTTAAATTTTAGTCCAATTTTTCTCGTTTGATCACTCGGAGACAAGCGATGATTAAATTAGTATCTATTGTAATGACTCATCCGGATTGTTATGAGTAGACTAATGGTTGGTCCAGAATGTTTTCATATACTGACATAATATTTTTAGATTAGGCCAGTCTGAGACGAAATTTGGGAAAGGTAAGATCTAGGGACGTCGGGAAATAGATGTGATGATAATTCTAGGCTTGTTTGATATTTGTTGTATCAAATACATTAAGAAACTCATAAGACTTTACAGAATCGAATTCCGATGAGTAGAACTTCTAAAATTGATCTTAGTGAGAAAAGGATAGTTTCAATGTCAAGGAAGAACGTATGTTGTGAAAGGGAACTTTTCCGGGGTTTCAGAGCTGCAGCACTTCAAAGGACATCATTATGTCATATTTCAAAAATATTTATACTAAAGTTACATCAAAATATAATCATCAAATGTCACGACCCAAAACGAGCCGCGAGTGGCACCACATTTATCCTACTATGTGAGCGAACCAACCAATCTAAACCCCAACATTTCAACCATAATAAACAGACTATAATGCGGAAGACTTAAAACTCATTAATTAAAATAGATTAATAACTTCTAAAAACTAAAACACTTATTATTCCCCAAAATCTGGAAGTCATCATCACAAGAACATCTATCCTCCAATTACTCAATCTAAGAGTATCTAAGAAGCTAAACTAAGTAAAAGATATGGTCCATGTCCGATCTTCAAGACATCAAGACGCGAAGGAAAGAATCCAGTCCAAGCTAGAAGCAATAGCTCACCCTGAAATCTGACGTGATGAAGACCGGCTAGAGTTGCGGTTGAGTTGAAGACGATGGTACGTTTGCTGCACTCCACAATTAACAGGAAAAACAAATATAAGTAGGGGTCAGTACAAAGCACAAGTACTGAGTAGATATCATCGGCCAACTCAAAATAGAAAGCAATATATATTAGATAATAACATAAAATCAACTAGATACTCAACAAGTGACACAACAAGTACCATAACCCTTGGCCACAACACCAAGCACATCTATGAGGACTCAAGCCTCCACACCTTACTCATTTGGGAAATAGTAATATTCATTCTCTTTATTATTCTGGTGTCGGAACGTGACACACCGATCCCCTACTATCCTGGTGTCGGAACGTGACACTCCGATCCTCTACTATCCTGGTGTCGGAACGTGACACCCGATCCACTATTACTATCCTTGTGTCGGAACGTGACACCCGATCCACTACTACTATCCTGGTGTCGAAACGTGACACCCGATCCATTAACCTCATTCTTTTAGTTCATCAAGCCTTCTTTTATACTAAGGCATCATTATTAACAGAGTGGATTTTAGGTTTAAGCTTCACAACCTCATCTTTCCAACCCATTACAATTACATAATCACATCATCCAAGCATACAATTAAGCATATAGAAGACTTTACAATACTACCCAATACATATCATTCGCTATTAAGATTTTACTATGAAATTGCATAAACCATAACATACCTCCACCGAAGAATTGTGATCAAGCAATCTACTTTCCCAAAGCCGCATTCTTCTTCGTTTTCTCTCTCTCTCGCTCGTTTGTCCCTCTTTTCTTTGTTTATTTCTATTTTTCGTATTCAAACCCCTTTTTCTTTTACCCTAATTGTCATATAATTAAGTATAAAAGATGATAAAACTAACCCACTATTTATTTCAAGGTTATCTCCATTAACCTTCAAGTAATTGAATTATTAACATTAACCCACTAACTTTATAATTATAAGCATGAGTAGTCCAAAACGCCCCTTAAAAACTTTTAACAAAAATCCGACCCAGTCAGGGTTACGCAGCCTGTGACGGTCCGTACTGCAGGTCCGTCACAAAGTTCAGAGAGTTAATTCTGTGGAAGGATTTGTGACGGTCCGTCGTGCCAATGACGGTCCGTCCTGCCATTCCGTCGTGAAGTTCAGAGAGTCAATCTCAGTACCCAAATTTTCAGAATCTAAGTGTTTTGGAACGAGACCCCCTCGACGGTCCGTCGTGCCCATGACGGTCCGTCGTGGGATCCGTCGACCCTGACAGTTACTACCAGAATAAACTCTACTGCTCAAAACGACTAAACAGGTGGTTACAATAAATACCAATTTACCCATCGTTCGTCCTCGAACGATCACAAGAAGAAAAATAAGGGCGAAAAGAAGTACCTGAATCTGTAAACAGGTGTGGGTATCTTTCTTGCATATCATCCTCCTTCTCCCAAGTGGATTCTTCAACCGGCCGATTCTTCCATTGAACCTTGATGGATGTAATCTCCCTTGACCTCAACTTGCGGACTTCTCTATCTAAAATATCAACAGGCTCCTCCTCATAAGACAAATTTTCATCAAGTATAACTGAATCCCAACGAATGATGTAGTTTCCATCCTTATGGTATCTTTTCAACATAGACACAAGAAATACCGGGTGCACTCCTGACAGTCCTGAAGGTAAGGCTAATTCATAAGCTACCTCCCCCACGCGCTTCAGAACTTCAAATGGACCAATATACCTCGGACTAAGCTTACCTCGCTTACCAAACCACATCACCCCTTTCATGGGTGAAACCTTCAGTAAGACTTGTTCACCCTCCATGAACTCCAAGTCCCTAACCTTTCAATCTGCATATTCTTT
Organism: Solanum peruvianum; assembly: GCA_027705065.1. Taxonomy (NCBI): domain Eukaryota; kingdom Viridiplantae; phylum Streptophyta; class Magnoliopsida; order Solanales; family Solanaceae; genus Solanum; species Solanum peruvianum. Next base: position 9,503,694 of record JAKWJD010001766.1, on the reverse strand, counting down.
CTGCCTACTTTGAGCCGCTAAAAGCCTTTCTTGAATGCATTTCACTTTATCTAACGATTCCTTCAGAAGGTCAGTACCGCAAGGTCTAACCTCAAATGCATCAAACCACCCAATGGGAGACCTACATCTTCTCCCATACAGTGCCTCAAATGGGGCCATATCAATACTTGAGTGATAGCTATTGTTGAAGGAGAACTCTGCTAAGGGTAAGAAGTTATCCCAATGGCCACCAAATTCTATCACACATGCACGAAGCATATCCTCCAACACTTGAATCGTTCGCTCAGACTGACCATCGGTCTGAGGGTGAAATGCGGTACTAAGATCCAACCTAGTACCTAATTCAGCATGCAATGTTTTCCAAAACATAGAAGTAAACTGCGTACCTCTATCTGATATGATGGAAAGTGGAACTCCATGCAATCGAACAACTTCCGAGATGTAAAGTTTGGCTAACTTCTCTGCATTGTAAGTCACCTTGACCGGAATGAAGTGAGCAGACTTAGTCAACCTATCCACAATTACCCAAATGGAGTCATACTTACCCATTGTCTTGGGAAGACCAACCACGAAATCCATTGCAATTCTCTCCCACTTCCATTCAGGAATGGGCATTCTCTGAAGTGTCCCTCAAGGCCTCTGGTGTTCATACTTTACTTGTTGACAATTCGGGCATTGAGCAACAAAATCGACAATGTCACGCTTCATCCTACTCCACCAAAAATGTTGCTTTAGATCACGATACATCTTGGTTGCACCAGGATGTATAGAATACCTTGAACTATGAGCCTCTGTAAGAATAGTGTGAATCAAATCATCGACGCGGGGTACACATACCCGTCCCTTAATTCTCAAAACAACTTCCTCATCGATTTTTGCTTCTTTAGCCTCTCCTCGCAACACCTTATCTCGAATCCGGATCAGTTTCTTATCAGTAAACTGCTTTCCCTTAATCTTGTCAAGAAAGGAAGATCTTGCCTCCACATAGGCCAAAAATCCTCCCTTCTCATTTACTTCTAGCCTCATAAAGTCATTAGCCAGAGTCTGAACCTCTCTAGCCAATGGGCGTCTGGAAGCCTGTAAGTGAGCTAGGCTTTCTATGCTCCCTGCTTTTCTACTCAAAGCATCTGCCACCACATTAGCTTTTCCTGGGTGATACAAAATAGTAACATCATAGTCCTTTAGTAGTTCCATCCATCTCCTCTGTCTCAAATTCAAATCTTTCTGAGTAAAGACATATTGTAAACTACGATGATCCGTATAGACTTCACACTTAACCCCATATAGATAGTGCCTCCATTGCTTTAATGCAAACACTGCCGCACCCAACTCCAAATCATGGGTCGGATAGTTACGTTCGTGCACCTTTAATTGCCTCGAAGCATAAGCAATTACATTCTTCTCTTGCATTAGCACTGCACCTAAACCAGAATAGGATGCATCACAATAAACAATGAAATTCTTACCTTCCACTGGCAGGGTAAGAATGGGTGCAGTAGTCAACAAGGTCTTGAGTTTCTGAAAGCTTTCTTCACATTCGTCCGAACATACAAATGGAACACTTTACTTAGTCAAATTTGTCAATTGGGAAGCAACGGAAGAAAATCCCTTGACAAATCGACGGTAGTAGCTAGCTAGACCAACAAAACTCCTTACTTCTGTAACATTAGTAGGTCTTACCCAACTCTCCACCGCTTCGATCTTAGAAGGATCCACCATTACTCCATCCTTAGAACCACATGCCCCAAGAAGGAGACTGAATCTAGCCAAAACTCACACTTGGAGAATTTGGCATAAAGCTTTTTCTCCCTCAACAATTCCAATACAATTCTCAAGTGCTCCTCATGTTCTTTCTTTCTCTTTGAGTATACCAGTATATCATCAATGAATATAATGACAAAGAGATCCAGATATGGCTTAAAAATCCCGTTCATCAAACTCATAAAAGAAGCAGGGGCATTCGTAAGCCCAAAAGACATTACTAAGAACTCATAATGCCCAAACCTGGTCCGAAAAGCAGTCTTGGACACATCCATTGCCCGTATTTTCAATTGATGATAACCAGATCTCAAATCAATTTTTGAGAAGGTACAAGCACCTTGTAACAGGTCGAACAAATCATCGATGCGAGGAAGAGGATACTTGTTCTTGACAGTTACCTTATTCAGTTGTTTGTAGTCTATGCACATCCGAAAACTTCCATCCTTCTTCTTCACAGACAAAACAGGAGCACCCCAAGGGGATGCACTTGGTCTAATGAAGCCTTTACTTAACAACTCTTGAAGTTGGGCATTTAACTCCCTTACCTCAGCGGGAGCCATTATATAAGGGGGTATAGAAATGGGGCGAGTACCCGGTTCCAGATCAATGCAAAAGTCAATATCTCTATCTGGTGGCATACAAGGAAGGTCTGCAGGAAACACATCCAGAAACTCACAGACTATCGAAACAGACTCAATTGAAGGTACTTGGGTAGTATCATCCCTGAGGTGTGACAAGAAAGCTAAACACCCTTTACTAACCATTCTCTTGGCACGAAGAAAGGAGATGATACGAACTAGAGTGGAAGTGTAGTCACCCTCCCACACTAACGGATTTGTCCCAGGCTTGGCCAACGTTACCGTTTTAGCATTACAATCTAAGATTGCAAAATTTGGAGAAAGCCAAGTCATACCCAGAATTACATCGAAATCAAGCATTTCTAAGATAACCAAGTCTACATGAGTATTGCTCCCCACAAAAGTTACAAGACAAGACTTATACACCTTTTCAACTATCACAGACTCACCCACCGGAGTAAAAACACGAATAGGCATGTCAAGAAATTCACAATGTAAATTATGACCAGTAGCAAATGAGGAAGATATATATGAAAATGTAGAGCCAGGATCAAATAATACAGAAGCCATGCAATCACAAACCAAAAGATTACCTGTGATAACAGCATCAAATGTCTCCGCTTCAGACCTCCCAGGGAAAGCATAACAATGGGCCCTATCACTTGTCTGTCCGTTGCCCCTACCATAATGTGTTGCAGTCCCTCCGGCTTGCCTGCCACCCCGGTTGGTTTGGTGACCACCATTACCTTGACCACCACGTCCTCCAGAATGGCGGCCTCTTCCATGACCACCTCTACCTCTGACTATTGGGGGTCTGTAACTCTGTTTTGGACAATATCTCTTAATATGTCCAATCTCTCCACATCCATAACACTCTCTGGGTTCAAACATAGGTCTCTCTGAGAACGACGGAGTCTGGGGATAACCTCCAAACTCAGAGAAATGTTGACCGGCCTGCGGTGGACCCCCAGCTACAGTTTGTAGTGAATACTGAACAGGTCGGGCTGGATAACTTCCTGAACTCTGCCCTCTGGAGTAAGAACCACTTAACTCGCCTCCCTTACGAAACTTCTTAGTTGTTGATGCCATGGTGCACTCCCTCCACCTCTATCACAAAGTCTACCACTTCCTGAAAGGATTTTGCTGCAGTAGATACCTGTAAGGCTGGAATCTTCAAATCTGACCTCAATCCCTTCACAAAACGGCGAATCCGCTCTTGTGGACTGAAGCAAAGCTGGGTGGCATACCTGGATAGTGCACGAAACTTAGGCTCGTAAGCAGTAACCAACATCCTGCCTTGCTCTAGGCTTAGGAACTCATCTCTCCTCCTATCCCTCAAGGTTCGGGGTATATACTTCTCCATAACCAAGCTAGAGAATGATGCCCAAGTCATAGGTGGTGCCTCTGTTGGTTGACACTCAACATACGATTGCCACAACATTCAGCACCCTTGAAGACTGGAGGTTTCAATTTCAAGGACTTACTGAAAAGTTCATGCTGATCACTTATCATTATAGGCCCTGTAGTCAACCGAGGAAACGTGCCTATTTCCAATGAGGCATCCATGCGGGGAGCCACAGCAGCTGCATGTTGTACTCCCGGAACCTGAGGTGCTGGTGCAGAAAACACTGGAGGTGTCTGGCCTTGATCAGATAACCCGCTAAGATAAGCAAGAACCTGATTAATCATCTCTGGGGTAGGTTGGGGTGGTAATTCCTCATTCTGCAATTGCTCATTCTCCCCTTCCTCACCCTCTCTTACTACTTCCTCAGTCGGTGGAGGAGTCATCGCCCTAGTACTAGATGGGCCAGGTTCTTGTCCTCTTCCTCTAGAGGACGTCCTCCCGTGACCTCTACCACGGCCTCTTGCCACTGCTCCTCTTCGAGCTACAGCCCCAGTGGCTGGCTCAGACGCATCTTGTCTTGCTGGTGTTGGTGTTGGCGCAGTTGTTGCTCTAGTTCTAACCATTTGCGAAATAGAGTAAAGATGGTCAGATACCAATTTGTATCACCTAGATACCAATTGGATCCAAGTAATAGCACGAAAGAAAGAAAGAATGGAATTTTCCTAAAGTCTTATAGCCTCCCAAAGAAAAGTAAAGGCGTCCCCCTACCGTTCCTCAAGACTCTACTAGACTCGTTCTTGTGCGATGAGACCAACGAACCTAATGCTTTGATACCAAGTTTGTCACGACCCAAAACGAGCCGCGAGTGGCACCCACACTTATCCTACTATGTGAGCGAACCAACCAATCTAAACCCCAACATTTCAACCATAATAAACAGAATATAATGCGGAAGACTTAAAACTCATTAATGAAAATAGATTAATAACTTTTAAAAACTAAAACACTTATTATTCCTCAAAATCTGGAAATCATCATCACAAGAACATCTATCCTCCAATTACTAAATCTAAGAGTATCTAAGAAGCTAAAATAAGTAAAAGAGATGGTCCATGTCCGATCTTCAAGACATCAAGACGCGAAGGAAAGAATCCAGTCCAAGCTAGAAGCAATAGCTCACCCTGAATTCTGACGTGATGAAGACTGGCTAGAGTTGCGGTTGAGTTGAAGACGATGGTACGTTTGCTGCACTCCACAATTAGCAAGAAAAACAAATACAAGTAGGGGTCAGTACAAAGCACAAGTACTGAGTAGATATCATCTGCCAACTCAAAATAGAAAGCAATATATATTAGATAATAACATAAAATCAACTACATACTCAACAAGTGACACAACAAGTACCATAACCTTTGGCACAACACCAAGCACATCTATGAGGACTCAAGCCCACCACTACTCATTTGGGAATAGTAATATTCATTCTCTTTATTATCCTGGTGTCAGAACGTGACACTCTGATCCCCTACTATCCTGGTGTCGGAACGTGACACCCGATCCACTACTACTATCCTGGTGTCGGAACGTGACACCCGATCCACTACTACTATCCTGGTGTCGAAACGTGACACCCGATCCATTAACCTCATTCTTTTAGTTCATCAAGTCTTCTTTTATACTAAGGCATCATCATTAACAGAGTGGATTTTAGGTTTAAGCTTCACAACCTCATCTTTCCAACCCATTACAATTACATAATCACATCATGCAAGCATACAATTAAGCATATATAAGACTTTACAATACTACCCAATACATATCATTCGCTATTAAGAGTTTACTATGAAATAGCATAAATCATAACCTACCTCCACCGAAGAATTGTGATCAAGCAATCTACTTTCCCAAAGCCGCGTTCTTCTTCGTTTTCTCTCTCTCTCTCTCTCTCGCTCGTTCGTCCCTCTTCTCTTTGTTTCTTTCTATTTTTCTTATTCAAACCCCTTTTTCTTTTACCCTAATTGATATATAATTAAGTATAAAAGATGATAAAACTAACCCACTATTTATTTCAAGGTTATCTCCTTTAACCCCCAAGTAATTGAATTATTAACATTAACCCACTAACTTTAAAATTATAAGCATGAGTAGTCCAAAACGCCCCTTAAAAACTTTTAACAGAAATCCGACCCAGTCAGGGTTACGCAGCCTGTGACGGTCCGTCATGACTGTGACGGTCCGTACTGCAGGTCCGTCACAAAGTTCAGAGAGTTAATTCTTTGGAAGGATTTGTGACGGTCCGTCGTGCCAACGACGGTCCGTCTTGCCATTCCGTCGTGAAGTTCAGAGAGTCGATCTCAGTACCCAAATTTTCAGAATCTAAGTGTTTTGGAACGAGACCCCCTTGACGGTCCGTCGTGCCCATGACGGTCCGTCGTGGGATCCGTCGACCCTGACAGTTACTACCAGAATAAACTCTATTGCTCAAACGACTAAACAGGTTATTACATCAAACAGTGTAATATATAAGTTTAAAGTATTTTTGTAATATTATCTTTATGTCTTTATTAAAGTAGTTTGTCGTGAAGTGTCGGCCAGAAGAAAAGATGGCCATATGTAAAGTTATGTCGGCCAGTAATAAAGTAAAGGGCCATTAGTAGTTTGTCGTTTTGTGTCGGCCGAATTAATATAGGCCAAGTGTAAAGTTAGTGTCGGCCATTTCTGTTGGCCTAATATGTATAAATGTTGTATAAATAGAGGGCTTCTCCCTCAGTAATAAACAAGCTGAAAAAGCTACTTACTCTCCACTCTCTCTCTTATTCTCTCTTCTCTTAAAAAATCGCTTCCACCCATAATTGGTATCAGAGCTAGATAATAAACAAATAGTGAGATATGGAAAACAAATCTGAAGCAACAAATCTACAGAAATAGGTATACTCATTTAAGTTCATGAGTAGCTAAACCAATTTATTCCTGATAATCTCTTGTTGATTATAATTGTTTATCGTGTTTTAATAATGTTCTAATAACCATCTTTAGAAAGTTTGCTACACAAATATTCTGCGAATAGGTATGCCCAGACTATCCCATCCTAAGGTTGAAACCGATAGGCAAGAAGGCCGTTTAGGGAGTAAACAAAGTTGAGGCGCTGTTAGGGTAACTGATCAAAGAAGAAAATTGTAGTAGTGACCAGACGAGATGATTATTAAATCATTATTATTACATAATAAATAAGTATAATCTATTAAGAGGTTGGAAGGAATAAAATTTTTAGCAAAAAAAATGAATAAAATGAACTCCTATTTATTAGATGATGATGTTAATTACAAGATATTAATATTTTATAGATTAAAAGGTCTTAATACATATATAAAAAGAACAATTTATGATATATTATTAACATATGAAATAATAGAAGTAACAACTCAAGGTTGGGCTGAATTAGTTATACAAGATGATTTTTATGATAATAATTTTGACATAGACTTGTATGATGATCTAGAAATATTCAGAGATCAATGATAAATTATATGTACTTACAATATTGGGTAAAAACTAAAGAAAACATAGATCTATATGATAAAAAAGAATTAGAATTATAAAAGAATGACTTAACCAAAAAGGTATGAAATTTGGCAAAAACGAAGTAATAATAATTATAAGATAAAATTTATTAAAGATCCAAGCAAATTAAGTAAACTTTTTAAAATTTTGTACAGAAAAATATAAATGGATAAAAAAATAGAACATTGACAAAGACTAATAGAAAAAATATTTTCTTAAAGACATGAAGAATAATACAACACTAAGTAAAGAAACTAAAATAATAAAAACCAGGATATATAGAAAAGTACGAAAGATATGGAAAAAGTTAAAACTTTTATACATAGAATATGAACTATCACCAACTCACTAAGACAAGTAATGATAAGACAAATCATTTGATAAGCGTGATTTCAAAAACAAAATATAAATATGTTTGTTATCTGAAAAAACAATATGAACAAAGAAATATATAAGCAACAATTGATAGAAAAAATAGATGAAAAAAGACAAGAATTGCAACATAGGAAAGAAAGATTAATAGAAAATATGTTAGCAGGAGTATGTAATAAATCAATATTAGCACAAAGAAGAGTTAAAATTATGATAGAACTACAAATAAATTGCCTTGAATACATATTACAACATAATATAATACATAAATCATAATGAATAAAGAAGAATTTGCAGTAGATAAAAAGACATATGAAAACCAAGATGGACTAATAATAAAAATAATATTTTCAAATTTAGGAAGAAAATATAAAAAAATAGGAAATAAATTATATTTAATGTTAGAAAAAGAAACAGCAAAATTAGAAGATAGTTTAACAGCTATGATAAGAATAACAAAAGAAAATGAAGAAATAGATAAATCAAAAGAAATTGAAAAAATAAAAATACAAGCAAAACAAGAAGTACAAAATTTAGAAGAAATAAAAAATACAAGGATAAGTGAATTAGAACAAGAATTAGCTAAGTTAAAATTATTATATGAAATTAAACAGAAAGAAAAACAAAAAGAAAAAGAATTCGAGTTAACTAATGAAATAAATGATATAAAACAAAAATTAAAGGAAACCCTTGAAGTAAATGAAATAGATGAAGTAAACGAATCAGATACGATAAATGATCAAAATTCAGAAATAAGTGATATAAGTGAAACATACACAGAAATCCTAGAACAAGTAAATAAACAAAAAAAAATTAGAAATAAACACAGGAGATATGAATAAACCTAGCACATCAGGAGTTAAAACCCAAGATAATAGTCCTAGAAATAGTCCTAGATGGACACGACCAACTTATTTTACAGAAAATTATGAACAATCAGACAGAGCGAATGCAATATGGAATAGCAGATTAAATAAAAAATGGACACCTAAACCAATAACTGAACAATAGAATTTCTTAGATCTAGATTGTGCTAGAGATATAAATAAAGCAATATTAATATGGATAGGGAATATATCTAAACAACTGATTGATAATAAAATAACAGCGAGAGAAACGCCGAAATATATAGAAAGAACATTTGTAGGAACAACAAAATTATAGATAGAAAATTTACCCCCAGAAAGTTTAGAAGTACTTAGAAGTGATAAGAAAATGGATGGATCTCCGTCAGCATCAAATATAGATATACTAATCAGCAATAAGAAATGAATTTGGAGGTATGACCACAGATATAAGAGAACAAAACAGAGAAAAAATAATAAATAGACAACTTATGACAAAATTAGCTATATGTAAAATGTGTTACATAGAAGAATATACATGTGCATTTAAAGAATATAACTACAAAGCAAAATACAATATAAATGAAGCAAGAGAAATAAGACAGCAATATTTTACAAAATTACCAGAACCATTTAGCACAAAAATAATTAAAGATTGGAATGATGAAGGATTAGTAGATACTTTAGGAGCTAGAATAAAATTCTTACATCAATGGTTTGTACAACTATGTGAAAATCAGAAAGAAAAATTAAAAATGGAGAAAGTACTAATTAAAAATTTAGCATGTTGTAAAGATTAAACAGCACCACAGTTTGGATGTACAAAGAAATATTATAAAAAGCGAAACCTAGACAATATAAAAATCATAGAAAAACTAAAACCAACTATAAATATAAAAAACCAAGACAAAGATATTATGTAAAAAATTATAAAATAAAAAGACCATATAGACCAAAAAGAAAAATATCCCAATGTACTTGTTATAATTGCGGAAACATAGGACATTTAGCTAGAGATTGTAAATTACCTAAAGATCCAAAAAGAAAACAGATTGCAGAAATAATTATAGATAATGATGAATATATGCAAATAGAATATATAGACTATGAATTAAGTGAAAACGATAGTATATATGAAGTATCAGATATAGAAACTGAAAATGAAGAAGAAAATATTAATCTAGATAATGATGAAATAGATGAAGAAATATAATGTCTGAAGACGATATAAAAAATAATATCTAAAGAAGATTATCAAAATGAAGAATTATCATAACAAAAAATTATATTTGATAATACAATATTTGAACAAATAAAAGGAAGAGAATTAGAATTAAGTGTTGAAAAAGTACTTGAAATACCTATTTTAAGAAATTGGTTTAAAAGACAAAAAGAAGAATGCTATGTAGTTAGTCAGAAAGAACATATTATAGATTGTAAATACACAAAAGGAAAAGTACAAATACATATACTAAATAAAAGAATAATTAATAAAGAAATACAAGATATAAAAGCTAAAACACCAATAAAATATGTATACTTAGGAGGAACAAAAATATTAATTAAAGCTTGCTTTAGAGAAGGAATAGATACACCTATTAAATTATATTTAGCAGATGATAGAATCATACACCCTACAGAAAAAAGCGTAATTAGTGCAGTTAGAGGAAACCTAATATACCAGAAATTTAAATTTATAATAAGTGTCAACTATTCAGTAGCATTAACAGATAGAAATATAGATAAATCATTAGTATTATATTGGAAAATGTCTGGAATAGAGCTAGCACCAGGAAGTAAGATATTCACAGCAAGATGTAAAAACTTATATATATTAACAACAAAACACAAGGTAACAGGTAAGCAATTACTTTTGAAAATAACTGACTGTGTCGACGGATCACACGACGGACCGTCTTGGTCACGACGGACCGTCGAGTGTCTTCGTGCCAAAACACTTAAACTTTAAAATTTGGGTACGGAAAATCAACTCTCTGAACTTCGCGATGGAAGAGCAACACGGACCATCGTAGGCATGACGGACCGTCACAGAGCTCTTTAATGAATTCGACTCTCTGAACTTTGTGACGACCCTGCAGGACGGAGCGTCGCAGGCACGACGGGCCGTCACGAGCGACGTAACCTCGACTGGATCGGATTTCTGCTAAAAGTTTTAAGGGGCGTTTTGGACTATTTATGACAAGCTTTATGAAATTAGAGGGTAAGTTTAATAACTTATTTACTTGAGGGTTAAAGGAGTTAACCTTGAAATAAATAGTGGGTTACTTTTATCATCTTTTATACTTAATTATATGATAATTAGGGTAAAAGAAAAAGAGTTTGAATAAGGAAAGATAGAAAGAACATAGAAAAGAAAGGGCGAACGAACGAGCGAGAGAAGAGAGAACGAAGAGGAAAGCAAAGACTTTGAGAAGTAGCTTGCTTGATTGCGAATTCTTTGGTGGAGGTAGGTTATGGTTTATGCTATTTCATAGTAAACTCTAAATAGCGATTGATATGTATTGGGTAGTATTGTAAAGTCTTCTATATGCTTAATTATGTTGTTGCATGTTGAGATTATGTAAATGGTGATGGATTATAATGATGATACTGTGGAATCTTAAAAACCTTAAATCCACTCTGTTAATGATGATGCCTTGGTATAAAAGAAGGCTTGATGAACTAAAAGAATGAGGTTAATGGATCGGGTGTCACGAACCGACACGTAGTACTAGGGGATCGGGTGTCACAAACCGACACGTAGAATTAGGGTATCGGGTGTCACGAACCGACACGTAGTATTAGGGGATCGGAGTGTCACGTACGGACACGTAGTAGTAGGGGATCGGACTGTCACGTTCCCACACCAGGATGATATAGGGGATCGGAGTGTCACGTTCCGACACCAGGATGATAAAGAGAATGAATCTTGAATTATGTTATTACACTCAAATTTAAAGAACCTATTTCCCAAATGAGTATGGTGTGGAGGCTTGAGTCCTCATAGATGTGCTTGGGTTGTGGCCAATGGTTATGGTACTTGTTGTTGTCACCTATTGAGTATGGTAGTCGATTTTATGTTATTATCTGATATATATTGCTTTCTATTTTGAGTTGGCCGATGATACCTACTCAGTATGTGTTCCTTGTATTGACCCCTACTTGTATTTGTTTTTCTTTGTTATTTGTGGAGTGCAGCAAACGTGCCAACAACTTCGACTCGTCCGCAACTCTAGCCAGACTTCAGCATAATCAGATTTTAGGGTGAGCTATTATTCCTAGCTCGGACTGGATTCTTTCCTTCATGTCTTGATGTCCTTGAAGTTCGGACATGGACCATCTGATTACTTATTTTAGCTTCCTAGATACTCTTAGATTTAGTAATTTGAGGATAGATGTTCTTGTGGTGATGACTTCCAGATTTTGGGAATAATAAGTAGTAAATTTTAGAAGTTATTTATTGGTTATATTAATGAGTTTTAAGTCTTCCGCATTATATTTTGTTCATTATGGTTGAAATATTGGTGAACGTTGGGGTTTAGATTTGTTCGTTCGCTCACATAGTAGGTTAAGTGTGGGTGCCACTCGCGGCTTGTTTTGGGTCGTGACAAACTTGGTATCAGAGCATTAGGTTCGTTGGTCTCATCACACAAGAACGAGTCTAGTAGAGTCTTAAGGAATGGTAGGGGGACGCCTTTACTTTTCTTTGAGAGGCTATAGGACTTTAGGAAAATTCCATTCTTTCTTTCTTTCGTGCTATTACTTGGATCCAATTGGTATCTAGGTGATACAAATTGGTATCTGACCATCCTCACTCTATTTCGCAGATGGTTAGAACTAGAGCAACAACTGTGTCAACACCAACACCGGCAAGACAGGATGCGTCTGAGCCAGCCACTAGGGCTGTAGCTCGAAGAGGAGCAGTGGCAAGAGGCCGTGGTAGAGGTCGCGGGAGGACGTCCTCTAGAGGTAGAGGACAAACACCTGGTCCAACTAGTACTAGGGCAGTGACTCTTCCACCGACTGATGAGGTAGTAAGAGAGGGTGAGGAAGGGGAGAATGAGCAAGTGCAGAATGAGGAATTACCACCCTAACCTACCCCAGAGATGATTAACCAGGTTCTTGCTTATCTTAGCGGGTTATCCGATCAAGGCCAAACACCTCCAGTGTTTTCTGCACCAGCACCTCAGGTTCCGGGAGTACAACATGCAGTTGTTGTGGCTCCCCGCATGGATGTCTCATTGGAAATAGGCACGTTTCCTCAATTGACTACCGGGCCTATAATGACGAGTGATCAGCATGAACTCTTCACTAAATTTTTGAAGTTGAAACCTCCAGTCTTCAAGGGTGCTGAATCTGAGGATGCTTATGATTTTCTGGTTGATTGTCATGAGTTTCTACATAAGATGGGCATAGTAGAACGATTTGGCGTTGAGTTTGTGACCTATCAGTTTCAGGGGAACGCCAAAATGTGGTGGCGGTCGTATGTTGAGTATCAACCAGCACAGGCACCACCCATGACTTGGGCATCATTCTCTAGTTTATTTATGGAGAAGTATATACCCCGGACTTTGAGGGATAGGAGGAGAGATGAGTTTCTGAGCCTAGAGCAAGGCAGGATGTCGGTTACTGCTTATGAGTCTAAGTTTCGTGCACTCTCCAGGTATGCCACCCAACTTTGCTTCAGCCCACGAGACCGGATTCGCCGTTTTGTTAAGGGATTGAGGTCAGACTTGCAGATTCCAGCCTTACAGGTAGTTGCTGCAGCAAAATCCTTTCAAGAAGTGGTTGATTTTGTGATAGAGGTGGAGGGGGTGAAGCCAGACGATTTCACCATGGCCTCGACATCTAAGAAGTTTCGTAAGGGAGGTGACTTTAGTGGCTCTTACTTCAGGGGGCAGAGTTCGCGAGGTTACACAGCCCGACCGATTCAGTCTTCACTGCAGGCTGTAGCTGGGGGTCCATCACAGACCAGTCAACATTTCTTTGAGTTTGGAGGTTATCCCCAGACTTCGTCGTTCTCACAGAGACCTATGCTTAAACCCAAAGAGTGTTATGGATGTGGGGAGACTGGACATATTAGGAGATATTTTCCAAAACAGAGGCCGCCAATCTGGAGGGCGTGGTGGCCAAGGAAATGGTGGTCACCAAACCAACCAGGGTGGCGGGCAAACTGGAGCTACTGCAGCGCAACACGGTAGGGGCAACGGGCAGACAGGTGATAGGGCCCATATTGTTATGCTTTCCCTGGGAGGTATGAAGCGGAGACATCTGATGCTGTTATCACAGGTAATCTTTTGGTTTGTGATTGCATGGCTTCTGTATTATTTGATCCTGGATCCACATTTTCATATGTATCTTCCTCATTTGCTATTTTTCTTGATTTACATTGTGATTTGCTTCACATGCCCATTCGTGTCTCTACTCCTGTGGGTGAGTCTGTGATAGTTGAGAAGGTGTATAGGTCTTGTCTTGTGACTTTTGTGGGGAACAATACTCATGTAGACTTGATTATTCTAGAGATGGTTGATTTCGATGTAATTCTGGGTATGACTTGGCTTTCTCCAAATTTTGCAATCTTAGATTGTAATGCTAAAACTGTGACATTGGCCAAGCCTGGGAAAGATCTGTTAGTGTGGGAGGGTGACTACACTTCCACTCCAGTTGGTATCATCTCCATTCTTCGAGCTAAGAGAATGGTTAGTAAAGGGTGTTTAGCTTTCTTGGCACACCTCAGGGATGATACTACCCAAGTACCTTCAATTGAGTCTGTTTCGATAATCAGTGAGTTTCTGGATGTGTTCCCTGCAGACCTTCCTGGTATGCCACCGGATAGAGATATTGATTTCTGTATTGATCTGGAGCCGGGTACTCGCCCCATTTCCATACCCCCTTATAGAATGGCTCCCGCTCAGTTAAGGGAGTTAAAGGCCCAACTTCAAGAGTTGTTAGGTAAAGGCTTTATTAGACCAAGTGCATCCCCTAGGGGTGCTCCTGTTTTGTTTGTGAATAAGAAGGATGGAAGTTTTCGGATGTGCATAGACTACAGGCAACTGAATAAGGTAACTGTTAAGAACAAGTATCCTCGTCCTCGCATTGATGATTTGTTCGATCAGTTACAAGGTGCTTGTACCTTCTCAAAAATCGATTTGAGATCTAGTTATCATCAATTGAAAATACGGGCAACGGATGTGCCAAAGACTGCTTTTCGAACCAGGTATGGGCATTATGAATTCCTAGTAATGTCTTTCGGGCTTACGAATGCCCCTGCTGCTTTCATGAGTCTGATGAATGGGATTTTTAAGCCATATCTAGATCTCTTTGTCATTGTGTTCATTGATGATATACTGGTATACTCAAAGAGCAGGAAAGAACATGAGGAGCACTTAAGAATTGTGGTGGAAGAGTTGAGGGAGAAAAGGCTTTATGCCAAATTTTCCAAGTGTGAATTTTGGCTAGATTCAGTGTCCTTCTTGGGGCACGTGGTTTCTAAGGATGGGGTGATGGTGGATCCTCCTAAGATTGAAGCAGTGAAGAGTTGGGTAAGACCTACCAACGTTACAGAGGTAAGGAGCTTTGTTGGTTTAGCTAGCTACTACCGCCGATTTGTCAAGGGATTTTCTTCTGTTGCCTCCCAACTGACACATTTGACTAAGCAGAGTGTTCCATTTGTATGGTCGGACGAGTGTGAAGAAAGCTTTCAGAAACTCAAGACCTTGTTGACTACTGCACCAATTCTTACCCTGCCAGTGGAAGGTAAGAATTTCATTTTTTATTGTGATGCATCCTATTCCGGTTTGGGTGTAGTGCTAATGCAAGAGAAGAATGTAATTGCTTATGCCTCGAGGCAATTAAAGGTGCATGAACGTAATTATCCGACCCATGATTTGGAGTTGGCTGCAGTAGTGTTTGCATTAAAACAATGGAGACATTATCTATATAGGGTTAAGTGTGAAGTCTATACAGATCATCGTAGTTTACAGTATGTCTTTACTCAGAAAGATTTGAATTTGAGACAGAGGAGATGGATGGAACTACTGAAGGACTATGATGTTACTATTTTGTATCACCCAAGAAAAGCTAATGTGGTGACAAATGCCTTAAGTAGAAAAACAGGGAGAATGGGAAGTCTAGCCCACTTACAGGTTTCTAGACGCCCATTGGCTAGAGAGGTTCAGACTCTGGCTAATGACTTTATGATATTGGAAGTACAAGAGAAAGGAGGATTTTTGGCCTGTGTGGAGGCAAGATCTTCTTTTCTTGACAAGATTAAGGGAAAGCAGTTCGATGATGAGAAGCTGAGCCGAATTCGGGATATGGTGTTGCGAGGAGAGGCTAAAAAGGCAATAATTGATGAGGAAGGCGTTTTGAGGATTAATGGAAGGGTATGTGTGCCCCGTGTTGATGATTTGGTCCACACTATTCTCACAGAGGCTCATAGTTCAGGATATTCTATACATCCTGGTGCAACCAAGATGTATCGTGACCTAAGGCAACATTTTTGGTGGAGTAGGATGAAGCGTGATATTGCTGATTTTGTTGCCCAATGCCCGAATTGTCAGCAGGTAAAGTATGAACACCAGAGGCCCGGAGGAACACGTCAGAAAATGCCCATTCCTGAATGGAAGTGGAAAAGAATTGCAATGGATTTTGTGGTTGGTCATCCAAAGACATTGGGTAAGTTTGATTCTATTTGGGTAATTGTTGACAGATTAACTAAGTCTGCTCATTTCATTCCGGTCAAGGTCACTTACAATGCAGAGAAGTTAGCCAAACTTTACATCTCAGAAATTGTTCAATTGCATGGAGTTCCACTTTCCATCATATCAGATAGAGGTACGCAGTTTACTTCTAAGTTTTGGAAAACATCGCATGCTGAATTAGGTACTATTCTTAGTACTGCATTTCACCCTCAGACCGATGGTCAGTCTGAGCGAACGATTCAGATTTTGGAGGATATGCTTCGTGCATGTGTGATAGAATTTGGTGGTCATTGGGATAACTTCTTACCCTTAGCAGAGTTCTCATACAACAATAGCTATCACTCAAGTATTGATATGGCCCCATTTGAGGCACTGTATGGGAGAAGATGTAGGTCTCCCATTGGGTGGTTTGATGCATTTGAGGTTAGACCTTGCGGTACTGACCTTCTGAGGGAATCGTTAGATAAAGTGAAATGCATTCAGGAAAAGCTTCTAGCGGCTCAAAGTACGCAGAAGGAATATGCAGATCGAAAGGTTAGAGACTTGGAGTTCATGGAGGGTGAACGAGTCTTACTGAAGGTTTCGCCCATGAAAGGGGTGATGCGGTTTGGTAAGAGAGGTAAGCTTAGTCCGAGGTATATTGGTCCATTTGAAGTTCTGAAGCGCGTCGGGGAGGTAGCTGATGAATTAGCCTTGCCCCCAGGACTGTTAGTAGTGCACCCGGTATTTCATGTGTCTATGCTGAAAAGATACCATGGGGATGGAAACTACATTATACGTTGGGATTCAGTTCTTCTTGATGAAAATTTGTCTTATGAGGAGGAGGTTGTTGCCATTTTAGATAGAGAAGTACGCAAGTTGAGATCAAGGGAGATTGGCTCCATCAAGGTTCAATGGAAGAATTGGCCAGTTGAAGAGTCCATTTGGGAGAAGGAGGCTGATATGCAAGAAAGATACCCCCACTTTTTAACAGATTCAGGTACTCTTTCTCGCCCTTGTTTTTATTCTTGTGATCGTTCGAGGACGAACGATGGGTAAATTGGTATCTATAGTAATGACCTGTTTAGTCGTTTCGAGCAGTGGAATTACTTTTGAAAATAACTGACTGTGTCGACGGATCACACGACGGACCGTCATGATCACGACGGATCGTCGAGTGTCTTTGTGCCAAAACACTTAAACTTTAAAATTTGGGTACGGGGAATCAACTCTCTGAACTTCGCAACGGAAGAGCAGCACGGACCGTCGTAGGCACGACGGACCGTCACAGAGCTCTTTAATGAATTCGACTCTCTGAACTCTGTGACGACCCTGCAGGACGGACCGTCGCAGGAATGACGGGCCGTCACGAGCGACGTAACCTCGACTGGGTTGGATTTCTGCTAAAAGTTTTAAGGGGCGTTTTGGACTATTTATGACAAACTGTATGAAATTAGTGGGTAAGTTTAATAACTTATTTACTTGAGGTTTAAAGGAGATATATTGAAATAAATAGTGGGTTACTTTTATCATCTTTTATACTTAATTATATGATAATTAGGGTAAAAGAAAAAGAGTTTGAATAAGGAAAGATAGAAAGAACAGAGAAAATAAAGGAAGAACGAACGAGCGAGAGAAGAGAGAACGAAGAGGAAAGCAAAGAATTTGAGAAGTAGCTTGCTTGATCGCGAATTCTTCGGTGGAGGTAGGTTATGGTTTATGTGTAACGACCTGTTTAGTCGTTTTGAGCAGCAGATTTTATTTGTGGAAAAACTGGCCAAGACTACGGACACCACAACGGACCGTCATAGGCATGACGGCCCGTCAAGGGTGTATCGTTTCAATATACTTAGGAATTCTGAAATTGGGTACTGAAAATCGACTCTCTGTAAATTGTGACGGACCTGCAGAACGTGCCGTCACAGCCACGACGAACCGTCGTGAGCTCCCGTTGCAAAACACTTCAACTTTTGAGAATTTGGTACAGGAAACGAGTCTCTGACCGTCATGACGGAAGTGCAGAACGGACCGTCACAGCCCACTTGAGTTCGAGGAAGTTGCGACGACCTGCGTGACGGACCGTCGCAGGCACGATGGGCCGTCACAGGTTGCGCAAATCCCAGGCAGAATCGGATTTCTTTACACGTTTTAAGGGACGTTTTGGACTATTCTTTCCTTAATTATAAAGATTGAGGGTTAATATTAATAAGTCTAATTACTTGGGGGTTAAAAGAGGTAACCTTAAGTTAATTAGTGGGTTCTATTGTCCTCTTTTATTCTTAATTATATGATAATTAGGGTAAAGGAAAGAGGGTTTGAATAAAACAAACAGAAAGAACAAAGAGAGAGAGAGAGAGAGAGAGAGAGAGAGAGGGAGGAATATCAAAGCTTGGGAAATTGCTTGTGGATTCCAATTCTTCGGTGGAGGTAGGTTATGGTTTATTTTACGATATTCATAGTGAACTCTTAATAGTGAATGATATGTATTGATAGTATTGTAAACCCTACTATGTTTTAATTGTATGCTTGCATGATGTGATTATGAAATTGTGATAAACTAAGCATGATGAAGTTATTGAATCCTAAATCTTGAAAGGAAACCCTATTCACTTGTTAATGATGATGCCTTGGTGTAAAAAGAAGGCTTGATAAATTATATAATGAGATTGATGATGCCTTAGTATAAAAGAAGGCTTGATAAATTATATAATGAGAATTGATGACCTTAGTATAAAAGAAGGCTTGATGAATTAGGGGATCGGGTGCCACGTTCCGGTACCAGGATAGAATATGAGGATCGGAGTGTCACGTTCCGACACCAGGATAGAATATGGATCGGGTGCCACGTTCCGGTACCAGGATAGAATATGAGGATCAGATTGTCACGTTCCGACACCAGGATAGAATATGGATCGGGTGCCACGTTCCGGTACCAGGATAGAATATGAGGATCGGAGTGTCACGTTCCGACACCAGGATAGAATGAGGATCAGAGTGCCACGTTCCGGCACCAGGATAGAATATGAGGAGCGGAGTGTCACGTACCGACACAAGAGGAAGAAAGATAATGAATCTTGAAAGATAATGAATATACTCAATCTAATGAACCCAATTCCCAAATGAGTATGGTATTGAGGCTTGAGTCCTCATCTGTGAACTTAGTGGAAATTGTTAATGATATAGTACTTGTTGTTGCTACATGTTAAGCATCATAGTTGATTTTATGATATTACTTGATATATATTATCTTCTATTTTGAGTTGGCCGATGATACTTACTCAGTACTTGTGGTTGTACTGACCCCCTACTTTTATGTTTTCTTCCTTGTTAATTGTGGAATGCAGCAAACGTGCCGTTGTCTTCAACTCAACAGTAGATCTAGCCAGTCTTCACTTCATCAGGAATTCAGGGTGAGCTAATGCGTCTAGCTTGGACTGGATCTTCTTCTTCAAGTCTAGATGCCTTGAACTTCCGGCATGGACTAGCTAGTATTTGTCTTAGCTTCTTAGACAGTTTTAGTTTAGCAATTTGAGATAGATGTTCTTGTGATGATGACTTCCAGATTTTGGGGATAATAATAATAGTTTTGAATTGTTTTTATTAATGAGTTAAGTCTTCCGCACTATTTTCTGTTGATATAAATTGAAATGTTAAGGTTTAGATTGGTTGGTTCGCTCACATAAGAGGGTGAATGTGGGTGCCAGTCGCGT
This sequence comes from Solanum peruvianum, assembly GCA_027705065.1. Taxonomy (NCBI): domain Eukaryota; kingdom Viridiplantae; phylum Streptophyta; class Magnoliopsida; order Solanales; family Solanaceae; genus Solanum; species Solanum peruvianum. Next base: position 9,483,840 of record JAKWJD010001766.1, on the reverse strand, counting down.
CCCCGATTTGGGTCGTGACAAACTTGGTATCAGAGCATTAGGTTCGTTGGTCTCATCACACAAGAACAGGTCTAGTAGAGTCTTAAGGAACGGTAGGGGGACGCCTTTACTTTTCTTTGAGAGGCTATAAGACTTTAGGAAAATTCCATTCTTTCATTCTTCTTTCGTGCTACTACTTGAGTCCAATTGGTATCTAGGTGATACAAATTGGTATCTGACCATCTTCATTCTATTTCGCAGATGGTTAGAACTAGAGCAACGACCGCACCAGCAGCAACAACGGAAAGACAAGAAATGACTGAGCCAGCCACAGGGGCTGTAGCTCGAGGAAGAGCAGCGGCAAGAGGCCGTGGAAGAGGTCGTGGGAGGAAGTCCTCTAGAGGACGAGGACGAGCCCCTAGCCCATCTGATACTAGGGCGGTGACTCCTCCACCGACCGAGGAGGTGATAAGAGAGGGTGAGGAAGGGGAGAATGAACAAGTGCAAAATGAGGAAATGCCACCCCAACCTACCCCAGAGATGATCAACCAGGTACTTGCTTATCTTAGCGGGTTATCCGATCAGGGTCAGGCACCTCCAGTGGTTTCTGCACCAACACCTCCGGTTTCAGAGATACGACATGCGGCTACTATGGCTCCCCGCATGGATGCATCATTGGGAATAGGCACATTTCCACGTCTGACTACTGGGCCTATTATGACAAACGATCAGCATGAACTTTTCAGTAAGTTCTTGAAATTGAAACCTCCAGTCTTTAAGGGCGCAGAATCGGAGGATGCCTACGATTTTCTAGTTGATTGTCATGAGCTACTACACAAGATGGGTATAGTAGAACGGTTTGGCGTTGAGTTCGTGAGCTATTAGTTTCAAGGGAACGCCAAAATGTGGTGGCGGTCACATGTTGAGTGTCAACCAACAGAGGCACCACCTATGACTTGGGAATCATTCTCTAGCTTGTTTATGGAGAAGTATATCCCAAGGACTTTGAGAGATAGAAAAAGGGATGAGTTCTTGAGTCTAGTGCAAGGTAGGATGACGGTTAACGCATATGAGGCCAAATTCCGTGCATTATCCAGGTATGCCACCCAACTTTGTTTCAGTCCACAAGAACGGATCCGCCGTTTTGTGAAGGGTTTGAGTCAGAATTGCGCGGATGCTTCAGCCTTATAGATAGCGGCAACGGCAACATCCTTCCAAGAGGTGGTAGACTTTGTGATGGAGGTGGAAGGAGTGAAACCAGATGACTTCACCACGACATCGACATCAAAAAGGTTTCGAAGGGGAGGTGAGATTAATGGTTCTTACTCTAGAGGACAGAGCTCCGGAGGTCACTCAGTTCGACCAATTTAGTCTTCACTACAGACTATAGTTGGGGGTCCACCTCAGATCGGTCAACACTTCTCTGAGAGGCCGATGCATGAACCCAGAGAGTGTTATGGATGTGGGGAGATTGGACACATTAAGAGGTATTGTCCAAACCAGAGTTACAGAACCCCACTAGCTAGAGGTAGAGGTGGTCATGGTAGAGGCCGTTATTCTGGAGGGCGTGGTGGCCGAGGTAATGGTGGTCACCAAAACGGCAGAGGTGAAGGGAAAACTGGAGCCACTACTACGCAACATGGTAGGGGCAACGGACAGACAAATAATGGGGCCCATTGTTACGCTTTACCTGGGAGATCTGAAGCGGAGGCGTCTGATGCTGTTATCACAGGTAATCTCTTTGTTTGTGATTGCATGGCATCTGTATTATTTGACCCTGGCTCCACGTTTTCATATGTATCTTCCTCATTTTCTAATGGTCTTAATTTGCATTGTGAATTACTTGACATGCCTATTCGTGTTTCTACTCCGGTGGGTGAGTCGGTGATAGTTGAAAAAGTATATAGGTCTTGTTTGGTGAATTTTGTGGGGAGAAACACTTATGTAGATTTGGTTATTTTAGAAATGGGTGACTTTGATGTAATTCTGGGTATGACTTGGCTTTCTCCGAATTTTTCGATTTTGGACTGTAATGCTAAAACGGTGACGTTAGCCAAGCCTGGGGCAGATCCGTTAGTGTGGGAGGGTGACTACACTTCCAATCCGGTGCGTATCATCTCCTTTCTTCGTGCTAAGAAAATGGTGAGTAAAGGGTGTTTAGCTTTCTTGGCACATCTCAAGGATGACACTACCCAAGTACCCTCGATTGAGTCAGTTTCGGTAGTCCGTGAGTTTTTGGATGTGTTCCCTGCAGATCTTCCTGGTATGCCACCAGATAGGGATATTGACTTCTGTATTGATCTCGAACCGGGTACTCGCCCCATTTCTATACCCCCTTATAGAATGGCTCCCGCGGAGTTAAGAGAGTTAAAGGCCCAACTTCAAGAATTGTTGAGCAAAGGCTTCATTAGACCAAGTGCATCTCCTTGGGGTGCTCCGGTGTTATTTGTGAAGAAGAAGGATGGGAGTTTTCGGATGTGCATAGACTACAGACAACTGAACAAGGTAACTATTAAGAACAAGTACCCCATTCCTCGCATTGATGACTTGTTCGATCAGTTACAAGGTGCTTGTGTCTTCTCAAAAATTGACTTGAGGTCCGGTTATCACCAATTGAAAATACGAGCAACGGATGTGCCAAAGACTGCTTTTCGAACTAGGTATGGGCATTATGAATTTGTGGTAATGTCCTTTGGTCTCACGAATGCCCCTGCTGCCTTCATGAGCTTGATGAACGGGATTTTCAAGCCATATTTGGACCTCTTTGTGATCGTGTTTATTGATGATATACTGATATACTCGAAGAGTAAGAAGGAACATGAGGAGCATTTGAGAATGGTGTTAGAGTTGTTGAGAAAGAAAAAGCTTTATGCCAAATTCTCCAAGTGTGAGTTTTGGCTAGATTCAGTGTCCTTCTTGGGGCACGTGGTTTCTAAGGATGGAGTGATGGTGGATCCATCCAAGATTGAGACAGTGAAGAATTGGGTAAGACCTACAAACGTGTAAGAAATAAGGAGTTTCGTGGGTTTAGCTAGCTACTACCGCCGATTTGTCAAGGGATTCTCTTCTATTGCTTCCCAATTGACGAATTTGACTAAGCAGAATGTTCCATTTGTATGGTCAGATGAATGTGAGGAAAGCTTTCAGAAACTCAAGACCTTGTTGACTACCGCACCTATCCTTACCTTGCCAGTAGAGGGTAAGAACTTCATTGTTTATTGTGATGCATCCTATTCTGGGTTGGGTGCAGTGCTAATGCAAGAGAAGAATGTGATTGTTTATGCTTCGAGGCAATTAAAGGTGCATGAACGTAACTATCCGACCCATGATTTGGAGTTGGCCGCGGTAGTATTTGCACTAAAGCAATGGAGACACTATTCGTATGGGGTTAAGTGTTAGGTCTATACGGATCATCGTAGCCTACAGTATGTCTTTACTCAGAAAGATTTGAACTTGAGACAGAGGAGATGGATGGAACTATTGAAGGACTACGACATCACTATCTTGTATTATCTGGGAAAAGCGAATGTTGTGGCGGATGCTTTAAGTAGAAAGGCCGGAAGCATGGGAAGTCTAGCTCATTTGCAAGTTTCTAGACGCCCATTGGCTAGAGAGGTGCAGATTCTAGCTAATGACCTTATGAGGTTAGAAATAAATGAGAAGGGAGGATTGTTAGCTTGTGTAGAGGCAAGATCTTCTTTTCTTGACAAGATCAAGGGAAAACAGTTTGATGATGAGAAACTAGGTCGAATTCGAGATAAAGTGTTGCGAGGAGAGGCTAAGGAAGCAATAATTGATGAGGAAGGTGTTTTGAGGATTAAGGGAAGGGTATGTGTACCCCGCATCGATGATTTGATCACCACTATTCTGACAGAGGCTCATAGTTCCGGATATTCTATACATCCTGGTGCAACCAAGATGTATCGTGACCTAAAGCAACACTTCTGGTGGAGTAGAATGAAGCGAGATATTGTTGAGTTTGTTGCCAAATGTCCAAATTGTCAACAAGTAAAGTATGAACACCAGAGGCCTGGAGGAACACTTCAGAGAATGCCCATTCCTGAATGGAAGTGGGAGAGAATCGCGATGGACTTCGTGGTTGGTCTTCCCAAGACATTGGGTAAGTATGACTCTATTTGGGTGATTGTTGATAGGTTAACTAAGTCTGCTCACTTCATTCCGGTCAAGGTGACCTACAATGCAGAGAAGTTAGCCAAAATCTACATCTCAGAAATTGTTCGGTTGCATAGAGTTCCACTCTCCATCATATCAGATAGAGGTACGCAGTTTACTTCTATGTTTTGGAGGACATTACATGCTGAATTAGGTACTAGGTTGGACCTTAGTACTGCGTTTCACCCTCAGACTGATGGTCAGTCTGAGCGAACGATTCAAGTGTTGGAGGATATGCTTCGTGCATGTGTGATAGAGTTTGGTGGCCATTGGGATAGCTTCTTACCTTTGGCAGAGTTTTCATACAATAATAGCTATCACTCCAGTATCGACATGGCTCCATTTGAAGCATTGTATGGGAGGAGGTGTAGATCTCCCATTGGTTGGTTCGATGCATTTGAGGTTAGACCTTGGGGTATTGACCTCTTGAGGGATTCGTTAGATAAGGTGAAGTGCATTCAAGAAAAGCTTCTGGCGGCGCAAAGTAGACAAAAGGAGTATGCAGACCGAAAGGTTAGAGACTTGGAGTTCATGGAAGGTGAACAAGTCTTGTTGAAGGTTTCACCCATGAAAGGGGTGATGCGGTTTGGAAAAAGGGGTAAGCTAAGTCCAAGGTATATTGGACCATTTGAAGTGCTTAAGAGAATAGGGGAGGTGTCTTATGAATTAGCCTTGCCCCCAGGGCTGTCCGGAGTGCATCCGGTATTTCATGTGTCCATGTTGAAAAGATACCATGGAGATGGAAACTACATCATCCGTTGGGATTCAGTTTTGTTGGATGAGAACTTGACTTATGAAGAGGAGCCGGTTGCTATATTAGATAGAGAAGTTCGCAAGTTGAGGTCGAGAGAGATTGCATCCATCAAAGTTCAATGGAAGAATCGACCGGTTGAAGAAGCTACTTGGGAGAAGGAGGAAGATATGCAAGAAAAATACCCACATCTGTTTACAGATTCAGGTACTCCTTTTCGCCATTGTTTTTCTTCTTTTGATCGTTCGGGGACGAACGATGGGTAAATAGGTATCTATTGTAACGACCTGTTTAGTCGTTTTGAGCAGCAGATTTTATTTCTAGAAAAACTGGCCAAGACTACGGACACCACGACGGACCGTCATAGGCACGACGGCCCGTCGAGGGTGTATCGTTTCAATATACTTAGGAATTCTGAAATTGGGTACTGAAAATCGACTCTCTGTAAATTGTGACGGACCTGCAGAACGTGCCATCACAGCCACGACGAACCGTCGTGAGCTCCCGTTGCAAAACACTTCAATTTTTGAGAATTTGGTACAGGAAACGAGTCTCTGACCGTCATGACGGAAGTGCAGGACGGACCGTCACAGGTGTGACGGACCGTCACAGGTGTGACGGACCGTCACAGCCCACTTGAGTTCGAGGAAGTTGCGACGACCTGCGTGACGGACCGTCGCAGGCACGACGGGCCGTCACAGGTTGCGCAAATCCCAGGCAGAATCGGATTTCTTTACACGTTTTAAGGGACGTTTTGGACTATTCTTTCCTTAATTATAAAGATTGAGGGTTAATATTAATAAGTCTAATTACTTGGGGGTTAAAAGAGGTAACCTTAAGTTAATTAGTGGGTTCTATTGTCCTCTTTTATTCTTAATTATATGATAATTAGGGTAAAGGAAAGAGGGTTTGAATAAAACAAACAGAAAGAACAAAGAGAGAGAGAGAGATCGATCGAGAGGGAGGAATATCAAAGCTTGGGAAATTGCTTGTGGATTCCAATTCTTCGGTGGAGGTAGGTTATGGTTTATTTTACGATATTCGTAGTGAACTCTTAATAGTGAATGATATGTATTGATAGTATTGTAAACCCTACTATGTGTTTAATTGTATGCTTGCATGATTGTGATTATGAAATTGTGATAAACTAAGCATGATGAAGTTATTGAATCCTAAATCTTGAAAAGAAACCCTAATTCACTTGTTTATGATGATGCCTTGGTGTAAAAGAAGGCTTGATAAATTATATAATGAGATTGATGATGTCTTAGTATAAAAGAAGGCTTGATAAATTATATAATGAGAATTGATGATGCCTTAGTATAAAAGAAGGCTTGATGAATTAGGGGAACGGGTGCCACGTTCCGGTACCAAGATAGAATATGAGGATCGGAGTGTCACGTTCCGACACCAGGATAGAATATGGATCGGGTGCCACGTTCCGGTACCAGGATAGAATATGAGGATCGGAGTGTCACGTTCCGACACCAGGATAGAATATGGATCGGGTGCCACGTTCCGGTACCAGGATAGAATATGAGGATCGGAGTGTCACGTTCCGACACCAGGATAGAATGAGGATCGGAGTGCCACGTTCCGGCACCAGGATAGAATATGAGGAGCGGAGTGTCACGTACCGACACAAGAGGAAGAAAGATAATGAATCTTGAAAGATAATGAATATACTCAATCTAATGAACCCAATTCCCAAATGAGTATGGTATTGAGGCTTGAGTCCTCATGTGTGAACTTAGTGGAAATTGTTAATGATATAGTACTTGTTGTTGCTACATGTTAAGCATCATAGTTGATTTTATGATATTACTTGATATATATTATCTTCTATTTTGAGTTGGCCGATGATACTTACTTAGTACTTGTGGTTGTACTGACCCCCTACTTTTATGTTTTCTTCCTTGTTAATTGTGGAATGCAGCAAACGTGTCGTCGTCTTCAACTCAACATTAGATCTAGCCAGTCTTCACTTCGTCGGGAATTCAGGGTGACCTAATGCGTCTAGCTTGGACTGGATCTTCTTCTTCAAGTCTTGATGCCTTGAACTTCCGGCATGGACTAGCTAGTATTTGTTTTAGCTTCTTAGACAGTTTTAGTTTAGCAATTTGAGATAGATGTTCTTGTGATGATGACTTCCAGATTTTGGGGATAATAATAATAGTTTTGAATTGTTTTTATTAATGAGTTAAGTCTTCCGCACTATTTTCTGTTGATATAAATTAAAATGTTAAGGTTTAGATTGGTTGGTTCGCTCACATAGGAGGGTGAATGTGGGTGCCAGTCGCGTCCCCGATTTGGGTCGTGACATTATGCTATTTCATAGTAAACTCTAAATAGCGATTGATATGTATTGGGTAGTATTGTAAAGTCTTCTATATGCTTAATTATGTTGTTTCATGTTGAGATTATGTAAATGGTGATGGATTATAATGATGATACTGTGGAATCTTAAGAACCTTAAATCCACTCTGTTAATGATGATGCCTTGGTATAAAAGAAGGCTTGATGAACTAAAAGAATGAGGTTAATGGATCGGGTGTCACAAACCGACACGTAGTATTAGGGGATCGGGTGTCACGAACTGACATGTAGAATTAGGGGATCGGGTGTCACGAACCGACACGTAGTATTAGGAGATCGGAGTGTCATGTACCGACACGTAGTAGTAGGGGATCGTAGTGTCACGTTCCGACACCAGGATGATATAGGGGATCGGAGTGTCACGTTCCGACACCAGGATGATAAAGAGAATGAATCTTGAATTATGTTATTATACTCAAATTTAAAGAACCTATTTCCCAAATGAGTATGGTGTGGAGGCTTGAGTCCTCGTAGATGTGTTTGGGTTGTGGCCAATGGTTATGGTACTTGTTGTTGTCACCTGTTGAGTATGGTAGTCGATTTTATGTTATTATCTAATATATATTGCTTTCTATTTTGAGTTGGCCGATGATACCTACTCAGTACGTGTTCCTTGTACTGACCCCAACTTGTATTTATTTTTCTTTGTTATTTGTGGAGTGCAGCAAACGTGCCAACAACTTCGACTCGTCTGCAACTCTATCCAGACTTCAGCATAATCAGATTTCAGGGTGAGCTATTATTCCTAGCTCGGACTGGATTCTTTCCTTCATGTCTTGATGTCCTTGAAGTTCGGACATGGACCATCTGTTTACTTATTTTAGCTTCCTAGATACTCTAAGATTTAGTAATTTGAGGATAGATGTTCTTGTAGTGATGACTTCCAGATTTTGGGAATAATAAGTATTAAATTTTAGAAGTTATTCATTGGTTATATTAATGAGTTTTATGTCTTCGGCATTATATTTTGTTCATTATGGTTGAAATATTGGTGAACGTTGGGGTTTAGATTTGTTGGTTCGCTCACATAGTAGGTTAAGTGCGGGTGCCACTCGCGGCTCGTTTTGGATCATGACAAATGAACAACTAGAACAACTATACAATGAAGATCCATTACAAGGATGGAAAAAACATAAGACAAAAGTAAAAATTGAACTAATAGATGAAAATAGTATAATAACACAGAAACCATTAAAATATAACTTTGATGATTTAAAAGAATTCAAAATACATATAGGTGAACTATTAGAAAATAATTACATACAAGAAAGTAATAGTAAACATACAAGTCCAGCATTTATAGTTATAAAACATAGTGAACAAAAAAGAGGTAAAAGTAGAATGGTCATAGATTATCGTAATCTAAATGCTAAAACTAAAACATACAATTACCCAATACCAAATAAAATACTAAAAATAAGACAAATACAAGGATATAACTATTTTAGTAAATTTGACTGTAAATCAGGATTTTATCATCTAAAACTAGAAGAAGAATCTAAACAGCTAACAGCATTCACAGTACCGCAAGGTTTCTATGAATGGAATGTTTTACCGTTTGGACATAAAAATGCACCAGGTAGATATCAACATTTTATGGATAACTATTTTAACCAGTTAGAAAATTGTATTGTATATATAGATGATATATTACTATATTCTAAAACACAAGATGAACATATAAGGTTGTTAGAAAAATTTATACATATAATTAAACACTCAGGAATAAGCTTAAGTAAAAAGAAAGCATAAATTATGAAACCACAGATAGAATTTCTAGGAATACAAATAGACAAAAATGTAAAAATGCAAACTCATATAGTACAAAAAATAATCACCCTTGATGAAAATATAGATACAAAAAAGAAATTACAATCCTTTCTAGGATTAGTAAATTAAGTAAGAGAATACATACTAAAATTAGCAGAACATTTAAAACCATTACATAAAAAACTCAAAAAGATGTTGAATACTATTTCGACAATAAAGATAAAGAACATATAAAAAAATATTAAAAATTATGTAAAAATTACCAAAACTTTACTTTCCTGATGAAAATAAATCATTTACTTATATTGTTGAAACAATTCAAGTGATCATAGTTATGGAGGAGTTTTAAAATACAAATATGAAAAACAAAAAATAGAACATCATTGTAGATATTATTCAAGATCCTATACAGAAGCACAAATAAAATGGGAAATAAATAGAAAAGAGTTATTTGCATTATATAAATGTTTATTAGCATTTGAACCATATATTGTTTACAATAAATTTATTGTGAGAACAGATAATACTCAGGTAAAATGGTGGATAACAAAAAAGGTAGAAGACTCAGTTACAACAAAAGAAATAAGGAGACTAGTATTAAACATATTAAATTTTACATTTACAATTGAGGTAATTAAAACTGACAAAAATATGGTTACAGACTACTTATCAAGACAAAGCTACTCAAACTAAGGACAAAAATGAACATACAATTGAAGAACTATTCAAAGCCATTACTACACTTTGTACCTAAGTGGACAGAATGATAATGAGATACAAAAGCTACAGTCTAATGAAGATAACCTGAAGTCAAAAGCTAATATAAGTCAGCAGCATGACTATAAAAATGCGGAGCTATGTCGATCGGAAGATAGAAAAATTCCAGAGCTACAAGGAGACGTTGGGAAACTCCATAAAACCCATAACAATGTTTGTTTAAATACAGCTACAGCCAGAACATCTACAACAGGACAACCTATAAAAAAGAAAGAAACTAAGGTAAAATACACAAACATAAACATGAATAAATTATTTTCAAAACCATATACTCCTCAGAATACCCAAAAAGATACATTCGTCCCTCCACAGACAAATACCTATAAAGCCAGCCTAGACTCTCAGAAACAGACATACAACTACATCACTAGAACATATATAGAAAATATATACAAAGTACAAACCTTCCGTAACCAAAACCCCAGAGCTAAAGATACAAAAAACCCCAATAAGGATTATATAACCCAATATCTACAGGGTTATAATAAGTTAATTGCACAACCCGGAACAAATCCAAATCTAGTAGCAACTTGCTACAACTATGGACTATCGAGTACCGTATATACAATAACAGGAGAAGAGATATCTAAGATACCAGAACTATATAAGGCCTTTTTACAGTACAAAAGAGTAACTAAAGGAACTCTATTTTTTATAAAGTTCTACTCAGCTACAGAAGAAATATTATATGATGAAGTCAAGCCAACAATAAAAGCTATAAAGATTGGACTAACTAGGGAAATGATAATCCCTGAAAAGATACATACTCAAGAGGAAATACGGAAAGTAGATATTCCAGATTTCGACGCAAATAACAGAACTATTGGAATAGCTATCATATTAAATGAGATAACAAACAATTATTTAAACGAAAATGCAATATGGAGCTACTATAATAGAGATCAGACAATTATCTACTCAAACTGTAGAGATATCCGAGCAGCAGATATGGAAGATTTAAGACAGTGGATATTAAGTCTGCTAAGACCAGAACAAACACCTACCACAAGAGCAATACGAAAGAATTTCATTTCTTCTAATTTAATGACGAGATATTGCAAGCTAATAGGACAGAAATATCCTGATCATCTATGCTCAAAATCTGAAGGAGAAGATAATTACGTTTCAGACGTTCAGTTAGAGCAAAAAAAAAAGTATTTTTGTAATATTATCTTTATGTCTTTATTAAAGTAGTTTGTTGTGAAGTGTCGGCCAGAAGAAAAGATGGCCACATGTAAAGTTATGTCGGCCAGTAATAAAGTAAAGGGCGACCAGTAGTTTGTCATTTTGTGTCTGCCGAATTAATATAGGCCAAGTGTAAAGTTAGTGTCGGCCATTTCTGTTGGCCTAATGTGTAAAAATGTTGTATAAATAGAGGGCTTCTCCCTCAGTAATAAACAAACTGAAAAAGCTACTTACTCTCCACTCTCTCTCTTATTCTCTCTTCTCTTAAAAAATAGCATTGGTTATTAGAACATTATTAAAACATGATAAACAATTATAATCAACAAGAGATTATCAGGAATAAATTGGATATTAAGTTCATGAGTAGCTAAACCAATTTATTCCTGATAATCTCTTGTTGATTATAATTGTTTATCATGTTTTAATAATGTTCTAATTTGCGATTTTTTAAGATAAGAGAGTGAGTGGAGAGTAAGTAGCTTTTTCAGCTTGTTTATTACTGAGGGAGAAGCCCTCTATTTATACAACATTTTTACATAGTAGGCCAACAGAAATGGACGACACTAACTTTACACTTGGCCTATATTAATTCGGCCGACACAAAACGACAAACTACTAGTGGCCCTTTACTTTGTTACTGGCCGACATAACTTTACATATGGCCATCTTTTCTTCTGGCCGACACTTCACGACAAACTACTTTAATAAAGACATAAAGATAATATTAAAAAAATATGTTTTTTTTACTCTAACTGTACGTCTGGAACGTAATTATCTTCTCCTTCACATTTTGAGCATAGATGAACAGGATATTTCTGTCCTATTAGCTTGCAATATCTCGTAATTAAATTAGAAGAAATAAAATTCTTTCGTATTGCTCTTGTCGTAGGTGTTTGTTCTGGTTTTAGCAGACTTAATATCCACTGTCTTAAATCTTCCATATCTGCTGCTCGGATATCTCTACAGTTTGAGTAGATGATTGTCTGATCTCTATTATAGTAGCTCCATATTGCATTTTCGTTTAAATAATTATTTGTTATCTCATTTAATATGGTAGCTATTCCAATACTTCTCTTATTTGCGTCGAAATCTAGAATATCTACTTTCTGTATTTCCTCTTGAGTATCTATCTTTTCAGGGATTATCATTTCCCTAGTTAGTCCAATCTTTATAGCTTGTATTGTTGGCTTGACTTCATCATATAATATTTCTGCTGTAGCTGAATAGAACTTTATAAAAAATAGAGTTCCTTTAGTTACTCTTTTGTACTGTAAAAAGGCTTTATATAGTTCTGGTATCTTAGATATCTCTTCTCCTGTTAGTCTGTAGATTTTGTATTTCATTATCCATTCTGTCCACTTTGGTACAAATTGTAATGACTTTGAATAGTTCTTCAATTGTATGTTCATTTTTGTCCTCAGTTTGAGTAGCTTTGTCTTGATAAGTAGTCTGCAACCATATTTTTGTCAGTTTTAATTACCTCAATTGTAAATGTAAAATTTAATATGTTTAATACTAGTTTCCTTATTTCTTTTGTTGTAACTGAGTCTTCTACCTTTTTAGTTATTCACCATTTTACCTGAGTATTATCTGTTCTCACAATAAATTTATTGTAAACAATATATGGTTCAAATGCTAATAAACATATATATAATGCAAATAACTCTTTTCTATTTATTTACCATTTTATTTGTGCTTCTGTATAGGATCCTGAATAATATCTACAATGATGTTCTATTTCTTCTTTTTCATATTTGTATTTTAAAACTCTTCCATAACTATGATCACTTGAATCTGTTTCAACAATATAAGTAAATGATTTATTTTCATCAGGAAAGTAAAGTTTTGGTAATTTTTTACATAATTTCTAAATATTTTTTATATGTTCTTTATCTTTATTGTCGAAATAGTATTTGAAGGAATATAGATTGTATTGAAGTGTTAACCTAATAAGGGAATACATGGGAGATATATATAGGAGATATAGGAAGGAGTACTAATCCTAATAGGACTAGGATTAAGGAGTACTAATCCTAATAGGACTAGGATTAGTACACAGTAAATACTAATATTATTTTATACTATTTATTTAATACTATCTGTTATTATCCCCCCTCAAGCTGAGCTGAGCGGAAGCGAACGGATGCTTGGAACTGAGATAATCGTGCTGTCGGCTCGGGAGAGGCTTGGTGAGAATATCAGCCGGTTGTTCTTCAGTGGGTACATACTGCATAGTCATGGTGCCGGCCTGAACTTCATCGCGAACAATGAGACAATCGGTATCAACATGCTTCATTCTGGTGTGTAGGACAGAATTCTTGGCCACACAGATGGTTGATTTGTTGTCACAATAGAGAGCAGGAACAGTGTGAGTAGCGCGGAGTTCGCGAAGAATATATGTGACCCACATGGTCTCAGCAGCAAGAAGAGCAAGGGCGCGGTATTCAGCTTCAGTCGAGGACCGAGAGACCTTGGGTTATTTTTCTGTACACCAGGAGATCAGGTTCGGCCCCAAAAAAACGAGAAACCCCGATGTAGATTTTCTGTAATTTTTATCATTCGCCCAATCTGAATCTGAGAAACCCCGAAGCTCCAAGTCCCCGGGTCGAATGAGTAAACCATGACCAAGAGTGCCAAAAATGTACCTGAGAATGCGTTTTAGACAATGGTAATCATGTTCACTTGGTTGATGCATGCGCTGAGCAACTTGATTGATAGCAAACTAGATGTCAGGACGGGTAATGGCCAGATACTGTAGAGCCCCAATGAGGCTGCGGAAGTGGGTGATATCGGCAAAGGGGGTGTCGGCTCCATTCGTAGACGAAGAGACTGCCATCGGTGTTGGTTTACTGGTGCATTTTTCCAGTCCAGCTTTCTGCAACAGATCTCGAGCATATTTTGACTGATGAAGAAACAAGTCGCTGCCTGTCCGAGAAACCTCCATTCCCAGAAAATAATGTAACGGGCCAAGGTCCTTCATTTTGAAGGTAGTATGCATAGCTCGAGTGACATCCTGAATGAGAGCTGCAGTAGAGCCTGTAATAATGATATCATCTACATAGACAAGAAGAATGACTGTACCGTGTGCTGAATGTCAAGTAAACAGACTCGTGTCGTGTACGCAACACGTGAAGCCGAGTCCATGGAGAAACGTTTTCAGACGTGTGTACCAAGCACGGGGGGGCTTGCTTGAGCCCATACAGAGACTACTGGAGTTTGCAAACATGTTGAGGGAAGCGGGGATCAACATAGCCCAGTGGTTGCGTCATGTAGATAGTTTCATCAAGCATGCCATGAAGAAAAGCATTGGAAACATCCAACTGATTGATGAGCCAATTGTTGCGCACGGCTAGTGACAGTGCCAGGCGAATGGTTTCCTGCCAAATAACAGGACTGAATGTCTCGGAGTAATCAAGCCCATACTCCTGATTGTATCCTTTAGCAACCAAACGAGCCTTGTACCTGGAAATACTACCATCTGCATTGTGTTTAATTTTGTACACCCATTTACAGCCCACTGGGTGCCGCCCATGGGCTTAGGTACAAGAACCCAAGTTTTCTGATCAGTCAAAGCCTTAAACTCGTCATCCATAGCATGACGCCAATAAGCATTTTTTGAGGCAACAGAGTAGGTTGTTGGTTCACTATCGGGAAGGGGTGTATTTGGTAGTATAGTAGCCTGAAAGGTTTTGGGTTTAAGGATACCGGCTTTGCCACGGGTTAACATGGGATGAGTATTGGGGGGTGTCACGGGCGGTGGTGATTCGGGGGTGGCCGGGAAGGACCCAAAATGGATCGGGCTGGAGATGTTGTGGGTATGGGGTGGTTCGGGTTGGTTGTGAGTGTGGGTGGTGGTTGCGGGTGTATTGTAGGTGACGGTCGAAGGGGTGATGAGGGGTGGTTGGGTAGTGGGTGGAGGTGTGGGGGAAGGTGGTGAGGGACCCTGTGAGTATGTTGGAAAAAGGGGAAGGACGCCAATGAATGATGTATTTGTGGAGGAGGAAATAGACTCGTAGGGAAACTCATTTTCGACAAATTTGACATGACGAGATATGTAGACTTTATGAGTTTGTGGGTCAAGACAGTGATAACCCTTGGAGGTAGGATGATAGCCCAAAAAAATACAAGGACGGGATCGGGGTTGTAATTTGTGAGTAATATGAGGGCGTAGCCAAGGGTATGCAAGACACCCAAAGACGCGGAGGTTGGTATAATTGGGAAGTTCTTGGTAAAGGAGTTGATAGGGTGATTTGTTGGAGAGGGTGTGACTGGGCATTCTGTTAATGAGGTAGTTTGCGGTGGCTAGAGCTTCTACCCAAAAGGAGACAGGGAGATGAGATTGATATAGAAGAGTACCACCGTTTCAATGAGATGGCGATGCTTACGCTCAGCCACCCCATTCTGTTCGGGAGTGTATGGACAGGAGGTTTGATGTATAATTCCCAAGAATTGCAGAAATTGGCCAAAGATGTTATTTACATATTCCTTTCCATTGTCACTTCGAAAAAGTTTAACATGAGAATTGAATAGTGTTTTGACCATTTTTTCAAAAGTGACAAAGGTGGTGTATGCCTGTGATTTGTGTTTTAGTGGGTACAACCAAGTGTATTTTGTAAAATCATCCACAAAACAAATATAATAGCGAAAACCAGCAAATGAAGGAATAGCAATAGGACCCCATAGGTCAGAATGAATAAGTTGAAAAGGTGCAGTTGTACGCTTCTCAGATAAAGTAAAAGGTAATTTATGAGATTTTTCAATTGAACAGGAGTCACAATTGTTTACATGAATGGAAGAAAAACCTAATTGAGACATTAAAGAATTTATTATTTGAGTAGACGGGTGACCCAGACGATTGTGCCATAACAGACTGTGGCCATCAGCCGAAAGAGCCACCGGAGCCACAGGAACGCTTTCTGAAACTGGGTGGGCAGACGAACTTGTACCAGGAAGAACGTACATACCATGCTCACAGGGGCCCTGAAAAATCACCCTCTTGGTAGTATTGTCTAGGATCTGAAAATCATTAGAGGTGAACAAGAGTGAGCAATTATTGTCTTTTGTGAATTGGTGAACTGAAAGGAGATTGGTTTTAATAGAAGGGACGTGTGTAAGGTTACCTAGGTGAAAGATAGCGGTGGGGGTTTTAATGGTACCCGTGCCAGTGTGAGAAATATTAAGGGACTCACCGTTGCCAACAGTAATACCATTGGAGCCATGATATGGATTTGGAGCGATAAGCTTGGATAGATCAGAAGTAACGTGCATGTTGGCCCCAATATCCAACAGTCATTCAGAGGAAGGGCCGGCTTGAGATGCATAATTGGCACGGTTATCACTATTTCGGCTCTTCTCATACCGAAATCAGCAACGAACAGCGGTGTGTCCTGTTTTCTGACATATTTGACAAGTTGGACGATCCCGCTCGTAAGTGCCCTGCCCGCCGCTGGAAGATGACTGTCCGCCGCTGCCGAAGGAGTGCAGGCTGTTGTTGTTGCCGTGCTGCTGACCGTCGTAGGGCGGACGACTGCCCTGCCGACCACCGCGCCCGCGGCCTCCGCTGTTTCTGTCGTAGCCTCCGCGGCTCCCCTGCCAGCCGCCACCACGCCCCCCGCGATAGTTCTGGCTTGCGGTGAGGGCGGTGGATGGCTCCATAACAGCGGCTTCTCGGAGAAGAAGTTTGCTCTCCAGATCCACGTTGATTTCTTCAATTTTAGCCACGAGGAGAGAGTAGCTAGGTCAACGGACGTTGGACTGATGTGAACCACCTGTTTAATTGAGGAGTAAGCTGATGGGAGCCCCCGAACGACGCACATGATGAGATCTTTTTCGGGAATGATTTCGTTCACGGTGTCGAGGACTGTGATGATGGTGGAGACCTCGTCTAAATACTCCGCCATAGTTTTCGTGCCTTTGGTAATTGTGTGGAGACGATCACTCAATTGAAAAATATGAGATTGGGAAATTGATGCATAGCGTGTTGCGAGGGCCGTCCACAGGGCTGAAGCAGTTGTGTAGGATCGGACGTGTTTCTGAACCGTGGGAGAGATGACTGCAATCAAACATGATCGGATCTGGCCATCCACGGCTTTCCAGGCGGCATGGTATGGATTGGTTTTTTCTGATTTGTCCGTGGCGGTGATGACTGCCGGTGGCGGGTCTGTGCTTCCATCGACGTATTTGAGAAGGTAATTGGCCTCAAGGGCTGTAAGAACGGTTATTTTCCATGTAGGGTAATTTATGTCTGATAATATTTCGGGAATCAGGGCATGAAGATGCCTGAGAAGGAGTTTAACGCCAGAAGGAAGTGAATTGAGAGGATCCACCTCGGTTGTCATGGCTGCCGCCACCCAAGAGAAGAGAGGGAACGATCGATGCCCTAAAGAGAGAAAAAAACCTAGAGAAAAGAAGATCTAGGTTTTCTGGCTCTTGATACCATGAAGGAATATTGATTGTATTGAAGTGTTAACCTAATAAGGGAATACATGGGAGATATATATAGGAGATATAGCAAGGAGTACTAATCCTAATAGGACTAGGATTAGTACACAGTAAATACTAATATTATTTTATACTATTTACTTATTACTATCTGTTATTAGTATTCAACATCTTTTTTGAGTTTTTTATGTAATGGTTTTAAATGTTTTGCTAATTTTGGTATGTATTCTCTTACTTGATTTACTAATCCTAGAAAGGATTGTAATTTCTTTTTTGTATCTATATTTTCATGAAGGGTGATTATTTTTTGTACTATATGAGTTTGCATTTTTATTCCATTTTTGTCTATTTGTATTCCTAAAAATTCTATCTGTGGTTTCATAATTTCTACTTTCTTTTTACTTAAGCTTATTCCTAAGTGTTTAATTATATGTATAAATTTTTCTAACAACCTTATATGTTCATCTTGTGTTTTAGAATATAGTAATATATCATTTATATATACAATACAATTTTCTAACTGGTTAAAATAGTTATCCATAAAATGTTGATATCTACCTGGTGCATTTTTATATCCAAACGGTAAAACATTCCATTCATAGAAACCTTGCGGTACTGTGAATGCTGTTAGCTGTTTAGATTCTTCTTCTAGTTTTAGATGATAAAATCCTGATTTACAGTCAAATTTACTAAAATAGTTATATCCTTGTATTTGTCTTATTTTTAGTATTTTATTTGGTATTGGATAATTGTATGTTTTAGTTTTAGCATTTAGATTACGATAATCTATGACCATTCTACTTTTACCTCTTTTTTGTTCACTATGTTTTTAACTATAAATGCTGGACTTGTATGTTTACTATTACTTTCTTGTATGTAATTATTTTCTAATAGTTCATCTATATGTATTTTTGAATTCTTTTAAATCATCAAAGTTATATTTTAATGGTTTTTGTGTTATTATACTATTCATCTATTAGTTCAATTTTTACTTTTGTCTTATGTTTTTTCCCATCCTTGTAATGGATCTTCATTGTATAGTTGTTCTAGTAGTTCATTAATTAATCTGACTTTGTCTATTGTAAATATGATAATTTCTAATTGTGTTATTTGTTTCTTATTTATATTTTCCATTTCTTGGTTTATTTTTTCACTTCCTTTTATGCATTCCATAGGTTTTCGCTGTTTATTATTTACTCTTTTTGCTCCTATCTTGTTTCCGCATGGTGTAGTAAACCACCAATGTGTTTTTGTTATTATGTGTGGATAAAATCTATCTAAAAATGGCATTCCTAATAACATATCTTTTGTTGTAAATTCAAAATTGTACATTTCTTCTATTGTCAATATTTTATCCCATATTTGTATTTTTATATTTTTTGCTCTGTATTTAATCATACTTCCTTCATTATTAAATCCTGTTACTACCATTGGTGTTTTTAATTTTTCCTATATATCTTCTGGTAAGCAATTATATTTACATATGTTTGCTTCTGCTCCTGTATCTATCATAGGGGTATAATATCTGTTGTGATATCCTTCTACAATAATTTTTGCAAGTATATATTTTCATTATTCATTTTGTTCTTTTTATAATTATTTTCTTATTTTGGCAAGTTATTGTTAATTGTTCATTTTCTATATTGTATGGTTTAACTTTTTCTAACCATTTTATTCTTAATGTAACATTTTGATCTCCTTGGTAAATTTTAAATGGTATAATTAAAGGTATTCCTCCTATAATTTCTTCTTTCTCTGTTATTTCTTCATTTATATTTACTATTTCGCTAGGTAGTCCAGGGCATAAGTGTCCTGTTTTTATGATTTCTGTTTCCAATACTAATTCTCTTGCTATGTAATTTTCTTCTTGTCCTGTATTTATTAAAATTTTATATCTTCTTTGATCTATTATTCCTGTTATAAAATAATGGTATGGCGTTATATCTTCTATTAATTTTTTTGGAATTTCATAGTTTCTTCTAGATGTACTCATTCTTGATGAGGTAGCTCTTGTTAAGGTATTTGGTACGCTTGAAGTACTTAATCTTTCTTTAACAATTTCTAAATCTTCTTCTATGTCTATTTCTTTATAACTGTAATCATTATTATCTATTATGGTGATTATTTTTTCAAAGCGATTTTCTATTTTTATTTTATTAATTTTATTTTTTGCTGTTACCTTGTGTTTTGTTGTTAATATATATAAGTTTTTACATCTTGCTGTGAATATCTTACTTCCGGTGCTAGCTCTATTCCAGACATTTTCCAATATAATACTAATGATTTATCTATATTTCTATCTTTTAATGCTACTGAGTAGTTGGCACTTATTATAAATTTAAATTTCTGATATATTAGGTTTCCTCTAACTGGACTAATTACGCTTTTTTCTATAGGGTGTATGATTCTATCATCTGCTAAATATAATTTAATAGGTGTATCTATTCCTTCTCTAAAGCAAGCTTTTATTAATATTTCTGTTCCTCCATAGTGTACATATTTTATTGGTGTTTTAGCTTTTATATCTTGCATTTCTTTATTAATTATTCTTTTATTTAGTATAGGTATTTGTACTTTTCCTTTTGTGTATTTACAATCTATAATATGTTCTTTCTGACTAACTACATAGTATTCTTCTTTTTGTCTTTTAAACCAATTTCTTAAAATAGGTATTTCAAGTACTTTTTCAACACTTAATTCTAATTCTTTTCCTTTTATTTGTTCAAATATTGTATTATCAAATATAATTTTTTGTTCTCATAATTCTTCATTTTGATATTCTTATTTAGATATGATTTTTATATCATCTTCAGACATTAGATTTCTTCGTCCACTACATCTATATCAATATTTACTTCTTCATTTTCAAATTCTATATCTGATACTTTATATATACTATCATTTTCGCTTAATTCATAGTCTATATATTCTATTTGAATATATTCATCATTATCTATAATTATTTCTGCAATCTGTTGTCTTTTTGGATCTTTAGGTAATTTACAATCTCTAGCTAAATGTCCTGTCTTTCCGCAATTATAACAAGTACATTAGGATATTTTTCTTTTTGGTCTATATGGTCTTTTTATTTTATAATTTTTTACATAATATCTTTGTCTTGGTTTTTTATATTTATACTTGGTTTTAGTTTTTCTATAATTTTTATATTGTCTAGGTTTCGCTTTTTATAATATTTATTTGTACATCCAAACTGTGGTGTTGTTTTATCTTTACAACATGCTAAATTTTTAATTAGTACTTTCTCCATTTTTAATTTTTCTTTATGATTTTAACAGAGTTGTACAAACCATTGATGTAAGAATTTTATTCTAGCTCCTAAAGTATCTACTAATCCTTCATCATTCCAATCTTAACTATTTTTGTGCTAAATGGTTCTGGTAATTTTGTAAGATATTGTTGTCTTATTTCTCTTGCTTCATTTATATTGTATTTTGCTTTGTAGTAATATTCTTTAAATGCACATGTATATTCTTCTATGTAACACATTTTACATATAGCTAATTTTGTCATAAGTTGTCTATTTATTATTTTTTTCTCTGTTTTGTTCTCTTATATCTGTGGTTATACCTCCAAATTCATTTCTTATTGCTGATTCATATGTATCTAGTATATCTATATTTGATGCTGACGGAGATCCATCCATTTTCTTATCACTTCTAAGTACTTCTAAACTTTCTGGGGGTAAATTTTCTATCCATAATTTTGTTGTTCCTACAAATGTTCTTTCTATATATTTCGGCGTTTCTCTCGCTGTTATTTTATTATCAATCAGTTGTTTAGATATATTTCCTATCCATATTAATATTGTTTTATTTATATCTCTAGCACAATCTAGATCTAAGAAATTATATTGTTCAGTTATTGGTTTAGGTGTCCATTTTTTAGTTAATCTGCTATTCCATATTGCATTCGCTCTGTCTGATTGTTCATAATTTTCTGTATAATAAGTTGGTGGTGTCCATCTAGGACTATTTCTAGGACTATTATCTGGGGTTTTAACTCCTGATGTGCTAGGTTTATTCATATCTCCTGTGTTTATTTCTAATTTTTTTTTGTTTATTTACTTGTTCTAGGATTGTTGTGTATGTTTCACTTATATCACTTATTTCTGAATTTCGATCATTTATCGTATCTGATTCGTTTACTTCATCTATTTCATTTACTTCAAGGTTTTCCTTTAATTTTTTTTTATATCATTATTTCATTAGTTAACTCGAATTCTTTTTCTTTTTGTTTTTCTTTCTGTTTAATTTCATATAATAATTTTAACTTAGCTAATTCTTGTTCTAATTCACTTATCCTTGTATTTTTTATTTCTTCTAAATTTTGTACTTCTTGTTTTGCTTGTATTTTTATTTTTTCAAATTCTTTTGATTTATCTATTTCTTCATTTTCTTTTGTTATTCTTATCATAGCTGTTAAACTATCTTGTAATTTTGTTGTTTCTTTTTCTAACATTAAATATAAGTTATTTCCTATTTTTTTATATCTTCTTCCTAAATTTGAAAATATTATTTTTATTATTAGTCCATCTTGGTTTTCATATGTCTTTTCATCTAATGCAAATTCTTCTTTATTCATTATGATTTATGTATTATATTATATTGTAATCTGTATTCAAGACAATTTATTAGTAGTTCTATCATAAATATAACTCTTCTTTGTGCTAATATTGATTTATTACATACTCCTACTAACATATTTTCTATTAATCTTTATTTCCTATGTTGCAATTCTTGTCTTTTTTCATCTATTTTTTCTATCAATTGTTGCTTATATATTTCTTTGTTCATATTGTTTTTTCAGATAACAAACATATTTATATTCTGTTTTTGAAATTACGCTTATCAAATGATTTGTCTTATCATTACTTGTCTTAGTGAATTGGTGATAGTTCATATTCTATGTATAAAGGTTTTAACTTTTTCCATATCTTTCGTACTTTTCTATATATCCTGGTTTTTATTATTTTAGTTTCTTTACTTAGTGTTGTATTATTCTTCATGTCTTTAAGAAAATATTTTTTCTATTAGTCTTTGTCTATGTTCTATTTTTTTATCCATTTATATTTTTCTGTACAAAATTTTAAAGAGTTTACTTAATTTACTTGGATCTTTAATAAATTTTATCTTATAAATATTATTACTTCGTTTTTGCCAAATTTCAAACATTTTGGTTCAATCATTCTTTTATAATTCTAATTCTTTTTTATCATATAGATCTATGTTTTCTTTAGTTTTTACCCAATATTGTAAGTACATATAATTTATCATTGATCTCTGAATATTTTTAGATCATCATACAAGTCTATGTCAAAATTATTATCATAAAAATCATCTTGTATAACTAATTTAGCCCAACCTTGAGTTGTTACTTCTATTATTTCATATGTTAATAATATATCATAAATTGTTCTTTTTATATCTGTATTAAGACCTTTTAATATATAGAATATTAATATCTTGTAATTAACATCATCATCTAATAAATAGGAGTTCATTTTATTCATTTTTCGCTAAAAATTTTATTCCTTCCAACCTCTTAATAGATTATACTTATTTATTATGTAATAATAATGATTTAATAATCATATTGTCTGGTCACTACTACAGTTTTCTTTTTTGATCAGTTACCCTAACAGCGCCTCAACTTTGTTTACTCCCCTAAACGGCCTTCTTGCCTATCGGTTTCAACCTTAGGATGGGATAGTCTGGGCATACCTATTCGCAGAATATTTCTGTAGCAAACTTTCTAAAGATGGTTATTAGAACATTATTAAAACATGATAAACAATTATAATCAACAAGAGATTATCAGGAATAAATTGGTTATTAGAACATTATTGTGTTTTAACAACCTTCTATGTTCATCTTGTGTTTTAGAATATAATAATATATCATCTATATATACAATTCAATTTTCTAACTGGTTAAAATAGTTATCCATAAACTGAGTCCCAATACAGGAGTAAAGTCATATACCATCTTTTGTACTTTGAAAAAAAGTGTATATTGGCTTCATATAAGAATGAGTACAAGACTTTACACATTTTCATTGTATATACTATATTATATAGCTTTTACAATGTTATCATTAATAATTTACTAAACAAAATTACATACCTGTCACGACCCAAACCGGGGACGCGACTGGCACCCACATTTACCCTCCGATGTGAGCGAACCAACCCATCTAAACCTTAACATTACAAGATATTTCAACAGAAAATAATGCGGAAGACTTAAACTCATTAATAAAACAACTCAAACTATTATTAATATTCCCAAAATCTGGAAGTCATCACCACAAGAACATCTATCTCAAATTACTAAACTAAGAATGTCTAAAAAGCTAAAAACAAGTAAAAACTAGTCCATGCCGGAAGTTCAAGGCATCAAGACTTGAAGAAGGAGACCCAGTCCAAGCTAGACGCATTAGCTCACCTTGAATTTCCGATGAAGTGAAGACTGGCTTGATCTACTGCTGAGTCGAAGTTGACGGAACGTTTGCTGCATAACACAAATAACAAAGGGAAACATAAAAGTAGGGGGTCAGTACAACCACACGTACTGAGTAGATATCATCGGTCAACTCAAAATAGGGAACAATATATATCAACAATAATGTAAATCAACTACAATACTCAACATGTAGCACAGCAATTACTTTATCATTAACAATTTCCGTCAAGTTCACACATGAGGTCTCAAGCCTCAATACCATACTCATTTGGGAAATTAAGTTCATTAGATTGAGTATATTCATTATCTTTCAAGATTCATTATCTTTCTTCCTCTTGTGTCGGTACGTGACACTCCGCTCCTCTAATTCTATCCTGGTGTCGGAACGTGACACTCCGATCCTCATATTCATTCTATCCTGGTACCGGAACGTGGCACCCGATCCTCATATTCTATCCTGGTGTCGGAACGTGACACTCCGATCCTCATATTCATTCTATCCTGGTACGGAACGTGGCACCCGATCCTCATATTCTATCCTGGTGTCGGAACGTGACACTCCGATCCTCATATTCATTCTATCCTGGTACCGGAACGTGGCACCCGATCCTCATATTCATTCTATCCTGGTACCGGAACGTGGCACCCGATCCCCTAATTCATCAAGCCTTCTTTTATACTAAGGCATCCTCATTATCATTATATAATTTATCAAGCCTTCTTTCATACTAAGGCATCCTCATTATCATTATATAATTTATCAAGCCTTCTTTCATACTAAGGCATCCTCATTATCATTATATAATATATCAAGTGAATTAGGGTTCTTTCAAGATTTGGGATTCAATAGCTTCATCATGCTTTGTTAATTCATAACAATTTCATAATCATAATCATGCAAGCATACAATTAAGTACATAGACAGGTTCACAATATCATCAATACATATCATACACTATCAAGAGTTCACTACGATTATCGTAACATAAAACCATAACCTACCTCCACCGAAGAATTGGAATCAACAAGAAACTTCCCAAGCTTGCTATTCTCCTCTCTCTCGATCGATCTGCTCTCTCTCCCTTTCTGTTCTTTCTCTTTGTTTTATTCAAACCCTCTTTCCTTTACCCTAATTAATCATGTAATTAAGTGTGAAAAAGGACAATAAAACCCCACTAATTTACTTAAGGTTACCCCTTTTAACCCCTAAGAAATTAGACTTGTTAATGTTACCCCTCAATCCTTATAATTAAGGAAAGAATAATCAAAAACGACCCTTAAAACGTGTGGAGAAATCCCAAACTGCCTGGGATTGTGCAGCCTGTGACGGGCCGTCATGCCTGCGACGGTCCGTCACACCGGCCGTCGTGTCCTCCCCAGACTCCAGATGGCTGCGACGGCCCGTCACCCCTGTGACGGTCCGTCCTGGCCCCTCCGTCATGACGGTCAGAAACTCGTTTTCTTGCACCAATTTCTCAAAAGTTGAAGTGTTTTGCAACGGGACTCACGATGGTTCGTCGTGGATGTGACGGCACGTCCTGCAGGTCCGTCACAATTTACAGAGAGTCGATTTTCAGTACCCGATTTTCAAACTCTAAGTGTCATGGAACGGAACATCCATGACGGGCCGTCGTGACTACGACGGTCCGTCACTGCTTCCGTCGTCCCAACCAGTTTTTCCCAGAATTTCAATCCGCTGCTCAAAACGACTAAACAGGTCGTTACAATAGATACCAATTTACCCATCGTTCGTCCCCGAACGATCAAAGGAAGAAAAACAGTGACGAAAAGGAGTACCTGAATCTGTAAACAGATGTGGATATTTTTCTTGCATATCTGCCTCCTTCTCCCAC